>JAXRKP010000162.1:375000-430000 GCA_037039925.1 Doris montereyensis
CAAACTTAGTCTATATTAATATCAAGTAAACCCAAACTTAGTCTTTATTAATGTCAAGTAAACCCAAACTTAGTTCAAGTAAATCCAAACTTAGTCTATATTAATATCAAGTAAACCCAAACTTAGTTCAAGTAAATCCAAACTTAGTCTATATTAATATCAAGTAAACCTAAACTTAGTTCAAGTAAATCCAAACTTAGTCTATATTAATATCAAGTAAACCCAAACTTAGTTCAAGTAAATCCAAACTTAGTCTATATTAATATCAAGTAAACCCAAACTTAGTCTATATTAATATCAAGTAAACCCAAACTTAGTCTATATTAATATCAAGTAAACCCAAACTAAGTCTATATTAATATCAAGTAAACCCAAACTTAGTCTATATTAATATCAAGTGAACCCAAACTTAGTCTATATTAATATCAAATAAACCCAAACTTAGTCTATATTAATATCAAGTAAATCCAAACTTAGTCTATATTAATTTCAAGTAAACCCAAACTTAGTCTATATTAATATCAAGTAAACCCAAACTTAGTCTATATTAATATCAAGTAAACCCAAACTTAGTCTATATTAATATCAAGTAAATCCAAACTTAGTCTATATTAATATCAAGTAAATCCAAACTTAGTCTATATTAATATCAAGTAAACCCAAACTTAGTCTATATTAATATCAAGTAAATCCAAACTTAGTCTATATTAATATCAAGTAAATCCAAACTTAGTCTATATTAATATCAAGTAAACCCAAACTTAGTCTTTATTAATGTCAAGTAAAACCAAACTTAGTCTATGTTAATATCAAGTAAACCCAAACTTAGTCTATGTTAATATCAAATAAACCCAAACTTAGTCTATCTTAATATCAAATAAACCCAAACTTAGTTCAAGTAAATCCAAACTTAGTCTATATTAATATCAAGTAAACCCAAACTTAGTCTATATTAATATCAAGTAAACCCAAACTTAGTCTATATTAATATCAAGTAAACCCAAACTTAGTCTATATTAATATCAAGTAAACCCAAACTTAGTCTATATTAATATCAAGTAAACCCAAACTTAGTGTTAATTAATGTCAAGTAAAACCAAACTTAGTCTATGTTAATATCAAGTAAACCCAAACTTAGTCTATGTTAATATCAAATAAACCCAAACTTAGTTCAAGTAAATCCAAACTTAGTCTATATTAATATCAAGTAAACCCAAACTTAGTCTATATAAATATCAAGTAAAACCAAACTTAGTCTATATTAATATCAAGTAAATCCAAACTTAGTCTATATTAATATCAAGTAAAACCAAACTTAGTCTATATTAATATCGAATAAATCCAAACTTAGTCTATATTAATATCAAGTAAACCCAATCTTAGTCTATATTAATATCAAGTAAACCCAAACTTAGTCTATATTAATATCAAGTGAACCCAAACTTAGTCTATATATTTATATGAAGTAAACCCAAATTTAGTCTATATTAATATCAAGTAAGCCCAAACTAAGTCTATATTAATATCAAGTAAACCCAAACTTAGTCTATATTAATATCAAGTGAACCCAAACTTAGTCTATATATTTATATGAAGTAAACCCAAATTTAGTTTATATTAATATCAAGTAAGCCCAAACTAAGTCTATATTAATATCAAGTAAACCCAAATTTAGTCTATAATAATATCAAATAAACCCAAATTTAGTCTATAATAATATCAAATAAACCCAAATTTAGTCTATATATTAATATCAAATGAACCCAAATTTAGTCTATATTGATATCAAATAAATCCAAATTTAGTCTATATTAATATCAAATAAACCCAAACTTAGTCTATAATAATATCAAATAAACCCAAATTTAGTCTATAGTAATATCAAGTAAACCCAAACTTAGTCTATATATTAATATCATGTAAACGTAGGGCAGACAATGTAGAATAAACACAGACTAGAAATGCTTTAGATATATATTTTTTAATGATGGAGTTTCGCGTTTCCATAATATATACCATTTCCTTGCCTTTAAATGTTTCTTCATCTTTTCCCCCCAAAAGACATCTTGCCGTTATTAGATCTGTCTTTGTCTCCTCAGTCGTCCTGGTTGTCGTGACCATTGGGATTGTGAAAACCAGTATAGAGTGCAGTAAGGTGACGCAGGCCTCGCCTGCAAAAGTTGAACAAGACGAAAAAAGACCGTTGACGGGCAGCGATGAGATGAAGCCCCCTGTGTACGCTGGTTTGTGATGGGATACATGTTGTATTAGCTCCCTTGAGATTGAGTTTGTGAAGTAAAAGGAAATTGTGAAGGATGATCTGAGAGTGATTTTGAATGTACCTGAGATGTGTCTTAGTCGTCAGGCAGTGGCATTTTTCTGTATGAGTGCGTGGTTAAGATGGTATACGGTTAACAAAACTGTTTAGACGTTTGAGTTGATGAGATCAAATTAAATCTTTTTGCATTTTTCTCTGTTCTATTTTGACTGACTAGAGTAAAAGCCCATTTGTCTTTGCGTAAGACAGGCCTTTCGCCCAAGACATTAGAAATAAAACATGCATGGGTTAGATGATTGTATGATATCATGTGTTATGAGACCCTGATATTATAGAAATATTTTCTGATTTTTTGTTGTTGCTTACGTTGTTAATGTTATGTAAGCAGTTGGTGGGTATTGCTGGTAGGTCTTACTTCTTTCATTTCACTCTTTCACTAATCTGCCATCTTGCTGTTTCCTCTAAATTCGCTCTGAGATCACCTCATATAGTGGACAGGGTAAATTCCAATGAAACTATTGAAACAAACCAAGTTAGTGTTACACACCATCAAGGTGTTACCACAATGGCCTGAAGACTAACAGTGAGGCAAAGGGTTTGTGGAACATGATGGACAAAGGACATGAAATAATATTGAAGCCCCGTAAGAACAATGACAAGACATAATAAGGAATAGATAAAAAGAAATCTTTGGGCATCAACAGAATCAAACCCGCGACATCAACTCCTGCACTCATCTCCTTGCCATGAAAAAAGACTGCACTACTAACCAAGTGATGACTAAGAACATGAAATAATGTTAAAGCCCCATAGGAAAAAGGACAAGACAAGTACAGAGGCGTAGACAGAAAAAAAATCTTGAGCGTCAATAGAATCAGACCCAAGACCCACCGCCTTGCAATGAGAAGAGAATGCCCTACCTATCAAGCAGAGGAGGGACTCGGTAGTGCAGAGGCAAAGTGTTGGTCTCTCAGCTAAAAGGTAGTGGGTTTGAGCCCCACCAATGGTTGAGATAATTTTCTCAAATATTTTTCAGGCAAATTCAGGGCTCCCCCCCCCCCCCCCCCCCGTTTCATGGTGAGATGATGACGGGTGTCGACACAGGCTGCAGGTTTGATTCTATCGATGCCCAAAGATTTCTCTCTGTCTAAGTTTTAGTATTTGACTCGGCTTTGTTTCGACTGGGCTTTCATATTATTTCATGTCCTCATTCTTCACAGTGGCCTTTGGGCAGACTTACGCCAGATTGAAACTGACCCAATATGCTATTCCCCACACAATGGTACATCATCTCATTTTAACGCGCTAAGAAAATTTCTAAGAAATAAAAAACAAACAGTGTTAGTCTGATTGTGTTTAGTTTCTCTCCTTCACTGGTTTTAATGCTAAAGAATTTCCACGTTATGAACTAGCGCATTTATCTTGACCTATCTATTAGATAATTGCCTGCGTCAAGTTTTCTCAAAATCATGAAAAGTTCCGCAGGCCATCTTCGTAGTGCCTTGGTGTAATTATAATCCTTTGAGGTTTACTTCCAATATCTAATAATCAAACGTTTATTTACTGTTCTTTTTCTCCTACTGACTTAATTGAAGAAAAATTGTTAAGAGTGATGCTGCTGTTCTAAAAGTGTTTATCGTCAAATTACGAGGATTTATCCTGCTGAAAGAGAAGAGTAAGAAAGGGATTTATCATTCTATTGTACTTAAATGTTCATATAAATATTATGATTAGCTTGTTTTCCAGCCCGGTAGATTTTCGTTTTTATGTAAAACTTTTGCTCCCTGCTTTCCTTCCTCATCGGAGACAGCGTCATCTACTCTCACTTTCTCACATTCACCATTGCTAATGGAGCAGATTTTGAAACTTTGAACCCAAACCCTAGGCAGGATTTTTCTTTCGTCTTCCTGCTTTTTTTTTGTATTGGTAATAATTGTATGAAATGAGTGAATCGGGGGCTTTGGATGCAGAGATCGATAGCTCAGTGTTGCTTGGATTTGCTTTTACCTTGCGCCCTTATTTATTTGTGAATTGGCTTTTCCACTAGCTGTCACCTTGTACGAGTGATTTGTTGTGTTTTGTATGTTTTTATTCTAAACGATGGTGTACATTGATTATCATTGCTTGAAGCATTTTTGGTGAAAGACACCCAACTCTCTGGGGACACATTTTTTAGACATGTCATCAAAAATCTACTCTTCCGTATCGTTCTATGTTTTTGCGTGTGACTGTTTAAATTTTTTTATGAGTTTACGCAAAACACTGGGCTTTTGTTGTTGTTTCATTCGCTTCAGTGCATTATTTATATTATTACGATATGACTTTGCTAAAAATAACCTGTCTTTCAAACCCCTGTATGCATGCCGCCTTTATTTAAAAAAGTTGTTTTTTAAAATGCTGTAGCCTGATTGTTAAGACATCTAGCTTTTGTATAATGTTCAGCCTTATTTGATATAAAATGAAGGTTGTATCAATTTATATAATGAGTGGGATAAAAAAAAGCTGTTGAAATGTCTCAAAATATACAAACAGAGCTTGCATTTATTCATGTATGTTATATTGCTTTTGCTTTGATTTATAACATATTATAGGCTTGTACTTAACAGAAAACTTTCATAAATTATGAGATGAATATTCAATGTTTCTTCTTTTTTTTGGTATTTGTGTCTCAAAGTTTTAAAAAATTATGTTGTATTTTCTTTTTTTAAATTTTGCCATTACAAAGTTGTTTAACAAGCTGTTGCAAAGTTGACTAAAACTTAGCAATTTTGGCCTCTCTCATTTTTTTGGTCATTTCTCAGGAAGACCAAAAGAAGTAAAACGCTTTGCCATAATTGTCACAAATTTATATGGACTGAGTAGCTCAGTTGGTAGAGCGTCCAACTACCACTCACGAGCCCCGCGTTCAATTCCCAGTCCGGGCAAATTTCTCTGTCGACCCAGCAGCGAAATGGGTAGCTACGTCCTTCAAACTTGGCGAAAGTAAAGACGGCGTGGAAAGCGATGGCAGGTTACCCGGTTATCCCTGTAAGCCTAGAAAAATCAGGATTCTACTTTTGATTATCCTACGCTCAACCCTAACTCTAATTTGCTTCTTATAACACACTGCTATCAGTTTCTGGATGTCTGAAGACATCTCCTGTGTTTACCACCACATATCTGACTCAACAAGGTGCATTTTGTTAACTGTGGAATGGGAATAAGTAGAATTAAAATTTTTTGTACTTTTCTTCTTTCTCCGTAAATTTGAATTATTTCATTTACTGGTGTGGAAGCAAAAAATACAGGCATGAGATGTGAGGGTATTCTGATGTTTCAAAAATACATTCCAACCATAATAAGATAAGAAGATTAAGATTGACCATTTTAAGGCTTCTTTTTTCTCAGTTGTAAATGGTTTTGTTGCAAACTCCTTCTTACGTTTCCCTTTTTTCTCAGTTGTAAATGGTTTTGTTGCAAACTCCTTCTTACGTTTCCCTTTTTCTCAGTTGTAAATGGTTTTGTTGCAAACTCATTGTCATTTTCATCTTTTGGCTGATGTTTGCAGTGATGTCCTATGTTTTATTCAGTTGGTGGGTGCTACTGGTGGGTACTCACTTACCTTTTTTATACGGATGTTTCCTCTTGAATCACCATATCATCATATGGTAGACGGGGTAAAATTCAATAAAAACAAATTTATTGTGTTGTTTTCCTGCCTCTGAACAAAGCTCATTTTCTTTTTTTTTTTTTGTGAAAAACTTTCTTCCACAAGATTTTTTGTGACACTTTTTTCCTGTTATGTTTTCTTTCTGTTTTATTTTACGTCCAAGTTTTTTCTATCACTCATGCGGATGGATTCTTGTATTAATTTTATAGATTTTCAATCTTTTGGTTTGGATTTTTATTCTCATTCTTCTGCTTAAATACTCAAAACAAAATTTGTTCATTAATTTTGTTGTTGTTAATTGAATGAATTTTTAGCCTGTTCAAAGTCATTCCAGAAAAGAAGAGAAAAAGAAAGAGAATCCCAACTTACCAAATAGAAGAAAAAGGGAAGATTGTACTTACAAGTAAAGTCAACGTTTTTGGTTTACGAATTTAGAATTTTTACAAATATTTTGTCTTCATGTCTATAAGTTTTACTGAATATTGCGATGGTATTTACAAAATGTTTCAATGCATTCCCAATCCTAATCTCATTCCCATTCCTAATTTCTTTCCCAATCCCAATCTCATACCCAATATCATTCCCATTCTAATCCCATTCCCAATCCCAATCTCATTCCCAACCCCAATCTCATTTCCAATCCAATTTCATTCCCAATCCAATCTCATTCCTAATCCCAATCCCAATCTCATTCCCAATCCCAATCTAATTCCCAAACCAATTTCATTCCCAATCCCAATCTCATTCCCAACCCAATCTCAATCCCAATCTCACTCCCAATCCCAATCTCATTCCCAATGCCAATCTCATTACCAATCTCAGTCCCAATCTCAATCTCCTTCCCTATCCCAATCTAATTCCCAAATCAATCTCATTCCCAATCCCAATCTCATTGTCAATCTCATTCCCAATCCAATCTCATTCCCATCCCAATCTCATTCCCAATCCCAATCTCATTCCCAATCCCAATCTCATTCTCAATCCCAATCTCATTCCCAATCCTTATCCTATTCAATCCCAATCTCATTCCCAATCCCAATCTCATTACCAATCTCAGTCCCAATCTCAATCCCAATCTCATTCCCAATCCTTATCTCATTCAATCCCAATCATGTACATGAACAAAAGAGTGACAGCATAGATAAGCAGAATTTCCACCTTGCAGTATCCCATTCTCACTGTTCTCTTGCCCTCATTGGCTGTTGGTGGGGGCTGCTGCTGGTAGATCCTATGTCTCCCCTGTCACTCATTCACATGTCTTCATTCATCTTCATTCATTTTGTTGTTTCCTCTTAAATTCACTTTTCACCCTGAGATTTTTGCATATGGTGGACAGGGTAAAATTCCAATGAAATGAACAAAAATATCCTCTTCCTTCATTGCAATGAAATGTTGTTATTGTTATCAAAAGGGCAATATTTTACTCTGTGAAAGAGTTTTTGTAAATAAACGAATCATTCCTAGATTTTCACAGGGGGTTTGATCTACACCTGTGTTGTGGTCTAGACTCTTAAATCTGTTTCATACATTGAATTTTGAAAAATTCCATTTACTATGAGCAATGTTCTTTCTTGATTACCTTGCGTAAGACGTTATGAATTCTAATTGCTGCGAGAAATAGGTTTTGTGTACCTTACTTAGATACGATTGCATAGCTGCCATTTAGTGTTATAAAAAAATATTTAGTACATTAAAAGAAATTTGAGTCTGTGAGGCCTTGAACAGGACATATATGAAGGTTCACTGTGTGATGTTTTAGGAGATCCGAAGTTAGTGGCAAAGACTGAAAGATTGGGGTGAAAATCTGAAAGCCAATGTTGCCATTCTGAGTTAGCAAAATTACCGCCACAGTAGTCACATGTCACCAGAAAGGCCAGCGATCGGCACAAGCTCTTGTGATTTACCCTAAAAGGGGCTTAATTCCAGTTAAATTCATCAGTGTTTTCTTGTATCACAGGCGAGATTGATTTCTACGATCAGAGTTTGTTTTTCATTTTGAAAAGGTTGGCAGATATGCAATTGTATGATTCATTTCATTACCCAAACACTGATATATATATATATATAGCTGTGGCTGCAAAATACTCATGGGCCTGTGCAGTTTTATTCATTTGGTTTTCAATCATGTTTGTTTTTCACTTAACAGGAATGATGTGCATCAGTCTCATTACCCAACAGTTTTCATTATTTCAAATTGAATTTAAACAAAATTCACTCCCAAGATCACCGCAAATGGTGGACTGGGGAAATTTCAATGAAACAAACAAGCAAACTGCTTTGTCACAACAATTGTTGTTGCCTTTTCACTTCTAGGTCAGACGTTGGTATGAAGAGAACCATTATAAATTGTATTGCTCTCACAGTCTCACTATTATGCATGACATTATATATAAGCTTTGATGAGCATTGAAAGCATACACAAGGCGCATGATTTTCTGATGCGCCCTGTAAAGAAAGTAGTGTGTGCGCAATAAAGGTTGCAGTGCTAATCTCATGCAGTTCATGTCAAGATTTGATTCCCAATTCAGCTTGCATTATTTGAGATATTTTATTTTAAAATCTTTCTTTATCAGTTCCCATTCTACCTTACAGGTTATGGGTTTAGATGCCGGAAAATGATCTTTCTCAAGGCTTCCCTGTCCTGATATTTTCTGTTTCCTTCTATGAAGGTTAAGTTTCATGTAAACAAATCTGTAATCCATCTGATTTTAACTGTGTATGATGTAGTATTCAGTGGTGGTGTTTTGTTTGTGGATGAACTAAAAAGTGCAAATGTTCATAATATTCCCTCTGGAGCTTCTTTATAGTTGGCAGTATTACAGTTTGCCCAGGGTTTAATTTGAACCAAGAATACCTTGTGTATGATGTTTAATGTTTGTTATGACCACGGGTTTATTATAGACATGTGAGACCAAGGCCAAGATTTATTATTACCCAATTGAGCTCTTTTATATTTGAAGATGTCATTTCAATAGTGTGCCTTTCTCTATTTTGTCAAAAAACAGAGACAAATAGATAATCCAAGGGAACAAAAGAAATCATGCTTCCTGAAAAGTGTAAAAATGATATGATGAAATTACATCACGTTTACAGCCGTTTGAAACTTGGAATTCCCAAAGCCAACAGCGCCAAAGTCCATGGTTTTTGACATTTTACTATAAATGGCGTAATTGTGACTTAGGTACTCTATTGAAATTAGCTCTTCAATTAGCGTATGCAATGTCTTTCCTTTTAGTAGTAAGTAAGGTGTCTGCCTTTTAACCAAAGGTCGTGAGGTTGGATAAAACCCATCATCTCTGGTCCAGGGGAGTGGATTGACATCTAATTCCATCAGAGATGAGGAATAGAAAAGGAGGTCTGTGTGCAGATCACAACTTTGTGCATGGTAAGGATCCCTAGGCTGTTTACAGGGCAGTCCGGTAAAACTTAAGTACCAAACTTAAAAGTCCTACCAAAAACTTTAGTTGTAGATGTAGGTCAAATGAAATCATATAAAATCATAGTCTTCCTTTTTTACTCTGCTTTATGGAATCCAAGATCCCCATAGTTGTGGATGTAGGTCAAATGAAATCATATAAAATCATAGTCTTCCTTTTTAGTCTGCTTTATGAATCCAAAGATCCCCATAGTTGTGGATGTAGGTCAAATGAAATCATATAAAATCATAGTCTTCCTTTTTAGTCTGCTTTATGGAATCCAAGATCCCCCATAGTTGTGGATGTAGGGTCAAATGAAATCATATAAAATCATAGTCTTCCTTTTAGTCTGCTTTATGGAATCCAAGATCCCCATAGTTGTGGATGTAGGTCAAATCAAATCATATAAAATCAGTCTTCCTTTTCTACTCTGCTTTATGGAATCCAAGATCCCCATAGTTGTGGATGTAGGTCAAATCCAAATCAAATCAAATCAAATCAAATCAAATCAAATCAAATCATGGTCTTCCTTTTCTACTCTGTTTTATGGAAATTTTTGTCATTGAATTGATATGCTTGTTGCCATACACTCAATAGTTTCAAAATGTCAATGAGAAGGTGACATCATCATGCTGATTCCAAGTCCTTAGTAAGTTTAAACTTAGTGTCCACTTTACCAATTAGGTAAATTCACCCTGGGATCACTGCATATGGTGGACAGGGAAAAATTCACATAAAACAAAACATAACTACTACTTCTATCTAGTATTCATGCAGTTAGAATAGATAGATGTTTTGTCATCAAACTCTTCCTAGGTTCATGGAAATATCTTGTCATTACTGTTGGTTTAAATTTCAATAATCAGTTTTGCATCATTTTTTAATATCATTTGCATACACTTGGTTAGTTCTTTGTATTGACAGTAGCTGCATCAATCAGGCATTTGTTGTTATTAATTGCCTCATATTGTATTCATCATGCTTTTTGTTTTTTTTATTATCAGTGTTTTATTTTCACCTAAGCCTTTTTGATTTGGAATCAAAGAAAATTTAACAGATTTATTCATTTGAAAACAGTCTTTCTTAATTTGATTCCTGTTTTGAAATATGCATATATATGGAAAATATGACACAATAAAGATTTTTGTTATTCTACTTCATGTCAGTGTCAGTATTCTACTTTAATACTATAGCAAGAAACAGTGTGGATGTATATATATATATATGAATACATGTATTAAATATTATTTTTTATTGTTATGAATAACAAAGAATAATTAGTTGTAAAATTTCTTTCATGGTCGTCTATTTCATGAAGCATAACAGATGATAAGACATTGCCTTCAGGACAAAATGCTATTTCGTCTCAGGTCTTATATTCCTCAACTGATGTTGGTACCAATTTGCACCTGGGTCAGGTGGGAAATGCGTTTTAAATAAGTATATTCTGAAGGAACACAATGTTATATCTAGTATTGTCAGGATTCGAACCCAGGACTTCATGATCCCAAATTTGGCAGCCTAACCACTAGGAGTAGGACACCAAAGCTTCATACCTGTATACACGTATTTATTATTTTTCAATCACTTGAGAGGAGAGCGAGGGTAGCATTAGCAAGCAGATGATATTGTTGTTTACTTTTTGTCTGTTTATTGATCTGATTGTTCACACAAATCATATTTATTCATAATTATATACACCCCTTAGGATTGTAGTTAGCTCGGTTGGTAGAACGATTTCTTTCATGGCAAGACGATTGGTGCGGGCACAGAGGTCGCGCGTTCGATCTTCATGGTGGCCATGGGGTTTTTTTTCTGTCTATTCCTTGTATTTGTTTTGTCTTTGTTCCTATGGAGATGTGATATTATTCAATGTCCTTTTTTTCACTTACTACTTAAGAAACACAACAGTGGACCTAGCTAGCATTGCCAGGGACTCAGTAGTTCAGAGGCAAAGTGTCGACCTCTCCACCAGAAGGTCGTGGGTTCAAGCCACGATGGTGGTTGAAAATTTTCTCTTTTTTTATAGTAAAATCTGCTCTTCCCTCTTCTCCCTGGTCCAGGTAGGTGGATCGATACCTAGCCCCATTGGAGACAGACGATAACACGAAGGTCCTATGTGCAGATTACATTTACGTTGTGAAGATCCCTTGGCTGTTAGTTAGGGCAAAATTAAAAATCACTGCCATTACCTCCGAGATCACCTTAGTTGTGGATGTGGGTAAAATCAAATTTTAAAAAAATAGCATTGCCAGAATTCGCACCCAGGATCTCACAATACAAGACGGGGAGGGGGCAAGGGGTAGTTGATTGAGGAAGTCTTAATAATAAGTATGACTACGAGTCACCATGTGGTTGCCATTCACGGCAAAGTCAGCAGTATTGATGCTGACCTCTAACCTGGAGCGTAGGACTAGGAGGCTCACTATGAAATGAATGATTGTGACTCTGTGCTTGGGAGAGATTCAGGAAAATTAATGGATTCACCTCTGAGTCTATGGGAACTCATTGGCTGCTCTAACTCTCGCTCTCCTGAGTTACTTTGCTTGATTTGATTTATCCACACCCACGACTAAGGTGATCTCGGCGTTTTTAGTAGGAATAATTTGGTGTTGTTGCCAGGACTGCCCTGTAAACAGCCATGGTATATTTAACATGCACAGAGTGTTGTTATGAGCACACGAGACCTCCCTTTTAATCGTCTATCTCCGATGGGACTAGGTGACGATCCACCTACCTGGATCAGGGGGTAGGTTTTGCTCGAAAAAAACTCTAGAAAATGTTTCAACCGTTGGCGGGCTCGAACCCACTGTCTTTTTGTCGAGAGGCTGACACCTTGCTTCTGGACTAATGAGTCTCCCCCCACGCCTACCCCCCCCCGCCCCCTCACTCAGTTACTAAAACTAACCGAGATAAAATGCCAGCCCAAAAGAGCTAGGGTATTCACTTGGTGATGATTAAGGACATGAAAAAAGTGCAATAGGAACAAAGACAAAGGAATAGACAGAAAAAAATACCATAGGAACAAAGACAAGTGCAAAGGAATAGACAGAAAAAATTGGATATCAATAGAGAATCCACGTTGGTACACTCCGCCTCACCACGAAATGAGACTGCACTACTACTACTACTTCTAGCGAGGGACAGAAATACAGAGGAAGAACAACGACACTCAACCACGACTTCAAAACTACACGAAATATTGTAACACACAGCCTGAGGAACACCGAAACCCAGATGGAGAAGACACAAACATACCAGCGCAACTGAAAACAGAAAGAGAATTACTTGCTTTGAAGACTCTAGCACATGACTGATATGCACATGGAGAGATGTTACAATACAAATTATCAACACAGAGATTCTTTAGGACTAGCATTTAAAATTTAAGTCAGAATACACAGTATATGGCAAGTGTCTATATTGACCGCGAGCCCAATCTACTGCTGCTGCTACTACTACTACTACTACTACTACTACTACTACTACTACTACTACTACTACTACTACTACTACTACTACTACTACTACTACTACTACTACTACTACTACTACTACTACTACTACTATAATACAAAGCTAACTACACTCCTTACTATGATCTTCACTCGACAGTCTAATGGCAAACCATTCCCAGGCCACATGCTTTCTGTATCTTAAGAGCTGATTCAGCTGTGGCACATGTACCAGTATTCATTGTGGTACATGTACCGGTACTCATTGGGAAAAGCACTCTTGGTACCCAATGTATTTATGGAGTCTACTGATCATTAAAGTAATTGAGTCGCAGGTCTCCCTTTCCAACCGCACTGCCAGCTGAGCTTAGGCAAGTAAGCGTGAAGGTGGCCATGTGAATGAAGGTTTTGATTTTACACCCATTCACATCAAGGTGATCTCGGCTTCTCTCAGAGTTTGATTTTACACCCATTCACAACTAAGGTGATCTCGGGTTCTCTCAGAGTTTGATTTTACACCCATTCACATCAAGGTGATCTCGGGTTCTCTCAGAGTTTGATTTTACACCCATTCACAACTAAGGTGATCTCTGGTTCTCTCAGAGTTTGATTTTACACACATTCACATCAAGGTGATCTCGGGTTCTCTCAGAGTTTGATTTTACACCCATTCACAGCTAATGTGATCTCGGGTTCTCTCAGATTTTGATTTTACACACATTCACAATCAATGTGATCTCAGGTTCTCTCAGATTTTGATTTTACACACATTCACAACCAATGTGATCTCGGGTTCTCTCAGATTTTGATTTTACACACATTCACAACCAATGTGATCTCGAGGTTCTCTCAGAGTTTGATTTTACACACATTCACAATTGATCTCAGGTTCTCTCAGAGTTTGATCATTCACAGGTTCTCGGGAGTTTGATTTTACACACATTCACAACCAATGATTTTGATTTACACACATTCACAATTCTCGGGTTCTCTCAGATTTTGATTTTACACATTCAATGTGATCTCGGGTTCTCTCAGTTTGATTTTACACACATTCACAATGTGAAGGTTCTCTCAGATTTTTGATTTTACACACATTCACAACCAATGTGATCTCGGGTTCTCTCAGATTTTGATTTTACACACATTCACAACCAATGTGATCTCGGGTTCTCTCAGAGTTTGATTTTACACACATTCACAACCAATGTGATCTCGGGTTCTCTCAGATTTTGATTTTACACACATTCACAACCAATGTGATCTCGGGTTCTCTCAGATTTTGATTTTACACACATTCACAACCAATGTGATCTCGCCCCCAGATTTTAGATTTAGATTTTACAACATTCACAACCAATGTGATCTCGGGTTCTCTCAGATTTTGATTTTACACACATTCACAACCAATGTGATCTCGGGTTCTCTCAGATTTTGATTTTACACACATTCACAACCAATGTGATCTCGGGTTCTCTCAGATTTTGATTTTACACACATTCACAACCAATGTGATCTCGGGTTCTCTCAGAGTTTGATTTTACACACATTCACAACAATGTGATCTCGGTTCTCTCAGATTTTGATTTTACACACATTCACAACCAATGTGATCTCGGGTTCTCTCAGAGTTTGATTTTACACACATTCACAACCAATGTGATCTCGGGTTCTCTCAGAGTTTGATTTTCAAATTAAGGTGATCGGGTTCTCTCAGATTTTGATTTTACACACATTCACAACCAATGTGATCTCCCGGGTTCTTCAGAGTTTGATTTTCATTCACAGCTAAGATCTCGGGTTCTCTCAGATTTTGATTTTACACACATTCACAACCAATGTGATCTCGGGTTCTCTCAGAGTTTGATTTTACACCCATTCACAACCAATGTGATCTCGGGTTCTCTCAGATTTAGATTTTACACACATTCACAACCAATGTGATCTCAGGTTCTCTCAGATTTTGATTTTACACATTCACAACCAATGTGATCTCGGGTTCTCTCAGATTTAGATTTTACACACATTCACAACCAATGTGATCTCGGATTCTCTCAGAGTTTGATTTTACACACATTCACAATTAAGGTGATCTCGGGTTCTCTCAGATTTTGATTTTACACACATTCACAACCAATGTGATCTCGGGTTCTGTCAGATTTTGATTTTACACACATTCACAACCAATGTGATCTCGGGTTCTCTCAGATTTTGATTTTACACACATTCACAACCAATGTGATCTCGGGTTCTGTCAGATTTTGATTTTACACACATTCACAGCTAATGTGATCTCGGGTTCTCTCAGATTTTGATTTTACACATTCACAACCAATGTGATCTCGGGTTCTCTCAGATTTTGATTTTACACACATTCACACACACAGCTAATGTGATCTCGGGTTCTCTCAGAATTTGATTTTACACACATTCACACACACAGCTAATGTGATCTCGGGTTCTCTCAGAGTTTGATTTTACACACATTCACACACACAGCTAATGTGATCTCGGGTTCTCTCAGATTTTGATTTTACACACATTCACAGCTAATGTGATCTCGGGTTCTCTCAGAGTTTGATTTTACACACATTCACAATCAATGTGATCTCGGGTTCTCTCAGATTTTGATTTTACACACATTCACAACCAATGTGATCTCAGGTTCTCTCAGATTTTGATTTTACACATTCACAACCAATGTGATCTCGGGTTCTCTCAGATTTTGATTTTACACACATTCACAACCAATGTGATCTCGGGTTCTCTCAGATTTTGATTTTACACATTCACAACCAATGTGATCTCGGGTTCTCTCAGATTTTGATTTAACACACATTCACAACCAATGTGATCTCAGGTTCTCTCAGATTTTGATTTTACACACATTCACAGCTAATGTGATCTCGGGTTCTCTCAAAGTTTGATTTTACACACATTCACAACTAATGTTATCTCAGATTCTCTCAGAGTTTGATTTTACACACATTCACAGCTAATGTGATCTCGGGTTCTCTCAGAGTTTGATTTTACACACATTCACAACCAATGTGATATCGGGTTCTCTGAGTTTGATTTTACACACATTCACAACCAATGTGATCTCGGGTTCTCTCAGAGTTTGATTTACACACATTCACAATTAAGGTGATCTCGGGTTCTCTCAGATTTTGATTTTACACACATTCACAACCAATGTGATCTCGGGTTCTCTCGGAACTCAAACGACCCATTGCCCACGTGATCTCGGGTTCTCTCGGAACTCAAACGACCTATTGCCCACGTGATCTCGGGTTCTCTCGAACTCAAACGACCATTGCCCATTACTTACTGTGTGTGGCGTCAGTTGGCCGAGTGGTTAGGCTGCTGTTCTTTGGATCAAGAGGTCCTGGTTTACATTCTACTTCAAGCGAAGCTAAATCCGATGTTATGTTTCTCTGAAAAAGACGCTTAACGCACATTTCCCCCACTCTATACAGGAGCAAAATTGGTACAATCACTAGCTTGGGAGTAAAAACCTGAACCAGACTAGCATCCTGCCCAGGAGGTGATTATTATCAATTGTTCCGCGTCATGCTACATAAACTGTGATAAGATCAGGCTCTATGGGTAGTAATTTGTTTAACTAAAAATTTACTCCGTCCACCTTATTATACGGTTGATATCAATCACTGTGAATTTAGAGGAAACAGCAAGATGAAAGA
Source organism: Doris montereyensis (assembly GCA_037039925.1). Classification (NCBI taxonomy): domain Eukaryota; kingdom Metazoa; phylum Mollusca; class Gastropoda; order Nudibranchia; family Dorididae; genus Doris; species Doris montereyensis. Next base: position 391,503 of record JAXRKP010000162.1, read on the forward strand.
TAAGTGAGAAGTGAAAGAGTGATTGGAAATAAGTAGAACCTACCAGTAGCTCCCCGTCAACTGCCTACATCGGCTGTAATTGTAATTGTAATGGTCTTGCAAGAACTTTCTTTTTTTTTTGTCATCACCAGAGTAATTGAGTCGCAGATCTCCCTAACCAGCACCTCCGCTAGCTAAGGCAGGTTAAGCTTGATTGTTGCCATTGCCATTTGACCGATTCTCTCAGAATTTAAACGGCCTATGGTCGTTTAAGGAGAAGATAACTGTCGAGTTCACCAGTTTGAACTGTCCAGTGAATGTCTCTTTACAATTTCTGTTTATTCCTTTGCATTCAATTAATGTACGACATGATAAAGTAAAATAAACCCCACATTAATTGTTGAGTGTAGGGAAGTAAAAAACAAAGGTTCGTTCAAGGCCGTTTTGGTCCATAGGAGCCGGAGCTTATCCCGGTTTCAATAGTGTGAAGCGGAAGAGGTGATGATAATAATCACCTAGCCAGGACACTAGTGCAGGTTTTTACTGACAAGCTAGTGTTTGTAATGTATCTATTTTCACGTGGGTCGAGTGGGGAAAATGCGTGTTAAGAGTCTTTCCCAAGGAACACAACGTCGGACCTAGCTTTGCTAGGATTCAAACCAGGGACCTCATGATCGCCAGTCCGACAGCCTAACTGCTCGGCCACCGACCCCATTGAGTGTAGAGTAGGAATAGATCAAAAACCCAGATTTTCCCAGACCTACGGCATGACGTGGCAGTGGTAGCTTGCTCATGTTTTCTATGGCGATTTTACTGTAGCTGAGTTGGCAGTTGGCTCGTGCTGCTGGTAGGTTCACTACTTCTTTTCATTCATCCTTTGACATCATAATCATATTGTCTCTGAGCTTATTGTTTCCTCCCTATTCATATATATATATATCATAATCATACTGTCTCTGAGCTTATTGTTTCCTCTCTATTCATATATATATATATATCATAATCATACTGTCTCTGAGCTTACTGCTTCCTCTCTATTCATATATCTATATCATAATCATACTGTCTCTGAGCTTATTGTTTCCTCTCTATTCATATATATATATATATATCATAACTGTCTCTGAGCTTATTGTTTCCTCTCCATTCATATATATATATATATATATATATATATATATATATATATATATATATATATATATATATATATATATATATATATATATATAGATATATATATATATATATATATATATATATATATATCCTATATATATATATATATATCATAACCATACTGTCTCTGAACTTATTGTTTCCTCTCTTTAATATATATATATATATATATATATATATCATAATCATACTGTCTCTGAGCTTACTGTTTCCTCTCCATTCATATATATATATATATATATATCATAAGCTTACTGTTTCCTCTCCATTCATATATATATATATATATCATAATCATACTGTCTCTGAGCTTACTGTTTCTCTCCATTCATATATATATATATATATCATAATCATACTGTCTCTGAGCTTAATGTTTCCTCTCCATTCATATATATATATAATCATACTGTCTCTGAGCTTACTGTTTCCTCTCCATTCATACATATATCATAATCATACTGTCTATGAGCTTATTGTTTCCTCTCCATTCATATATATATCATAATCATACTGTCTCTGAGCTTACTGTTTCCTCTCCATTCATATATATATATCATAATCATACTGTCTCTGAGCTTACTGTTTCCTCTCCATTCATATATATATATCATAATCATACTGTCTCTGAGCTTACTGTTTCCTCTCCATTCATATATATATATCATAATCATACTGTCTCTGAGCTTACTATTTCCTTTCCATTCATATATATATATATATCATAATCATACTGTCTCTGAGCTTACTGTTTCCTCTCTCCATTCATATACATATATATATCATAATCATACTGTCTCTGAGCTTACTGTTTCCTCTCCATTCATATACATATATATATCATAATCATACTGTCTCTGAGCTTATTGTTTCCTCTCCATTCATATACATATATATATCATAATCATACTGTCTCTGTTTCTCCATTCATATACATATATATATCATAATCATACTGTCTCTGAGCTTACCTCTCCATTCATATACATATATATATCATAATCATACTGTCTCTGAGCTTACTGTTTCCTCTCCATTCATATACACATATATATCATAATCATACTGTCTCTGAGCTTACTGTTTCCTCTCCATTCATATACATATATATCATAATCATACTGTCTCATTTACTGTTCTCCTCCATTCATATACATATATATATCATAATCATACTGTTGAGCTACTGTTTCCCTCTCCATTCATTTTAAAGATAACCGTAATGTAGTGTTGGCTCAGAATTATTTTTTAAATTATATTGTCCTAACTTCACATAAACTCGTTTTGAGATTTACTTGTTTGATTGAAATTTAATCATATTCATCATATATATATATATATATATATATATATATATATATATATATATATATGTAGTGACCTCAGGGTGAATTAAGAGGAAACAGCAAGATGAAAGATAAGTAAAAGAGTGAAAGGAAAGAAGTAGAATATCAGTTAGCAGCCCCCACCAACTGCCCCCTCCTTTTGAAAAAATTTGTGACAAGCTTAGACCTAATTTGATTACAATGTGTTTATGAGCAAGCAGGACAATTGACAATGACTGTGAATTTGATGATAATAATTCCAAAGTCGTCAGATGTGTAGTGAAGACAATAAAACTCAATATCAGGGTGAATAGAGCAAAATTCAATCAATCAATCATACACATACAATCCATATTCAAGATCTGCTCTTCCCATATGAACCGCCTCATGCGCTAAGGTCACAAAATTCTAAATTATTGACAATTCCAAAAACTCACTTAAAAAAGTAGCGGAGATAGAAGTTTTGGCAAAATTGAACCACAATCAAATATGGATGGAATACTTTACCTCCATCTGTGTCTGACACTTGCAGCCAATCTTGAAATCTTCAAGAAACTACTAAAAGCACATCTTTTTAGGAAAACTTTCTGTAAATAATTGAATTAAAAAATGTATACGATGCCCAATTTTAATAATGCCTTATTAGTGTGAGTGTATTTGGAATGCAACCTTGAAATTTGAACGTATCTTTTTAAGAATATTTCAACTTGTATTGTAAAGTTACTCTTGAGGTTTCGGTGAAACTGCTATTAGAATGTTCTACTCTTACTATCCCAATCATGAAGCGTTGTAGCTGAACTGTAGTGTTGTGAGTTTGTAATCACGACACCAGTTCGAGCCCCATGGCTGGCACAGGCGGGTTTTTTGTTTGTTTGTTACAGAGTATAAATCTATCTTTATATCTTTTAGTCAATACTATAATAACTGTAACATAAATATACTATAATTTATATAAAACAGAAATGAAGGACAAATAAAAAAAAACATAGAACCATTATATTTGTACTTTTACTTATTTTATTTTTCTCTCTGAAAATGTTTTCATTTCAATGGTAATAGTAAATTTAAAATGTTTTCATTTTCACCATGCATTCTGAAAATGAAATTAACAAAACTTTTTTGCTATCAGAGATAAAACAACAAATCTTAATCAAATAACACAATAAAGCAAGCAAAATGCACATCTTTCAGGCAATATTCCAGGCAAATTTTACACCACAATCGGAACAACTCCATTGAGATTGCTTTATAATTTAAAGTTTTGTTTGTAATTTTTGTTTTTCTACAAAAACTGTAACATAAAAATAAAGAAAAAAAAAAGAAGAAAGCATTTAAATAAAGAAAGATGAGCATTGCTTCTTATTCTCAGTTTTCTCCTGTGGTATAAATTAAAACTAAAGCAATACGCAGTAAGGTACGACACAACAGTGTGAGTGCGTGACAGGAAGAGTTAAAAAAAACCATAACTAAACTTGAGAATTGAAGGGGTCATTTCAATGTTGTGCCTATGTCCATTTTCATGAAAACAAGACAAGAGAGATAATCCTAGGGAGTAAAAGGAAATCGTGCTTCCTGGAGAAGTGTGAAAATGATATGATGAAAATAAATGACGTTTACAGCCGTTTGAAACTTGGAATTCTCAAAGCCAACAGTGCCAAAGTCCATTGTTTTTGGCATTTTTCTCTAAATGACGTAATTGTGACTTTGGCACACTTTTGAAATGACCCCTTCAATTTCATACTTTATTTCTTTTAAAACATAGAATTTAATTAGAAGAGTAGTTAATTATATCAAGACAATAAGGTTCAAGGAAGAGACATGATCTTGTTTTTCACAAGCGATTGCTTGCTCTCAAACTTAAAATAAGAAGTAATTCAGTGTCTATTTCTAACAAAGATAAGATAACTCAAAAGTATCAAAATGTTCATAATAAGCGTTGTGGTTGAGCCCAAAGTCAATTATATATCATATATTATTATATATATGTATACATCTCTTCAGAAAAAGTAGTACCGGTAGTAAAATTCCTTCAAGGTCATTACAGCCCATAGAGCCGAAGCTTATCCCGGTCTCTGTAGCACTAAGAGGAACAAGTCATTATAATCACCTCCTCACCTGCCTGTCGCAGGTTTTTACTCCCAAGCTAGTGCTTCTACCCATTTGCACCTGGGTTGAGAGGAGAAAATGTGTTTTACGTGTCTTTCCCAAGGAACACAACGCCGGACCTAGCTTTGCTAGGGATTCGGAACCCGGGACCTCATGATCCCAAGTCTGGCAGCCTAACCACTCAGCCACCAATGCTCTCTCTTCACAGAAAGAGGGAGGAAAAGATATGCGCTCACAACATGGCGTAAACCTACAGTGTTTATTTTCTTCTTTAACATCAACATCAACAAATCTAATATTGCTATTGATGCATCAATTCAATAATTAACTAATGATCAGAGAATCAATATTCATATAAAATCAACAAACGAGTTTTGAAAGTGTTGACTTGACATATATAATAGCATATATAAGTTATCATAACTTAATATATGATCATCAGTAACAGTAACAAAACAGAGAGTGGGCATTAAAAAATAAATAAATTCATTTTTGAATGAAAAAACCTACACAAAGTTTTACATGACAGCAAACAGCTGAGTGATACTCCTGGATTGTTGTACAGCAACAGCCAAATCAACCAAAACGTATGTGAGCAAATCTGTGCAAAATAGAACACAGCCTTGTGAGCGTGAGCACTAACAGGTCAAGGGTCATAACCATGATTGACATTCAACACTAAGATAAACATTGTAGATCTTTGTCGTACAGTCACTACTCTTGAGGTGAGAAATGCAACAGTAGAGGAATTGTCACCTTGATGCCAGATTGCCTATTCATTCCGCCCACCATGGTACTGGTAGTGGCAAGTAACATTGCAAAACAGGAAGATTCTGGTGTAAGAAGATCACTGTGTGCACATTGGCTAAGACATAATATACACCTACAATAAAACACCCATCCCCTCATATTTACCCGACTCTTACACACACACACACACACACACACACACCCACACACACACACACACGCACACACACAGAGTTACATTGAATAGGCATCATGAGAAATATGTATGTGACCTGGGTAAGATAGAAAACGGTTAGTGGGGCAAGATAACAAATGCTGCGCTTATTACCAGGAAAGTAAAAATGGTGGAAGGCTGTTGTATGTTTGATGTTGATGTAAGGCGAAGACTCAGAGCAGAGGCATCAGTAGAAAGAGAGAGACAATACATTGTTTGAGCTTAACATAAGGAAAATGCCATCAATATCAGCAATCAAAAGTTCAAGGCCGTCATTATGGCTCAACAGAATCTCCGGGTTTCTACAGCGAAGCGAAGGAGATGGTAGTAGCACATCACCTCCTGGACAGGATGCTAATGTATTCAGGTTCAATTTCCCATCTGATGCTGGTACGCATTTTACGCCTGGGTCGAAAGGGGAAATGTGCGATGAGTGTCTTTCTCGAGGAACACAACGTCAGACCAAGCATTGCCAGGATTTGAAGAGAGAATATCACGGTCCCACATCCAGCAACCTTACCCAAAAGACCACCGAGGCCATTGGGCTTAATGTGGAGGAGACAAAAAAAAAAAGAACCCACCCAAACGAACCGCAACTGGAATCAGTCCTCTGTCCATTCTATCACTATTTAGTCTGATTACGAGGTTGGAAAAATCATCCAGTCCTAAACCTATCTTTGATAAACAGATCATCCCCCCCCCCCCTATGAGTCTATCATAAGAGGAAACAGCAAAATGAAAGAAAGACATGTGAAAGGAAGGAAGTAGGACCTAGTACTAATACTATTAGCATCGCCTGTCAACTGTCCACTCCGGTCTCCCACAATATTGACAAATTTATTTCTATTTTCACAATGAGAACAAGAACAAACCTCAAACTGGGACCACAAACATTTCTGTATGTGATGGACAACAGTAACTGTACTGACAAAAACGTCCAAAATCTCAAAATGAAATAAATGTCAAATTGTCATCACTCAAGCCATGTGAACTGTTCAAGTTATACTGTATAAAGAAAAAGAGAGAGAGAGAGAGAGAAAGAGAGTCCAGAAAATGAAAGGGAATACGGCTGCCATTGCTTGTAATGTAAAAGTGTATAAAAGTGAAGGAACATCCTTGAGGTAAGCAGTAAAAATAAACAAAAAAGAAGAAAACAATTTTAAAAAACACAAAACAAAACCCTTCATGGATAATTTGTATGCACCCATAGTTCTGATGCCTACCTTAACTATTCCATATTCATACCCTCTTATTCCTGGGTGATAGTCTGACACTCTACCAACTGAGCTACTGGTGTCTCTCACCTATGGACTTCAATGCGGAACAGATCTGTACAGTACAGAAAACTTGGTGGCTGTGATATTAATGGATACTTTTTCTTTACAAGTGCCAGTTTTCAAGGCCATTGATTTGATGTTGAATTTATCCACATCCACAACTAAGGTGATTTCCAGGTTTTTTGGTAGGATTTAAAATTTTTGCCGACTGCTCTGTAAAGAAAGAGCCAAAGGATCTTTAGCATGCAGAGGATTTGATCTGCACACAGGACCTCCATTTTATTGTCCCTTTTCGAAGGGATACGGTGTCAATCCACCTACCTGGTTTTACTCTGGAAAAAAATCAAGATAAGTTTTCAACTGTCAGAGCACGAACTCACGACTTTTTGGTTGAGAGGCCTCAGGACCGCTGAGTCCTCGATTGAACCAGAGTAAAAACTGACCGGTCTGAAATGTCCTTGAGTAGCAATAATAGTAGTAGAAGTAGTAGTAGTAGTAGTAGTAGTAGTAGTAGTAGTAGTAGTAGTAGTAGTAGTAGTAGTAGTAGTAGTAGTAATAGTAGTACTACATTAACTGATTAAAACGAGACTCAAGCAAACCCATCATGCAGGTTTAAAAGATAAATAATTTATTTCAATGCGCTGAAATGTTTTCATACCACCAACAAAAAACTTACTGGTATGTCACATAATGCTCATGTTTTTAAAATTCCACATTCACCAACATAAGTGGATCTACAAACAATATTGCATCAAAAAAGAAGACCTAATATTCTTTTAAAAACCCCCCCAAACAACAGAGAGCACTGGTTTACGGTTCATGAAACAATTGCAACGGTTTCCAGTCTTTTGCATTCTCCTGAATCCACATTGAAGACGAATAAAAGGCAGGTTCCGAAATCACAAGTATTCTCTTTTTAAAATAAACATGAATCCACAAGTCATATTGAAAATGCATTCAACGACGTATTTAAAAAAAAAAAAGAAACATGGATTAAGCGTGGTAATAACTGTCAGTGACTGGTGGCTCGGCTAATCATCATCCTCTATGAATGTGAAGAAGCCCCGCCCCTTATCTGGCTCGCCTCGCCCATCAGAGTGTAACATCTGAGACAGCTGATCGTCTCCAAGGCCCAAGTCCCTTACTAGGCTGTCACTTTGGCTATCTGGATCTGGAAATGGCATAACAGTATCATTTGAGAAGAGCATAGGGGGTTCAAAAACTAACAAATCTAAAACCATTAAGAAGCCCCAACCTCAAACTCAGATCCGCCATCCCAAAAATAAAATCCAACACAACAAAATACAAAACAAAACACCCACCTGCTATAAATCTATTTAAGAAAGAAAAAGAAAAGAAAGGAGCCTGATATCACGTCTAAAGGGCCGCCTTGTCATTTCCACAAACTATATAAACAAAAATCAAAACAAGCAAACAGATCCCCCCCCCCCCAACAACCACAAAATAAACAAAATGCAAATCAAATCCACAATAAAAAAATTCCAACAAAACAACAATTAGAAATGAAAAAATTCAAGGAGGCCAATGCACGTCACTTAACACAGGCTGTGGAATATGGTTTCTTGATTTGATTTTAGCCGCATTCACAGCCAAGATGATCATGGGGTCTTTGGTAGGATCTTTAATGAGTACAGACAGAGTGTTGTGAACTGCACACAGGACCTCCCTTTTATCATCCATCTCCGATGGGACTAGGTATGATCCATCTACCTAGACTATAACATTTAAAAAAGAACTTGAGAAAAAAATTTCTACCTGCCAGGCACGAACCCATGATCTTTTGGTTATGAGGCTGACACTTTGCCTCTGGACCAACAGGTCTTCCTCTGGAGCATGGAGGCACTGTGTGACATGCACTATTTACAACATTACTGCAAGTCGCTGCTTCCTACCTATTAATGGCGTTTCCTCATACAGAGAACTTTTCCTCATGAAAGATGGCACTTTACGCTTGGATGTGACCTTCAAGTCCATTTGCTCATCACAAACATGTTTCCACAAAGCTGTGAAGGAAAGGCAAGAGAAGAGTTTCACATCAAAGAGATTCAGAAAATCCAGAAAAGGGAATCACTTGTACTTTTCTCTTTAAAATAAATATTTGCCAACCTTTTCAAATCGAAAAACGGGACTCTAAACACGCACGATGGCCATAAACTGTAAGAAAACATTGATAATTTAACTTGAATTAACACCCTTTTAGGCTAAATAATAAAAATTCTGCCAATTGCTGGCCTTTCTGACAAATGTGACAGTAGTTTTTGAAAACTCAATGGTATTTATTGACTTTCACTCCAATCTCTCTAAGTCTGTCTTGAAAACTCAGGGTTTCTTTAAAAAATACATTTAACCCTCATATGCATACGTATGTAAATACAGACAGACTCAAAGCTAAAAAACCCTTGTGATCTGCTCATAGGATCTCCTTTTTATCGCCCATCTCCGACGAAACTAGGGAGTGGCTCTTATTAGAATTTTTTTTTGAACCCAACCTGTCAGCGACATCTGGACCAATGAGAAAACACTGATCACACCCCCAACTTTCAGAACACTATACTATAAAAAATGCTTTTAGTTGCAATACCTTTATAACTTTCAAAACATTGACTTGTTCAATATTTGCGTTGGAGACCTAGTAAATGCAAGCCCATCCCTTCAACTACTAGCGTGTGATGGAGAATGCAAAGAGAGAAATGACTTTTAGCATTTTCATTGAACTCAAAACAGGAAATCTGACATTGGTGAACCATATTAAAACGCACACAAGAATATTTGAATGATTTGGAGGCATTACAGAGATCCGTTAATCTGGATCATGGTTTCTTGAAAAAACATCCCAAACATGCAATCGGGGTTTTTCACATTATTGTTTATTCAATTAATTATTGTTTATTTTAAATAATCTAATTAACACCAACAAATAAAACCCATAAAACAATTTTAAAAACAAAAATACGCTAACTATAAAACAAAAAGTCATTTTTCAAAATCGAAAAACAGACTCTGACAGTGTGAACTAATATTAACCTGCACGACGACGACCCATAATATTTGAGAAAACACTAATTGGTTAACTTGAATTAGCCCCTTTACGGTAAATAACAAAAAGTCTACTGAATGCTCGCCTATTACTGTATTTTTGCAACCTCAGAATGGCATCTATGGACTTTCACCCAAATCTAAGTGTCTCTGCTGTTAACTTTGGATTTCTTAAAAAAACACACCCCTTATTTTGTTCACCTTCATATACATACTTTCAAGGTAAATACAGACTTACAGACTCATGACAAGAAAAGAACAAAAAGGAAACTAAATACGTTTTTTTACCTACTGGTTGCCAGCTGTGGTTATTAAATTAAAAAAAAAAAGTGTTGAAACATAAAAAGAAAAATACGTCAGGTGATCAGCCTCTGGCCTCTAGGCTATTTATTACCTTGGTCAAGTAAATGCTGTTGAAAGCCTTCCCACCATCGATTCAACTCTTCTTTTTGAATCTGCCGCTAGCGTGTGATGGAAAATGCCGTCAGAGTTGACTGTCTTGATAAGGAATGTGTGAGCTCTCTTACAATTAGTGGTGGGGTCAAGCGCGCAGATCTGAGTGCTCTGAAACAAAACAGTGATAAGAGAAATTGATGATGACATTAGAACTCACCACTTAAGAGGAAACAGCAACAACAACAACAACAACAAAACAAAGACGTATGAATGAAAAGAATGAGAGGAAAGAAGAAGCATCTACCAGAAACTTCTGCCAACCGCCCATAGACATTTGAATAACATTCATAGTTTAACCAAGCAATGTGTTGAGAAAACACAGTAGATATATCACCTACTCTAGTCCATCTACACACCTTGGTGACTGGTATATGGAGTAAGGGTTGGGTCACTTCCATGTCATCGGGACTGGACCAACATGCAATGTGGAGATTTTTTAATGAACACCAGTAGCGTTTCCACTTGGAGAGATCATCGTCCTCCTAGGGAGAAAATGTAAAAAATCACATCAAACAATGATAACAAATATGAAACCATAATGAATGGAATGTGTGTGTGTGTGTGTATGTGTGTACGTGTGAAGGGTGGACCTGCATTAATTAGGTCGTGTGTTATGTAACAGGGAGAGAAAGGGACACAGTGATGATTCAACTGCAATGGAATTTACCCCGATCCACCAAATGGAGTGATCTCAAGGCAAATAAGGAGATTTTGTTTGCTGCATTTAATTGAAATTCATTACATCCAGCGTATGCGAGTGATCTCAGGAACAAAGCTTTTAAATACTACCCCTTAAAACACTTCAGAAAAATGTTCAAACGTTGGGGTTTGAACCAATGACCTGGGGGTTTTGTAGGATTTTTTTTTTGGTTGAGAGATCAACACCTTGCCCCTGGATCATAGAGTCCCCGTAGGAAAAGAAGGAGAAGAAGGGAATAAAATAAACAAAGAAACAAGTACTCTCTAAAACATGAAGGTACTGGAGGACTTACTTGTAAGTTAAGGAAACCCGTGACAGTGGCCTCTACCAAACAGCTGGGTAATGCGGCCAGACGGCAACAATAGTGACCGAAGAGAGGTAACTCGTGAGGCTGTCCATCTGGTGAATACAAACAACGTGAATCAGGTTTCAAATATCAAATAAAACTTAAAACACTGCCACCGCATACAGTAAGATTTACAACAAAACCAAGTTCTGAGCAAAACAAACGAGAAATAGAAACAATTTCTACTTTGTGTCAAGAGGGAAATTAGCGAAGCAAGAGGAGAAATATCGCTTCATATTAATTTCAGTACCTGTATAGCGACAAGTTACAAATTGCAACTCAACCAGTTTGTTCACCCTGCACACAGATTTTGTTGTATTTTTTATTTTGATCTAATAAACATCATAGTAGTCTTGATTTTTTTCTGATTTTTCTCCCTCTTTCTTGGATTCTGTTTTTCTTCTTCTTCTTCTCCTCCTAACATAACTAAGTCAAAAATTGAGTATCATTGTCAATGTCAGCGCACATGTCTTTAAAACTAACTATGCCTAATCAAATTTTGATTTTAAGGGGATGTATTTAGTTTTATTTTTGATCTTCAGCTCAACTTCTGTTTTTTCTCTTCGTGTTCCTTTGAATGAATTTTTTTGAGGGGGTGTCTTTCTCCTTTGGTCTTATTTCTTTCTGTTGGACATTGCGTTATAATTCGGTAAGGTAGTGTGCACGTGACAAAACTCTTTTATGAATTGAATCTTACATAATACGAAAAAGTTTGTTTCATTGGAATTTACACCCCTCCCCCATTAGCATGTAGTGATCTCAGCGTGAACGATGAGGAAACACTAAGATGAAAGAAACATAAAAGAGTGAAAGAAAAAAAAAGTAAAAGACCTACAACAAAACAACTCATCATAATCACAATCCTAGTAATAACACAATGTGGCCCATTTTCTACAAAAAATAAAAGAGCAAAGTAGCTGCTCTTTGGACAAAAACAAGATCCGTACAGCTCAAAGAAAACAGTGTCATTTTACAAGTGTTAAAATTTTAAAATAATTTTGTTTGTTTTTGTCTTACCTGAATTGGTTTCGAGCTGAAGATCAAATGTGCGAACAGAAGTATCAACATCAGAGAGGTGGAGAGAACCCTTGGCGACTAATTCAAATTTTGGACCTCTGAAGCAATTTTAAAAAAAGAAGAAGAAAGAAATGAAACATAAGCAAGACTGTTTATTATTTATTCAAATGAAATGTTGACATCGTCACCATCTGTATTATAATAAATAAAAACATTTTTTTTAAATACTAAGAAGCATTTATGAAATTTTGAATATAGCACGTACATAAAATTTCATAATAACATAACAAATAGCTGCCACCTTTTAAAATTGAAATACAGACTCTAACAGTGCAAACTAATTCTAACTTGCATGATGGCCCGTAATATTCCAGAAAACATCGATATCTAAACTTGAATGAACACCCTTTTATAAGGTAAATAACAAAAATCCACCCATTGCTGGCCTTTCTGGTGAAATACGACGATAGTTTTGTGAACTCAAGAATGGCGACTTTGGATTTTCACTTGAATATCTCTGAGTCTTGGTGTCAACTTAGAATTTCTCTTTATATATAGAAAACAATTAACGTTTACACATTTTTCAGGGTTAAAACAGACTTATGGACTCAAAGCCAAAAATGTATACTAGATACGTTTTTTTTTACGTATTGGCTGGTAGCTATGATAACATAATAACAAACAGTACGACCCACAGTCAGACAAAGTATTCTCTTTCTTTGTTACGATTCTCATTTTGAAAGTGATTCTCAATTGTTTATTTTAGCTCACGACACATTATTCTTGTACAAAACTTTGCATGCAACAAGGAAAAAACCCTAGACAGAACCGTGGATGGCAAGAAAAAAACAAACAAACAAAAAACCCCAAATACTTACAGCACCATGTTGCCAATAACATCTGCATCATTCTGGGGGAAAAAAGTGGAAAAAAAAAATCAACATGGGTTGTATTGACAGAGTATTTGTTTGTGTCATTGAAAATTACCCCATGCACCATATGCAGTGATCTCAGGGTGAATTAAAAGGATACAGCAAGATTGAAAATAAGTGAAAGATTGCATTGAAAGGAAAGAAATAGAGCCTAATAGCAACGCTCATCAACCGCCACCATGATAAGTCAAAGAAATATATTTTCAGCAAACTCAATATCAGTCATTCAATTTTTTTTTTTAAATCGGAGAAAGAAAAAATAATTACAAAAACCAAAACATACAAATAGAAGCCGTAATGATATGTAACCATATGTAACCAGAGCCTACCCCCCCCCCCCCAACTTTTCTTCCTTAAATTAAATGAATGAATTAACATATCCCTTATGACATGCGATGATCTGAGGGTGAAGATGAGGCAACAAACCTCCTGCCCTTCCCTAAAACAAATAAAAATAAAATTTATTAAAAATTAAAAAATTAAAAACAAGTGAACTGCCACAAATGAAGTGAGAAGTGAGAAAATACAAAAGAGAACACAGAAGACTTCCACTACATCCCCCTCCTCCCCCCCCATTATCAAAGATGCCAAGAAAAGACCAACTGACCAGGCCTGACAGCCGTTTTCCCACACTGCGACCCACAGAACCGGACAAATCGTTGATCTTTTTCCGAATCTTCTTTGGCGTGCTGGCCACAGAGAATTCCTCATGGAGCTTGTGACAATAGACTTCTATCTGCATCTCAAAGTCGTGGGGTACTTCCTCGCTGAAGAAAACACATCAAAACAATTTACATTATAAATAAGATTTTGGTCATCGGAAGAAAAAAAAAAGAAAGAAAGAAAGAAAGAAAAAAAAACCCCAAAAACAATTGCAATAATTTCCTCCATTTTCTTTGGCATCTCCGCACCTGAAAATTGGCCATGGAGCCAACTACGGTTATCAACCATCTGCTTTGTCTTGCCAACTACGGTTATATCAACCATCTGCTTTGTCTTGCCAACTACGGTTATCAACCATCTGCTTTGTCTTGCCAACTACGGTTATCAACCATCTGCTTTGTCTTGCCAACTACGGTTATCAACCTTCTGCTTTGTCTTGCCAACTACGGTTATCAACCTTCTGCTTTGTCTTGCCAACTACGGTTATCAACCTTCTGCTTTGTCTTGCAACCTTCTGCTTTGTCTTGCCAACTATGGTTATCAACCTTCTGCTTTGTCTTGCAACCTTCTGCTTTGTCTTGCCAACTACGGTTATCAACCTTCTGCTTTGTCTTGCCAACAACGGTTATCAACCTTCTGCTTTATCTTGCAATCTTCTGCTTTGTCTTGCCAACTACGGTTATCAACCTTCTGCTTTGTCTTGCCAACTACGGTTATCAACCTTCTGCTTTGTCTTGCCAACTACGGTTATCAACCTTCTGCTTTGTCTTTGTCTTTGCTGGGCTTTGGATGTTGAGAGTGCTGATTGTTTGTTTCACTGAAATTTATCCAAGCAGTGTAAATTAAGAGGAAACCGAAAGGAAAGAAGCCAAACCTGCCAGCATTGCCTGCCAACCGTCCACTGTGAGTTTTGAGAGATCCCTTGGAGAAAAGGTGAGCCTCCCACTCACTCACACCTATACAGCCGACCAGCGCTACCCATGGGCAACAGCAATTTAGTTTCCTTTGATGACCCGCAGTCTATATTAGAACACTTGGTTTAAAAAGAAAAAAAATTGATTTACCCACATCTACAAACAACTAAGGTGGCCTGGGGGTTTTGGTAGGATTTTAAATTTTGCCGGACTGCCCTGTAAACAGCCAAGGGATCTTTAACGTACACAAAGTGTTGTGATCTCAAAAATAAACTTGATAAAACTTTGTCAACTAGCCAGGGCTTGAACCCACAACCTTTTTCGTTGAGAGGCCGACACCTTGCCTCTGGACTACCGAGTTCCTTAGAACGCTTGGGGGAGTTCCAAGGAGATTTCAGAAGTGCTAAGGCTCAATTGGCCAAACATCACCATCTGTTCTAACTAAACATGATCTGCTAGACTTGATACGACCAAATTCATGCCAGAGAGAGAAAACCAAATAAGAACCCTAAACAGAGGTTTCTTTCTTTCTTTCATTTCGACTTTACCATGTCCACCATATGCAATAATCTAAGGGCTGGATTAAGAGGTCTCAGCAGGGCGAAAGACCATAACATGAAAGAGAGAAACGAAAAAGAAAAACCCCATCCCCCATACTACGACAGTGGAACAGTCAACTACTTACAAGAGGACCACATCCTCAAAGGTGATATCCGTCATGCTTCTATCCACGCCGCTAATCATGGACGTGTCGTATATTTCAGTGCCAACCTTGAGAAGGCAGAAGACTGCATACCGTCTGTAGTCTGTGGGCAAAACAGATGATAATATGATATATATGACGGACATGTTATACTTTGGTTGGTCAAGTATGATTATATCATAAGATGAAGTCAGCACTCAATACTGGAGTTATGTGGGTAGATGTGAACGATACCATTTCAACTTATTGATTATAAAACTGTTTAAAATGGTGGCTTGGGTGAATGAAAGCTCTAATCAAAGATGGGGAAAACGACGGAAAATTTTCCTTAATCAAACAATCCTTTCTGGTAGAAAAATTCTTCGAATCGAAATGATTTTGGGATCATTTAAAACCTACACGATAAAAAATATGATTACTTTCAATGGCCTGGTAACAACACCTTTGATACACAAACAAAGATCAACTCAGTATTTTAAATATAGATAATGATAACAAATTGAATGACAATGGTAAGGAGGTCATTAAATGCTAAGAGTTCCATACCTCCTTTGTTCTTGAAATGATCTGCATCTTTCCACATCAATGGAATGCGAATGTCTGGAACCAGCCAACAGAATAAAACGGGAGATTGAAATGAAAATGGATGCTCCACAACACAAAGCCAGACAGAACCCCTTTCCGTCCCACCATCTCCCTCCCCAACCCCACCAGCAATGAATGGTAACATGTTGCATAACACTCCTTACCGATATGCGCATGATGAAATAAACGGTCTGCGCAGGCAGCCGTCGGGGCAATCTGAGAATTCTACCCATGGTGTACAGTCCGGAAAACCATCCACGAACACACGCACGTCCCGTGCACACAGAAATTCACGGTGTTTCGACCACTTATCTCAACCACTACTAGTAGTACATGCACCTCTTTAAACACATACTGGTCGATTATTTTCCTTCACCACCTTTACCCCCTTGAAGACGGATGCGATATTATGACAATCCGCTGGCATGAACAGAGGCAAAGGATGACATCGTTTCCGATAATACTCACTCAGTCCCTTGCAAGATTCGAAGAACCATCTAGACAAATCCGACGACCAACTGTCCACCATCGTGTCCGTTCACCAATAGCACTCATCACATCATTATAAAGATTATTCACATACACATACACAAACACGTAAACAAATACAAGAACTTGTCAGAATACTGTGTTTGTCCTTGTGAATGGTGAAAACCGCCAGGGGAAATAAAGACAGCAATCGTGTTCCTTTCGTGCCAGCTTAAGTGCGTGTGGTCGAAAACAAAGAAAGGAAAAACAAAACCAAACCCAAATAAAACAAAACCAAAAAACCAAAAACACACACACACACACACAGAGTAGAAAAAAAATGAATTATTTCAAAGGTCCACTTTCCAATTCAGAGCCTGATCCTATGTATCCTGGTCATGAGCACAGACTTGGTCGTGAAACACTTGCACGCGGCTTGTGTTGGTTTTCATGGCCACCGTGCCGCCACATGCTCCGGGAAGGGAACAACAACATCAACAATACAACGACGACGACGACGACGGCGGTGGCCAAAACGTCCCGACATCAGAACGACGCACGAATGGCAAATTCACACAAAATGATATCGCGACAAACAAGACGTCTACTCCTTTTCCACACGACGAAGATTTTGTTACACGGAGAACAGATCCATTGTGTCTTGGTACAGCTTGTAGTTTTTTCTTTCTTCCTTCGTTTTCTGGTGTTATTTTTAACAAGGTGGCGACGGTTTTCTCTTGTGGTCTTCACGGGGACCTCAGCATGGTCCTAATGAATACGACACGGTTGTAAGAGGTCTGTCCACGTCTAATGCGATGTTCTGGCCGGGGGCCACGTCCGTGAAAGAAAGAAAAAGAAATCAGCGGAAAGCACGCTAGTCACATATACCTAGTAGTAGTAGTAGTAATAATAATAATAATAATAATAATAATAATAGATCTACTACTTCAGCATCCAAGCTCCCATCCAAAAACCTTGGCGGCCTGCCTTCCTACAGTACAACTGCACTGGACTGGACTGGACTGGACTGGACAGGCAGAGAGCGATGATGACGGAGCTAAACTAAAAGTAAAAGTAAAAGTATGTGGAGACTCGTTATGGCCGTTCAACGTCTGCTTCTATTTCCACCGTCACTGTAACGGCTCTCGTCTCGTCTGCCTGACTGAGCCGATAATGTATTATCTCCTTCTCCTCCTCCTATCCATTCGGCGTTTTTGGTCGACCTAACCAGATTGTCGCCAAAAAAAAACCCACACACGCGCAAACACATACACACACACATAAACCAAACGCCATTAATCATAGGCCACAGTAAAAGAGGTCACATGATGACGACATAGTGAGATAATGGAATGTATGTCACGATGGGGGCGTGGGGTGGTGGTTGTTGCGGCCTAGGGAGGGGGGGGGGTGGGGGAAAAACAACGATATACCAGCAGACATGATAAATGGATTGATTGATTGAAATTTATCCGGTCCACCATGTGAGGTGGCCCCAGGGCGAATCACGTGGAAACAGCAAGATAAACGATAAATGAAAGGAAAGAAGAAGAAGGACCACCCACCAGCGCTCGGCAACCACCCAGTCATACCAGCAGACAAAAGCTTTCCAAAAAAAACAAAAAAACAAAAGTCATTAAAATTTACCGTCCACCATATGCGGTGATCTCAGGATGAATTAAGAGGAAACAGCAAGATGAAAGATAAGTAAAAAAAAAAAAAAAGTTTAAATAAAAAAAGAAAGGAAAAGAAGTAGAACCTACTTCACAGCAGACAAAGACTATGACGACGTGCCGAGACATGTCAAACCTATCATCTCCTCCACCGATAATTTGTGACGACATGCCGAGAAATTGTCAAACTTATCATCTCCTCCATAGATAATTTCCACTCGATCATACAAGACGGATAAGCGAGAGACAACAGTTGGAGATTTTTGTTTGTGCCATTGAAATTTACCCCGTCCACCACTGCGTTGAGCTCAGGGTGAATTAAGAGGAAACAGCAAGATGAAAGATAAGTGAAAGAAGGAAAGGAAAGACATAGGACCTGCGCCCGCCAACCGCCCGCTTATTGTTATGTGTCGTTATATGGTTGGAGAAGACAAGCGGCTGTTGTTGTTGAGTTAGAGGGATATCCTAAGAGGAGCACCACTTATACAACTACACTTACTGATAAACACAAGTCGTGACTGATTGGGAAATGCATTATTAACACACGGTGTTCATCACAATCAATGGCGGCCTCATGGTAAGCGTGCGGATAGATTAATGCGATCAAATTTCTCTCACCACCGCCTTACCCCAGCCAGCCCCCAGCCCCCTTCCTCACCCTTATAAAATAAGGTTTGTTTATGTTATTGACATTTATCCCACCCACCATAATATGATGTGGTGGTCTCAGGGTGAATTAGAATTAGGAGGAAACAGGAGATAAAAGAAAAGTGAAAGAAGGAAGGAA
This sequence comes from Doris montereyensis, assembly GCA_037039925.1. Taxonomy (NCBI): domain Eukaryota; kingdom Metazoa; phylum Mollusca; class Gastropoda; order Nudibranchia; family Dorididae; genus Doris; species Doris montereyensis. The sequence continues at coordinate 410,634 of JAXRKP010000162.1, forward strand.
GGAACGTTTGTTCGTTTGTCTCCTTGAAATTTACCCCGTCTACCATATGTGGTCAACTCAGGGTGAATTAAGAGGAAACGGCAAGATGAAAGAAAAGTGATAGAAGGAAAGGAAAGAAGTAGGACCTACCAGGAGCCCCCGTCAACCGCCTGCTATAAACCAAGAGACGAGGGAGGATGACCAGTACATGGAGAGACGTGGCAAACAGCAAATCAGTTTTGTTTGATTGATTGACAACCCCCCCCTTCCACCCCTCCCCCCCTCTACCATATCCGATGGTCTCGGGGATAATGAAGGGGAAACAGTAAGATGAAAGATAAGAGAATAATACATGACTGAAAGGAAAGAAATGGGACCTACCAGTAGCACCCGCCAACCAACCACCAGCACAAGAGAATTCGTAAACACGAGAGAAACACACATATATTATATAATAATAATAATAATAATAATAATAATAATAATAATAATAATAATAATAATAATAAAAAGACCGAGTGGTAGAATTAACAGTATCAGTACATGTACTACTAAGCTGCTAAGAAATAGGACCTACCAATAGCACCCGCCAACCAACCACCAGCACAAGAGAATTCGTAAACAACACGAGAGAAACACACACACACACACACACATATTATATATTATAATAATAATACTAATAATAATAAAAAAGATGGAGTGGTAGAATGAACAGTATCAGTACGTGTACTACTAGACTACTAGTCGAGGTAGTAGTCGTAGTTCTTCTTGCCCGTGTAGTTAGATCTAGTTGTTGCGGTCGGGGTATTATGATGGGCGAAAAACAGGAAATAAATACCATCAGTAGACCAGATAACCAGACAATCAACTAACCAAGTAAAATAAAAAGAACGATATCAATCATTCAATCAAGCAATCAATCAATTACACGTGCATCCCAAAGGGAACAGCCACCAACATACGGCAACCCATGCAAAACATCTTAAAGGAGCACACAATGACATTATGTCAGGCTACAACTCGAAAGACACACACACACACGAACACATACATGAACACACACACGACATACTATGAACAGATACACGACTTGAGTGAAGGAAGACTATATTTAACGAGTGTGTCAAATCTCCAAACACGCCCCTCTAGAGCGATAGACTGGAAAACAGAAAGGCACCAGATTGTCCCATCATGACCCAAACTCGTGTTCCAGACCTACAAACACACCGGGAACAGTAACACGATCTTACTGTAAACAAGGGCTAGTAGAAGTCGGAACAGCCAGACCAGCAGACAGGCAGACCAGCAGACAGGCAAACCAGCAGACATGATTTTGTTTGTTTGATTGGAATTTACCCGATCCCCCCCCCCCCCTCTGCAGCGATCTCAGTGTGAAGTTAATTTTATGGAAATTTACCTCACCCACTATATGCGGCGATGTCATAGCAAGTATAAACCCAGTCCCCAGTACCCAATGGTATGGAGGCGAATTAAGAGGAAATAGCCAGCCACATAAAAGACACAGATGAAAGAGTGATTAACATTTCTTCCATGATAATTTGCCCCGCCCACAATATTATATAGTGATCTCAGGGTTGAACTAAGAAGAAAATGCAAGATAAACTACATAATACGAACGAATGAAAAGAAAAAGATAGGACCCGGCAGTAAAAAAATATGATAGGACACTTACATTGTTAGCGCGAAATCAGTGCCTAACACTAGGCAATGGCATCTTTGGCAGTTTCGTTTCATTGCAATTTACCACGTTCCCCGTGTGTGATGATCTCAGCGTGAATTAAGAGGAAACAGCAAGATGAACTACATAATACGAACGAATGAAAAAGAAAGAGGTAGGACCTGGCAGTAGCGCCCCGCAAACATCCCATCCATTTAAATGTAACGCACAAGGAAGGGGAACTATGATATGACAATGGTATGACAACACGTGCCTTCTCTCAACAAGGTAGCTACTTTCAGGCAGGAGACACTCCTGTGAGTTGAGACATGCAAGTGCAATTTATCACAATGGAAGGCGGGACTTGAATCCCAGCCTACCGCCCATCAATTTGCAAGCCTATTCTTGCGTCCCATTCATGACACGACCGAAGTCTTATTAAAGGTTTGCCAGCAAGTCTGAACGTCGGTTTACCTGTGTGTGTGTGTAATGGTGTATGAGTGTGTGTATGTAAGTAGGTGTGTGTGTGTGTGTTGCCGACACCGATAAGGAACAACGTAAGTACAACTAAGGAAATCACAAGACTACAGGCAGTAGTTTTCTATCGGCTTTTTCTTTCGTTAATAACCTTCAATCAAGTCAATGGCTAGGTGTGTGTGTGTTCGTTTTTGTGTGTGTGTGTGTGTGTGTGTGAGAGAGAGAGAGAGAGAGAGAGAGAGAGAGAGAGAGAGAGAGAGAGAGAGAGAGAGAGAGAGAGAGAGAGAGAGAGAGAGAGAGAGAGAGAGAGAGAGAGAGAGAGAGAGAGAGAGAGAGAGAGAGAGAGAGAGAGAGAGAGAGAGAGAGAGAGAGAGAGAGAGAGAGAGAGAGAGAGAGAGAGAGAGAGAGAGAGAGAGAGAGAGAGAGAGAGGGCCATATGGATATACCCTTTAGCACAAAGTGCTCAGCGAATGGACGATAGACTTTCGAAATCAAATTATTATACAGCGCACATACCTATTATATTATATTTGACAGTTCAGCCCCCCCTCCCTCGTAATAATAATAATAATAATAATAATAATAATAATAATAATAATGATAATAATAATAAAATAACTCCCTAACGTGCGACTGTGAAGAGTAAATCAACAATCTATCTTGAATACAAATATAATGAGCTTAGATCACGTCATCAATGTTTGTGTGTGTGTGTGTCTCTCTCTCTCTCTCTCTCTCTCTCCCCCCTCCCTGATCTTTTGCGTGGCAGCAAGGCTAGAACTGCAGCTGGGGAGGGCAAGGTGACGTTTAAGTACTAACTATAAATATTATGCTCAGGCATGTTGATTAGCTATTACTCCAATAGCGATGGTGGGAGGTTGGTGGTGAGCTAAGTCACCTGATTCGCACACCGGATGAAGGCCCAGAATTGTAACCCATGACATTAATGCATTTGCGCTCTTTCGGGCCCTGTAAACCCAGGCTTTAGCTTGGCTTCAAATTCTATAGCAAACGGTACAGAATAAAGGTCCTTTGTCATTATTATTATTATTATTATTATTATTATTATTATTACATATTATTATTATTATTATTATTATTATTATTATTATATCGTTATTATTATTATTATGCTTGTGTGATGCGCCATAAAAATTGATGCGATGAATGCAATAATGAGTGATGCATGGCTTTGCAACTACTGTCATTACATGGAAGAAAGCGAATGCAAATACAAAACATAATGCATCGTTGGAAATTGATATTTAAAAAAAAAAAAGCTCCAGGTAGATCTAGAGCTTCCACTCAACTACCCGAAACGTAATCAGAAACAGTAACAATAAAAAAAAAAAATCGGTTTTAGATCTACCCATCGGTACTTTATGTCGTCGAGTGTTTAGCATTTGGCACAAAAGGCCGACAACCGTGCACCCCTCTTTCGACTGATACTGCTCCGTCCTTTGAAAGAGAATTACTGCCCCTGACATCTGTGACGCGCTCGAGCGGTCGAAACGAAGAATTTCTTTTCATACTCCTTTGTTCTAGTTGTCACCATTACAATTCAAAGGGCATACGAGATCTATACAAAGGGCATACTTTTCAAAAGATAAAACAAGCATTGGGTGACTGCTGGTGTAGGATCTGACGGATGAATGCGATGAGTACTAGAGATCTAGTAGCGACTATGACACTTTGAACTAAGTTGACCGACTCCTCTATGATTCAAAATGTCATGACTGGACATCAATAATAGCTCGACTGTTCCCCCATCACACACACACACGCACACACACATTCGTAAAGGCTGCATAGATCATGATCGATCTCCACGCGTAAAGATAGCATCTCATTATTATTCTAATGAGCATTCCTTTTGGTGGAAAGGGAAATGAATTCAAAAGGCCGCGGTGTTTACAAGGCCGACAGACGGCACGTTTTGTCACAAGGTCCGCCCTTGACAAGGGTTGCCATTGATGAAAGGTCGGTCGGTGCGACTTGTCAAGCGCGAGACAGGACAAGACGGAGGAATTTGGACTAGGGTCATTACCGTCGTCGTTGGTCAGTCGGTCGGTGTCCTCGTCGTTGGTCAGTGAGTCAGTCGGTGTCCTCGTCGTTCGTTAGTCAGTCGGTGTCCTCGTCGTTCGTTAGTCAGTCGGTGTCCTCGTCGTTCGTTAGTCAGTCAGTCGGTGTCCTCGTCGTTCGTTAGTCAGTCAGTCGGTGTCCTCGTCGTTCGTTAGTCAGTCAGTCGGTGTCCTCGTCGTTAGTCAGTTAGTTCGTTAGTCAGTCAGTCGGTGTCCTCGTCGTTCGTTAGTCAGTCAGTCGGTGTCCTCGTCGTTAGTCAGTCAGTCGGTGTCCTCGTCGTTAGTTAATCAGTCGGTGTCCTCGTCGTTCGTTAGTGAGTCAGTCGGTGTCCTCGTCGTTGGTCAGTGAGTCGGTCGGTGTCCTCGTTCGTTAGTTAGTCAGTCGTGTCCTGTCCTCGTCGTTAGTTAGTCAGTCGGTGTCCTCGTCGTTCGTTAGTCAGTCAGTCAGTCGGTGTCCTCGTCGTTCGTTAGTCAGTCAGTGTCTTACACCGTTGATTCGTTAGTCAGTCGGTGTCCTCGTTCGTTCAGTCAGTCGGTGTCCTCGTCGTTGGTCAGTCAGTCGGTGTCCGCTGCTCGTTGGTCAGTCAGTCGGTGTCCTCGTCGTTGGTCAGTCAGTCGGTGTCCTCGTCGTTGGTCAATCAGTCGGTGTCCTCGTCGTTAGTCAGTCAGTCGGTGTCCTCGCTGTTCGTCAGTCAGTCAGTCGGTTAGTCGTCAGTCGGGTGTCCTCATTCGATTCGTTGGTCGTCGGTGTTCGTCGTTGGTCAGTGAGTCAGTCGGTGTCCTCGCTGTTCGTTAGTCAGTCGTGTCCTCGTCGTTCGATAGTCAGTCAGTGTCCTCGTCGTTGGTCAGTCAGTCGGTCGGTCGGTTTGTTGGTTGGTTGGTCGGTCGGTCAGTTGATGGTTGATTGGTCGGTCGGTCAGTTGATGGTTGGTTGGTCGATCGGTCAGTTGATGGTTGGTTGGTCAGTCAGTCGGTAGGTCAGTTGATGGTTGGTTGGTCAGTCAGTCGGTCGGTCGGTTTGTTTGTTGGTTGGTCGGTCAGTTGATGGTTGGTTGGTCGGTCAGTCGGTTTGTTGGTTGGTCGGTCAGTTGATGGTTGGTTGGTCAGTCAGTCGGTTTGTTGGTTGGTCGGTCGGTTTGTTGGTTGGTTGGTTGGTCGGTCAGTTTGATGGTTGGTTGGTTGGTCGGTCGGTTAGTTGGTTGGTTGGTTGGTTGGTCAGTCGGTCCGTCAGTCCTCGTGTCCTTGGTTAGTTAGTTAGTTGGTCGATCAGTCAATTGGTTGGTCAAGTCAGTCGGTGTCCTCGTTATTGGTCAGTCAGTCGGCCGGTTGGTTGGCAGTCTCACGGGCCCAAGGCGATCGACTGACAGATAGACAGACAGCCATGACATACCAAGAAGAGGTGTGTCAGGACTCCCTCTTCCATTGAAATTACCCTGTCCACCTTATGCGGTGATCTCATTTATACTACTCAGGACGAATCAAGAGGAAATAGCAAGATAAAAGACAAGCGGAAGAGCGATAAGAAGTAGAACCTACCAGCACCATCTGTCAACTTACAAAGAAAAAATATGATAGGACACTTACATTGTTAGCGCAAAATCAGTGCCTAACACTAGGCAATGGCATCTTTTGCAGTTTCGTTTCATTGCAATTTACCACGTTCCCCGTGTGTGATGATCTCAGCGTGAATTAAGAGGAAACAGCGAGATGAAGGAAAGACATGTGAACGAGGTGGTGGTGAGGGGAGGGGGGGGGGAGGAGTAGGGTCTATCAGTAACACCCACCAAGTGGCCACATGCGTGGCAAAAAGGCAGGCTAGAAAGTGAGACCACTGATGTCCCTTTTCTTCCTTTCCTTTTTCTTCGGTGTGGTTTGTCTGACGGCCACAGCCTGATCATCACCAATGACGATCATGCTATCACCATTAGCAAAACCAACAATAACTGCAATGCTGCATCAAATAAAACTACATCTACTTCTACTAATACTGTTACTGCTACTACTACTACTACTACTACTGTTACTACCATTGCTACTACAACTACTACATTTACTTACGCTGTTACTGCTACTACTACTGTCACTCCTATTGGTACTAAACTACTACTTCTACTAATAATGTTACTGCTACCACTATTATTGTCACTACTATTGCTACTACAACTACTACTACTAATACTATTACTGTTACTGCTAAACTGATAATAGAATACTAATAATATAAATAACAAGAGTAATCAAAATAATGAAAACGATGGCGATGAACAAGACGACGAAAAAGAAGGAGAGCAGAGGAAGGGAAGGATGAATACTACTACTACTACTACTAATAACAATAATAATAATAACAATAATAATCATAATGATAATAATAATAAGAAGAAGAACGTCATATTGTCAACTGTCGAATCCAATTAACATACACAGGCACAAACAAAACACGACCAAACACAAATCAAGGCTTCTCGTTCAAATGAGGAAGAAAACACGTGTTTAAATACACATATAAACAAAAAACAAACAACACCCCCGCCCTTTGTTTTCTTATATATTAAAAAGGACAAAACCAAAAAAACCCCCCCCCAAAAACAAAAAAAAACAAAAAAAAACAACAAAAAACAAACCCACGTAGGTAGATTGTGGCACAACTTGAAACTAGATCTAGTTCAAAGGGGGTCCTAAATCGGACTTTCATTTTACCTTGAGGCTGGTGGCCAACTGCCGGAAATAGAACAGGCTCATGTCCTCCAAAATGAGACCAGAGGAGGCTCCATCGTCGCTGTCCCTTTTGCCTCCTCGCGCCGACGACGAGCGATTCGGCTCGGAATTCTTTCGCATCAACACTTTGTTCATGGCGATGCGATTCTCTCACGACTAGTGCTGCTGCTGCTGCTGTCATCTGCTAATTCACACCGCTTATGGTAATACCAATACTATAGCGATGATAATAACAACAACAATAACGCACCAAACAACGCTGAAGAGTTAAGTAGCCGCCTCTTGGGCCACGCCGAAAACCACAATCACTGTCCTGGCTCTGGGCTCTTGTTTGTTTGTTGTTGTTGTCCCCTGTACTTGCTTCCTCGGCTCTTGAATTCAAGGTAAACAAATACAGACGCTCATACAGAGCACGCACACACACACACACACACACAGGTCCGAACATCTATCTAGCCAGGCAGACTCTGCCACATTGTCATCGTAGTCAATAATAGTAATAATAATGATAATAATAACAATGGGAGTACTACTATCACAGATTATCCCAAGCGTTAGTCAACCGTCCCTGCACATCGGAAACACATCGTTGAATTATTGTTATGTGTACTTCTTTTTCTTTCCTTCGTTGTGAAAGTGGAGTCAGCCTTGACCAAAAGAGGTGCAGTAATGACGATAACGATTACAAGAGAAGTCTGAGCGTGTTAAAGTGTCAGAAATGCCTATACGGCTTTGAATAGAAAAAGCCTTTTATTTTTAAATAGAAAAAAAATTAAATAATGGATGAATATCTGAATGAACACAACAGCCTGACGAAATCGAGAAGAAAAGAGGCCAATAAACCTGCCTCTTTCTACGTCTGCCTCGCAGATGGTGTACTCCCAATAGTAAATATAGCAGACGCCAGCTTGAAAGAAGGAGGAGGAGGAGGAGAAGGGAGAGAGAAACAAGACGGAGAGAGAGAGGAGGAGAGAGAGAGAGAGAGAGAGAGAGAGAGAGAGAGAGAGAGAGAGAGAGAGAGAGAGAGAGAGACAGACAGACAGAGAGACAGAGAGAGACAGAGAGAGACAGACAGATAGAGAGAAAAACCAGACAAGAGAAAGAAAGCAGGAAACTCCCTTACTGGTCTTCGTCTCGTTTGTAATGGCCCCAAAACGCCGCGCTAGGCTGCCTCAAAATCAACAAAAGGAAACCTCAGGCCGAAGCACACAAAGGCACGGGGGCGGTACCTTATTGAATGGGCAAAGTATGAACGACAAAAGCTAACTGTCTCCATACTATTCTATGGTGAAGACCCCGAGGCCACGGCCAACAATTATGATGATAATATTTCATATAGCAAAAAAATTCATGACGTCTGGAGACATGACTGAACGACACAGGAGGGGGGTTGGTGGGATGCTAAGGCCGGCACAAGTAAAGCCTACTACGATGATTTTAATATATACGTTAAAAAATAAAAACTTACTTTTTATCCTATTATCTTTATAAGTAGATCTATTCATAGCTACTAGTATAATAATCAGATGGCGAGGTTCACGGGGCAACACAGACAATCCTCTTGTCAGTTCGGCTGTACAGGGTTAAGGATGGGGGGGGATGGAGAGAGCAGGAAAGAGAGAGAGAGAGAAAGGGAGAGAGAGAGAGAGAGAGAGAGAGAGAGAGAGAGAGAGAGAGAGAGAGAGAGAGAGAGAGAGAGAGAGAGAGAGAGAGAGAGAGAGAAACAGACAGACAGACAGACAGACAGACAGACATAGAAAGTATGAAAGAAAGAAGAAAGAGTCAGATTGCCAGACGGATAGGAACAAAATAGACATATATACAGAGATAAGGAAGCAGACATAATATGAGTGTGAATGAGAGGGCCAGCAAATCTTCGAGAAACTTTTTCCGACTACTCACTGAGTGGCTTGCTAATTCTGAGCGGTCATGCGCATGAAAAAGCCCAACAACAAACTAAATAAGTCACTGACGAGAAAAATCCAAGACCGACGCCAATACAAGCCACTCTGGTTGTCAACTGCAGCTTTTTTCTCGTGACAGCAAAAAACAAAAAAACAAAGAAACAAACTCGGAATGAATCGCGTCTTAAAAGAATTATTAAAACACTGGGCGAGTCATTCATTTCACGGAGATGGTAAACTTTTAACGAACGCACTGTTGCTGTTTCATTGCGTGGAATGACTCGAACCCTTGTGAATGGAGATCCCGATCTAATCCCGATAATACTTCTATAAATAGCCCACGCAGCAACATGGAATGCCTATCAATAATGCAATAGGTGCGAACACGATCAAATCTATATCTTTATTATTATTATTATTATTATTATTATTATCATGTGGCAAAACACTAAACCTAGCTAGAGAAATTTGTATTTCAAGAATGGTCTCAAGGTTCGCGTGGGCTGTAATGCAAGATTTTCCCAATAAAATGAAGGAAATAAAAGATCAACAGGGAAAGCAGGAGCCAAGGCCAAGCCAAACGACCCAAGTCAGGCAGTGATTATGACAAGAAGACGACAAACAGATGAAATTGAGTCACAGGGGGAAGACGATACTCAGACGAAAAAGAGTGACAAGAATAAGATGACAAACAGATGAAACAGAGTGACAAGAAGATCACAAACAGATGAAATAGAGTGACAAGAAGATGACAAACAGATGAAATAGAGTGACAAGAAGATTACAAGAAATAAAGTGATAACAAGAAGATGACAAACAGATGAAAGTGACAAGAAGGAGATGATAAACAGATGAAACAGAGTGACAAGAATAAGATGACAAACAGATGGAATACGATGACAAACAGATGGAATATGACAATAATAAGATGACAGATGAAATAGTGTGGCAAAAAGACGACATATAGATGACTAGTGACAAAACAAGACGATAAACAGATGAAAATAGAGTGACAAGAAGAAGATGATAAACAGATGAAATAGAGTATAAACAAGAAGACGACAAACAGATGAAATAGAGTGAAAGAAGAAGACGACAAACAGATGAAACAGAGTTATAAGGAGAAGACAATAAATAAATGAAATAGAGTGACAAAGAAGACTATAAAAGATGAGATAACGTGATAACAAGAAGACAACAAACAGATGAAATAGAGTGACAATAAAAAGACGACAGACAAATAAAGTTGGTTTGATTGCAAGATGTTTGTTTGTTTCATTGAAATTTACCCCGTCCACCATTGTAGTGATCTCACGTTGAATTAAGTGGAAACAACAAAATGAAAGATAAGTAAGACAAGTAAAGGGAAGATGTAGGACCTATCTGAAACGCCCGCGAGAGAGAAAGATTAAGAGAGAGAGAGAGAGAGAGAGAGAGAGAGAGAGAGAGAGAGAGAGAGAGAGAGAGAGAGAGAGAGAGAGAGAGAGAGAGAGAGAGAGAGAGAGAGAGAGAGAGAGAGAGAGAGAGAGAGAGAGAGAGATGTCTCAACACACATTGACTATGACACATTAACAAAAGTTTGCTATAAACGAGAAAAATAGCATGAAACATGCTTACAATACAACACCACAGTAAGCAAATCTGCACTCTCAAAGAACATCTATCAAGATAACAGTTTCGTGAATTGTGATGAGACTGATTGCTCCTCTCAAAGTAAGTGGACACTAAGCCAAAAGTGACTGGCAAATTCTTAACAATGTGGTGCAAAAAAAAACAACCCAATCCAAACCCACAAAGATCCAGGACCTTCGCTATCCAGGCAATGGGAGACTTATTTGCTCGGATGTTTTGATTTCTTTTATACGAAAAATAAAATAAATCCACAAACAAACAAGAAAGTGACAATATGGTAGACAAGCTAATTGAACACTAAAATAACAACTTAGGTACTTGCCTCGTGTCCGTTTATGGCGTCATGAAGATCGTCTGGCAGATGCAACCGATGATCTACTACAGTGGGCACTTGTAACAAGTGAACATCCATCATAATTATCTCAATAACCCTCTCTCTCTCTCTCTCTCTACGAAGATCAATCTGGAACGTCTTACTCGTCTATAAATAATTGTATTTCCAGAATAAAACAAACACACACTTCTGCTACTCCTGAGACTGGCAAACTGATTCAAACAGGCGTTCACAGGGAAATCAAACTCAAAAATCGGCGTAAGATGGCGAATCAAGTAAATGGGCCTCTTTTCGCACCAGTTATTAATTCAGTGTAGGTAGTAACACGGGCAGCTTCATTCTATCTTTTACATGATGGATTGAACAGCCAGTGAAGACGGGGGGGTATTGGTATGAAACACGTCATACACACCAGGAAGGTGAGGTACATGTCGTGAATGGATTTTGAGTGTGTATACACGAGAATAAATGAGAAAATGTCTGTGTGTGTATATAAATGTGTTCGTATTTGACAAACGTGTATTTGTGTGTGTGTGTGTGTGTGTGTGTGTGTAATAAGGATGTCATTGCAGGTGTGTCCATGTCGGGCATTCATATTGGTGTTCCTATGCGCCCGTATGCAAATGGATACTGGGTAAGAGTGAAACGCTAGGATTCGAGATTGGAGGATAAAACAAAGGATGAGACATAAAATGATGCCAGAAGCATACGTGTAATACCAAAAAGTTAAAGCAAAGCGAACAAAATAGCACACAGAACAGACAAATAGAGAGAGAGGGAGAGGGGAGAGAGGAGAGGGAGAGGAGAGAGAGAGAGAGAGAGAGAGAGAGAGAGAGAGAGAGAGAGAGAGAGAGAGAGAGAGGGGGCTGTTTAATTAAAATCTACTATGATAAGGTACAAAGATGACAGTGTCGTAATGGTTTCCTATTAATGGTGTAAATTATTATTATTTTTATGGCATTAGCATAGTAACATATTTGTTTTAATCAACATACCTGTCGCGTCTCTCTCCTCTCTCTCTCTCTCTCTCTCTCTCTCTCTCTCTCTCTCTCTCTCTCTCTCCCTCCCTCCTGCCCCCCTCTCCTTTGATGCCTGGCTACTCTCTGTCTGTTTGTCTCTCATAAACACCCACAGGTTAGTACATATCTACAAAACAAACCTCATTAACCCTGGAACGTCTCCAACCAAGGAATAAGAGTAGGAGTAACTTGGTTTTCATTCGGTGGGTTTAAATGCTGTGCCTAATGCAATGGAAGGAGAGCAAAAAACCAAACCCATTCACCGAGTTCAAGGATTACAAAGAAGATTGGCGTCACCTGCACAAATACTACGAGAAGCCAGATTTATCTAAGTACCCATGTCCACCATGGCGATGATCTCGACTAGAAACCAGAACAAATCAATATTATTTCACGACAGACGGAAGCTTTGGATCTGGGTAGTGGGGGTGCCAATCTCAGCGCAGAAGTAAAAAAATAAACAATTCACGTACAAAACAACCGTTTGTAGAAATAGGGGAAATGATATATACACACACACACACACACACATATATATGCGAGGTTTGGTCATCTCGGTATTCGTAAAACACCAGAGACAGAATAATAATAATAATAATAATAATAATAATAATAATAATAATAATAATAATAATAATAATAATAATAATAATAATAAGAAGAAGAAGAAGAAGAAGAAGAAGAAGAAGAAGAAAGAAATGTCTTTTCGCATACATAGCATTATCGTCATCAAGCTGCAACCGCTGTCCACCTCTTCATTTTTTTCTACCTGCATACACCTGCTTACTTTATCCCAAAGCTCTGTTTCACTGCAATTTACCATATCCACCATATGCGCTGATCTCAGGGAGTGTTACATGAAAGAAGTAAATAAGACCTACCAGCTGCAGTGCCGCCAACCGCCCATTCTCCCAAAGCAAGCGTGTCCACAAATGCCAACAAACGATATGTGTGTATATAATTCTGAATTGGTCGTTCTTTGTTCGTCAAAGACTCTGTTCCCAGGCCTCTAAGAGTAACCTTACTTGCGTATGTTCTAAATGATCCCAAGATCGTTTTCATTTGAGGAAGTTTCACCACCAGAAGTGATGCTTAACTTTTGAAAATTGCATTCCCCCCCCCCCCCATCTGTGAGTATTATAACTTTCATTCACCTTAGCCGCCATTTTGGACAGGTTTTCTCCAAAGTTGCAATAGTGCTGTTCATGCCTACCCGCGTAACCTCAGTATCAAATACTGACCCGATCTAATAATTGTACTTGGTATCCCCCCCCCCCCCCCCCCGGTGTGTAACAGTAACATGCTTGTTAAAATTTAAAAAAAAAAAAGAAAGCGTCAATGTATCCTCGCTCAAAAAGTCTAACACTTGAAAACAAGAATTCAGATTGACAGCCACCCGAACCTCTTTCCCTCGCGCCCTCCTTCATTCTAACCCATGCCCCCTCCTCCCCACCCATCTTTCTCTTTAAAACAATTTAAATTCCTTTAGAGTAAACAAACGATGACGGAGAGAGAAAGAAAGGGGAAAAATTCGAACGAATTGTGTAGATGTGGGTCAGACGTCTAAAGCCCCCCCCCTTCCAAACCCAATGCACCTCCCCGGGCCTTCGCGCCGAGTTTTGTTACCATGATTACGTGTACAGAGTTCCTGGTCTATGTATAGATACATGGCCGGCCCTTGTGTAGGTAGTAAACGCATTCAACTAAAAGGGGCGAAGGCGTCTGAAAATAGTCCACCCAAAACGTACCGATGTGTGGACCCCGTGACATCAGCAATCCCCGCAAGTACGGGGGACTGACTGACTGGCTGGATGGGATGACTCGCGGCCGCATCAACGTTTGCTGACAGCAAATACCGACTCGACTCGCACTGACGACAACCGACGACGGTTAATAGCGCGCACGGTATGGATGCAGTTCAAACGGGTCCGATTTACTTAGTGCTAGAGTAAAATAACAAGTATAACCAACAAACAAGTATAACCAACAGACGTAAAAAAAAAGGTCACGTGTGTAAATTGCGCAGCAGTTTGGTTTTTTTCTCTCCTTCACTGACAAAAGACTATGATGTGCGAAGAAAGAAACGATCGGTTGAGTCGTGAGTTTAACGAGGAGAGCAAATGCAGATAATCACAATACATGTACTATAACGATTGCTTCAGTGTTGTTTATAACCCTGGACACCACAAGGCGTGACGACGTCAGGATCTGGCTGTTGTCTTTTTTCAATGTAATTTAACTCGGCGACCATGATTATAATTATAAATGTCACCTCATCGTGAATGAAGAGGAAACAGGTGAAAGGTGGATCTATAGGCCGTATCCGTATCCCCGCACAAGGGCAGTCTGGTGTACTAGTGTATGCTCCCCAGGGAGTTGGGAAGGACTTGGATTGAAATGGCCTGCTGGGGGGGGGGGGGATAAAATGATGTGCTGTCGGTACACCGGCCTGTTATACGCTTCGTACTACCACTCTGGCACGATCGTCCCCTATCTTTAGCTGGGTACTCATTCACACCTGAGTCAAGTGAGGAAAAAAGGGTGAAGTACCTTTCCCCAAGAGTACAACATTGTGAGAGAGAAAATCACCCCCAGGAAACAGCAAGCTCAAAGACATGGCTTACTGGATGTAACTTTACTAGACCAGGGGGAAGGAAATAGGCCCAGCCGGAATCTCCAACCACCAACCATCTACTGCCTGTTGGCTGCTTTGAGGATTGGGTCCTTGAGAAAAATATTACACTTTAAAGTAAATTGAAGCAACAATGACAAGACATAGGTGCTCTGAATCAAGTGATACATGTCAACATTTTCCAGGTATCAAAAAGAAAACCGCCAAAAAGTTCAGTAATATTTGTAATTTCAAACCATGATGATAGCTGCTACATCGTGCATGTGCCCCCCCCTCCCCCAGAAGAAGAAAAAGAATCCAACGACAAACAAACAATAAAACAATCGCCCGAGAGAAACAAAACGAAACAAAACGAACAACGTTAACATTCAGTAATTGCAAAGTACGTTCACATGAAGAGACGGCAATAAACGAAATTCCATGCTGATATAATTAAAATAGAAATTACAACATTCTGTATTTGGAATATCATTCCAACAGTCAAATAGCGGGATGGGTGTGTGTGTGGGGGGGGGCACCTGCTGTAAGAGGGGAAAAGAATGGAAGGTGAAGGAAGGTGAAAGAAAGTGAGGTTCACTAACTGACGCCCAGCGGCTCTAGCTTATTTCATAATATCAACCATAAGAAGGGATAAGCAGCTATTGTGAATTTTGTGTGAGTATATTTCCTGTTGTGATTCATGCCTGGAACGCTGTCAATAACACTGTGATCACGCATTGCCGATCGTTCGCTTGGCATAAGGAGCGGGGTGTACCGCTCCAACAAACCGAAACAAATTCGCACGAGGAAAATCATTCACCTCAACGATGTCGTACTTTCGAGAAATGGCGTATTCGTTCTCTACTCTTCACCGGTTCTACTCGTTCATTTCGCTAAACAACTTCTTTGTTGCATTGAAATCTACCACATCCACCATTGCGGTGATCTCAGGGTGAATTAGAGGAAACAGCAAGATGAAAGATGTGAAAGAAGGAAAGGGAAGAAATAGAACTTACCAGTGTCGCCTGCCAATCGCCCAAGAACAGATTCTAGCATTGATCATGAAATAATAAGAATAAACAGAAAAAATAGTAGTTGTAATGGTAGTGATAGTGATGGTGGTGGTGGTAGTAGTAGTAGTAGTAGTAGTAGTAGTAGTAGTAGTAGTAGTGGTAGAAGGAGTAGTAGTAGTAGTAGTAGTAGTAGTAGTAGTAGTAGTAGTAGTAGTAGTAGTAGTAGTAGTAGTAGTAGTAGTAGTAGTAGTAGTAGTAGTAGTAGTATTAGTAGTAGTAGTAGTAGTAGTTCTAGTAGTAGTACTACTAGAAGAAGAAGAGAAGAAAAAGGAGAGGAGGAGAAAGAATAACATGTATAGATATATGTGTTTTTGAAAATTCGTGTGTTTTTGTTGTTTGTTTTGTATTGTGTGTGTGTGTGTGAGAGAGAGAGGGGAGAGAAAGAGAGAAAGAGAAAGAGAGAGAGAGAGAGAGAGAGAGAGAGAGAGAGAGAGAGAGAGAGAGAGAGAGAGAGAGAGAGAGAGAGAGAGAGAGAGAGAGAGAGGGAGAGAGAAAGAGAGAGAGAGAGAGAGAGAGAGAGAGAGAAAGAGAGAGAGAGAGAGAGAGAGAAAGAGAGAGAGAGAGAGAGAGAGAGAGAGAGAGAGAGAGAGAGAGAGAGAGAGAGAGAGAGAGAGAGAGAGAGAGGGGGAAGGTAAAAGGGGGGCATGGCCTTTCAGATAAACTGGAAGGACCAGCTGCCGAAAATCGATCGGTTCAACACCAAACCCAATAATCCTGGGGTGAGCATTCCTCTCATCTCAATCCCCAATTTCAGGGCAGGGCACCCCCAGGCGTCGCCATGGCATGTAATCCACATGCTAATGACAGTCCATCAACTTCACAGGCCCCGTATCCAACCCTCTTAAAAACCTCCTTGTGACTGGTCCTTCACCACTCACTCCTGAGATCCCAAATGTGCACGTGCCCTATATCATTGGCTCACGGACACGAATTAGCAGCAATGGGGCAACAACAGAAGAAGAAAATTGCAATGCGTCCGTCCCATAGCCAGAGAATTGAGTTATCTTGTTATCATTTTTGTCCAAATGGATCCCCTTTCCATCGCTCTGCCTCGGTGCCCGCGTCGTCCAAATGCTCGTCAACATTGCATGGGCTGGGAATTATGATTACCATTGCCCAAACTCCGCAATAAACTCATCTTTTAGAGAAGAAGTAAAAAGGTTCCGACAATTTTCAGCTGGAAAGAGAATTTGAAGTCAGGAGAAATAAATGCAAGCAAACTCAGCGATAAACCTAAACCGAATTTGATTTTATAATGTAATACTATTTTTCTTCAGATTTTTTGTATTTTTTTTTTGTATGTGAAATAGGACGACTGACTGCCGACTGTGAATCTGATAGTAATTAGTTACTTTGAGTCTTTTCTTCTTCTTCTTTCTGTCCTCTTATACCGCAAGGTGTCGAGGGGAAGATGCAATTTGTTGGGAGGTTGGCCACGTGTGTTGCATTTGGAATCGACACGGTGTATTTTCTGGACGGTCTCTTGCACTCTTCGATTCATCTATTCCTTGGAGTCCGTTACATTCCATGTTGTAGGCCCTTGAGGCTGACTGTGGTGGGCCCTAATCCCATGACGTTTGTAAAGCCATTTGATTTGATCACGAGGATAACTCCGAAATCGTCAAATGGTCAAATATGCAGTTAGGACTATATCATTTCTGAGCCGCCCATTGGATAACGTGCCCCCTGACGTTACCTGCAGTTTCGGTAATACGTGGTAACAAACGGGCGATGAGAGTAGCGGGCAGCCCGGTCGATCAATCAGCTCTTCGCAAACTCCTATTCAGTCTCACACAGTATAGCACAATATGCACATGTATTGAGGAGAAAGCAAACTGGCATGAAAAAGTGCTTACCAACTACTGCTCAAATAATATGTTGTTGGTTTTTTTTTATCATCGCAGTGATCTTAGGGTGAATTACGACGAAAAGCTGCAAGGTGACAGACATGTGAAAAAGTGACTGATTTAAGTTAGGGTAAAAAATTAACTCGTTCACCACTTGCAGTGATGTCATGGTGAAATAAGAGGAAACAAGATGAAAAACATGTGAAAAGAGTGGGGGGAAAAAGAAGAAGAAATACAACTTAATGATAGGGACGTGCAGAAGTGGAAAGGAGAAAAATAATATCCAGGACTTACAAACAGGACAGAATGGTGAGGAAAAAGGAGAACCTACTTCCAACACTACGTAACTACATCCGTCACCTCTTATCTGCTCGTTACATGCATTACGAAAGGAAGTGCTCTCTTGAGCCAACCCCGTCTTTACAACTTTCCGAGGTGTAAATTCCTGCATAACGAATCTGAATCATGTAACTCCAGAATACCATTCTTGAAACACAGCATTGTGCATCTATCAAATCATGTTTGATTCAATTTATCCCTAAATCTCACAATACTTCCTTGTACGCGCAATCGACGACTAAAAAACATAAAATTGCTAGATCTAGTGTAAACTTATATGTAGCCCCACCCACCATGTGCATGAAAAAACTGTACCAAAAAACATAACAAACCCACAAAAAGTAATACAACCCCCCTCCCCCCCCCCGAAAAATAATAATTCCAGACCCCCCCCCCTCCCTAACACACACAAAACAGATCTAGATCTACATACAATACACATATGCACACACACACACACATACACAAACACACATTTTTCAATTTCTTCATCACAATCAAAACCGTGACAGGGCCACGAATCACTAATCCCCCCCCCCCACCTCAAAGAAACCAGAGAAAAGAAGGCAAGGGGGCGAGGGGGAAAAAAACAACACCCTACAGCACAGGAAAGAATGACTAATCACCAAATCACGGTGGGTGGGAGCAACATTTATGGGAAAGGTCCGAGCTCTTCACACTAGTCCCAGGTCAAGGCGGACCTCGAATCAAGGCAGAGGACTGGAACAAATAACAAGACAGAACAGTCATCACTCACGGTGAGTGAGTCACCTTTCGTGTAAACAAACGACGGACCCCCCCCCCCCCCCACCCGACTTGTGACACTGCCCGCCCTGCCCAGCGTGGACGGACAGCAGAGATGCATGAGTCACAACGGCACGAAGGCAGCGAACACGGTGGACGGCGGAGGAATCAAAGACGTTACGTCAGTCGGTCATCAACTGATAAACTGATAAAGTAGACGGACAACCGGTGACCTCTTGCCGACTTTTGGTCACCCACCACCACCAGGATGACGTCAGGAGGCCGACTTTCAGAAATAGGGCGGGCGGGCGGTCGGTCTAGAGTGCACAAATTAACCCACAGCTGGTCTGATGGAGGAGCTATAGCTATGCCCAAAATATTGATTTTGACCTATGCCCATGATTCAAGAGTAAACACACAACAACAATAAGAACGAGAAGAAGAAAAAATAGATACTGAATGAAAGCAATAAAAACAATCTTTGTTTCCCTGAAAGTTACCCCGTCCACAGTGATCGCGGGGTAACATCAGACGAAACAGCAAGATTGAATAAACAGACAATGAGTGAAAGGAAAAACAGGACCACCAGTATACCCCATGAATTGCCAACGAGGAACAAAAACAGACAAAAATGGAGAGAGGAGAGAGAGAGAGAGAGAGAGAGAGAGAGAGAGAGAGAGAGAGAGAGAGAGAGAGAGAGAGAGAGAGAGAGAGAGAGAGAGAGAGAGAGAGAGAGAGAGAGAGAGAGAGAGAGAGAGAGAGAGAGAGAGAAAACCAGCGAGGAAGTATCTATTTTTAGTGCAAAGGGGAGTTAAAATGTATGAACATATCAATCAATATGCATTCCGTCATCCTATCTCCTGGAAAGACCCCCCCCCCCCTCCTCTCCCCGAAAGAAAAAGAGGGCCCATTTGTAAACCAAAGATAG
>JAXRKP010000162.1:432500-465000 GCA_037039925.1 Doris montereyensis
CCATGCTGCCTGGCAATCTGGAATTGGTGTCACGTTAAGCACCCCGTCTCGTGCATAATATTATATAATATGTATATATAATACATCATAATTTTGCCGCCCCCCCCCCCCCTCTCTCTCTCTCTCTCTCTCTCTCTCTCTCTCTCTCTCTCTCTCTCTCTCTCTCTCTCTCTCTCTCTCTCTCTCTCTCTCTCTCTCTCTCTCTCTCTCTCTCTCTCTCTCTCTGTCTGTCAATAAATAAAGAAAACATAACCAAAACAAACAAAATCCACCACGACTCCTGCTGGGCTGGATCTCACATAAGTTGCCTGACATTGGCAAGAGATGGCTAGCACGGTTATCTCAAACATTTAGTTCACACAGAGAATTATACTAGCAAACTGGTAGTGCAAACTGGTAGCGCAACACTGGTAGTGCAAACTGGTAGCGCAAAACTGCTAGTGCAAACTGGTAGCGCAAACACTGGTAGTGCAAACTGGTAGTGCAAACTGGTAGTAGTGCAAACTGGTAGCGCAAACTGGTAGCGCAAACTGGTAGTGCAAACTGGTAGTGCAAACTGGTAGCGACGTGCGTAGAAATCACGTGGGTTAAAAAAAAAAACCCCGAAAAATGTCACCAACAGCGTGGTCCATCAATTTCAGTTGCACTATCAAACTACCGTCATTTTGGTTAAAACAACGGAAAAAAAAAACAACTATTATTTATTAGGCATTAATTGATCGGACAGCTGAGATAGGAACTTCTCGTTTTAGCTAACCTATTATTAATTAATATAGGAGGGAGAGGAGGGGGATACAAATCCCTCACCCAAAAGATTTAGTTTGATTGGAATTTACCAGGTCCACCATCATGGTGATCTCAGTGTGAACTAAACGGAAAGATCAACATGATGGATGAGGATGTATGACAGAGTGAAAAGGAAAAAAGTATAACCTACCAATAGTGCCTGCCAAACAATCACTCAACTAAAAGAAGCCGACGCTCTTCTTATATACACATGTACAATATATATATATATTACTATCTCGATGCATTTGAGACAGATTAAAGAAGACAAACTGCAATCTCTTTGTTTGTTTCATTGATATATTACCTCGTCGACTATATCGGGTGATCTCAGGGTGAATAGGAAGGAAACTGAAGCAGCAAGACGAAAGAAGGACGCGTGCAAGAGCCAAGTAAGGAAAGCGGACAGAAGGACCTACCGGTAACGCCCGCCAACCGTATCGCCCACGACAAACAGCAGCATCAACAACAACGACTGAGAGGTATGGTGGAAAAAAAAGGTAATCAAGTTATCGTTGGCTCCGTTTCCTGTGGTGAAGGGGGGCGAGGCACGTGGATCTGGTAAGACTCGGAACAACAGAGAGAAACACGTGCGCATTGTTACTGTGGGAACCCAGCCACCGGCGTGGTGAAAGTTCCAGAAATAACCATGATCCCAATAGGGGAAGGGAGGTGGAGGTGGGGGAAGGGGGAACAAAAGGGAAGCAACGCTGTTAACTGGTCTTTACAAATCACCGAAATAAATCCCCTCCCCCTCCCCCACACTCCCGAAAAGCAATAAACAACATAAATCCCCCGAAAACAAACAAAAAACTTGAAGCACACACAGACATACACGTGGAAACGGAAAAACCTGCGCAATCACAGTATGAATCGCAACACACGTAAAGGAAATTCAACGCAACTTGTGAGGATGGGCAATAGGCAAAACAAAAAAACAAAAATAAATTCAATACTATATCATATACGCATAATATTTTGCACCAGACTTGGCATATAACACACTGAATGCATTTTGTGCACGAATAAGTGTTTTACCGCTTATACATTATAAAAACCTTAAGACTCGTGATGATCTATGCAACACATGTAATAATACTCATCTGAAGATGCGCGCACGCGTGTATGTGTGTGTGTGTGTGTGTGTGTGTGTGTCCGCGCACGCTCGCGAGTGCGAGCGTGTATGTGACACTGCATGTGTTTGTTTCACTGAAATATTTACCCCGTTAACCATATACGGTGATCTAAAGTTTAATTACAAGGAGACAGCAAGTGCAAAGAAGAGGAAGAAGCAGAACCCGCCAATCGTGTGACAGAGGTTTTTTTAAAGTTGTTTTTTTTTAACTTGACTTGGTTGTTAATTTTAATTTTCCACGGATCGCTCTAAAAACAGCCAAAAGAATGTTAGCGTGCACAGATCTGCACACAGGGCCTCCTTCTTATCGTCTGCCGCCGGTGGAGCAAGTGTCGATCCACTGACCTGGACCGTGGGTGTGGATGTAATGCGTAAAACTCAAGTGAAAAAAATGTTCCAACCTGTCGGGACACGAACCCGCAACTCTTTTGGTTGAGAGGCAGACACCTTACTGGACCACCGTGTTCCCCACGACATTAAGGGCTTGGTCGTGAGTGGGATCGTAGTCGCCTTTTTAAAAAAATGTATCATTGAATAGTGGAAAAGCGACGAGAAAAAAATCATTCCAAGGCTGGTAGGTTTTTGAAGTCTGCTTCTATTGGGTACCGTGCGTGCGTCGCACTATTATTAAAACATATATACATATATATTATCGTGTATCGTGTGTGCAAACTTTGCTAGCACAATTTCTAAAACGAAAGCTGTAGCAATGCATTATGACAACGTAGTTTTTCTATGAATCCACACATACACCTGACATGCCAGGACTCGGAACAAATAAATAAATTTAAAGTTTCGAGAGATTATTCTACGATATTTTCAATAATATTATTTCATTCTGGGAGGAGATCAATGCTGACTGTTTATTTCACTTAAAAATATCTTCAAGTTTTTATTACTTGGGACAGTGAAACAGCGTAAATGTGTTTTAAGCCTATTTGTGGAAATTATGCAGGTGTCGAAGGAATGAGTCTTAATTTGTTTAATTATACGATTTTGACTGGATTTGATTTACCCACATCCATACCATAACTAAATTGATCTCGGAATGTCTTAACAGCCAGGAGAATGTTAAACTTATTATTTAGTGATGAGTTGAAATATTGGGATCATCTAGAGGCAAACTTGAAAAAGTCGAGTCTAGGAGGTTTAAGGAAATAATATTTTTCGAGGAGATTGTGTATGAGTGCTGTGAGCCCTGATATACATGTACATACAGACATGCATGTATAATATGTATACACACACAATGTGCCGCATCTCATAAATATGCTACAACGTACAAGTATATATTATATAATATCTCAATAACGTATATATAAAGGATCTGGTAATTTGGCTGATGGAGTGTGACACACAAGTCCATGACCGTACACCACTCTTGATTCAAGATTGCTATAGTGCAAGGCAAACACACGTCTACGCATGTTGTCTGACGGATATAGGAACAGCAGTTTCACATGGGAAAAAAAACCCCCAACCAAGCCAACACAAAAACAAATGTATAGAGATCTAATTACATTGTAATGAGACGAACCAACTTCTTTCCTTTTTTTTTTTAAACTGGTGAGAAAACGGCAAATCTCCAACCATCAAAACTACACACCCCATAACCGCGAAAGCCAGACATCAAGTTATGAGGGTGTGTATAGTGTATAGATCTAGTGTATGTCAGATGGGAAAGGGGGATCAAGGAGAGGTTGTTAGTTGACGCATAAGGAGGGGGACATGGAACACGTCGAGACTCACTTAACACTACCCCCACCCCCGTTTTGCCGCCCGGCAAAATGCAGTCTCATCGTGTGGTGCTGTGGGTCCACATCTACTACATAAGCCACTATCAAGAAAGATACAGGTACCGCCACAATCGAATGTACATTTGTCGTGAACAATGGCATTAGTTATGAATACATCCCATCTAATCCAAGCAAATGGTGAACAACATTAAAACTATAGAAGAGAGATAACCAGGTGATGATAATACAACTCCAATCTCTACTGGTACCAGGTGATGGTAATACAACTCCAATCTCTATTGGTACACAGGTGATGATAATACAACTCCAATCTCTATTGGTACACAGGTGATGATAATACAACTCCAATCTCTAATGGTACCAGGTGATGATAATACAACTCCAATCTCTATTGGTACCAGGTGATGATAATACAACTCCAATCTCTATTGGTACCAGGTGATGATAATACAACTCCAATCTCTAATGGTACACAGGTGATGATAATACAACTCCAATCTCTATTGGTACACAGGTGATGATAATACAACTCCAATCTCTATTGGTACCAGGTGATGATAATACAACTCTAATCTCTATTGGTACACAGGTGATGATAATACAACTCCAATCTTTATTGGTACCAGGTGATGATAATACAACTCTAATCTCTACTGGTACCGGTGATGATAATACAACTCCAATCTCTATTGGTACCAGGTGATGATAATACAACTCTAATCTCTACTGGTACCGGTGATGATAATACAACTCCAATCTCTACTAGTACCAGGTGATGATAATACAACTCTAATCTCTACTAGTACCGTGTGATGATAATACAACTCTAATCTCTACTAGTACCGTGTGATGATAATACAACTCCAATCTCTACTAGTACCGTGTGATGATAATACAACTCTAATCTCTACTAGTACCGTGTGATGATAATACAACTCCAATCTCTATTAGTACCAGGTGATGATAATACAACTCTAATCTCTACTGATGTCCAATCTCCGTGTGATGATAATACAACTCTAATCTCTACTAGTACCGTGTGATGATAATACAACTCCAATCTCTACTAGTACCAGTGTGATGATAATACAACTCCAATCTCTATTGGTACCAGGTGATGATAATACAACTCTCAATCTCTACTAGTACCGTGTGATGATAATACAACTCTAATCTCTACTAGTACCGTGTGATGATAATACAACTCCAATCTCTACTAGTACCGTGTGATGATAATACAACTCTAATCTCTACTAGTACCGTGTGATGATAATACAACTCCAATCTCTACTAGTACCGTGTGATGATAATACAACTCCAATCTCTACTAGTACCGTGTGATGATAATACAACTCTAATCTCAACTGGTTTCAACCCGCTCCCCTTCATTTCCGATTGTTGTTGTTTTCTTTTTCTCTGTTACCAGCATATTAAGGATTGCCACAGCGGATTTCAGCTTGTCACGGAGTTTGGTTTGATTTTACCCACATCCAATCCACGTATAACCAAGGTTAACTCGGGGTTTTTGGTAGAATTTTATTTTATTTTGCCCAGACTGCCCTATAAACAGCTAAGGAATCTGTCCGTGCACAAGAATGTTGTGATCTGAAGACGCGACTTCCTTTTTTTATCGCCACCAGTCTCCGATTGGACCAGGTTTAGATCCACCTAACAGGCCCGGACGAAAGGGGTGGGGTTGATTTTTACCCGAAAAATGCGTCCACCCGTCCTCGGGGTAGAGAGGCAGACACCTGGCAACCGGATTGTCATGGAGAGGATGACAAGAGAACAAAGAAATCCCGAGGCTTTCTCTCTTCTTCTCAAGACGTTACGCCTTCCTTTTGTTTCACCAATGCTTATCAGCGCCTTCAAGCGTTTAAGCGAACCAGGGCATCACAACTTGGTTTTTTTCCATTGCATTTAATCACATCCATCATATATGCGATGATCTCAGGATGAATTCAGAGGAAATAGCCAGATGAAAAGTAAAGTTACAGGCATGTAAAAGAGTGAGTGGAAAGAAGGACATACCTGCGGCGCCTGCCAATAGACCCTTGCCAACGAAGATAAATGTTCTTACACCAAAAAATGGGGCGGGGTGGGACTCTATGCTATGCAATTGTGTGTATTTGTTTGTGTGTATGTGTGTATTTGGGAGGGGGGGACGCGCGCGTATGTGAATCTCTTCAATGGGTTTTCTGGGTCAACTGTAATTTATCCGGTCTACCATATGCGACGAACTCAGGCAGGATGAATTAAAAGGGAAACAGTAAGATGAAATGAAAGTGAAAGGAAAGAAGGAAGACCTACCAGCAGAACTGGCAATTAATAGACAGGATATTATGTGTTTTCTCCTGAAATCTCCACGCAATGAGTGAGGGGAAATCACATAATGAACGTGGCAAAAAGTGAAAGAAAAGGGATGACATTAATCGTGACAGAAGTAGCAACAAACCCATCTGGAGGGGATCAACAAGACAACGAGATGGAAGCACAAGAGAGATTTAAAACATCCACGAAGTCACTGGGACGCTACGGTAAGTCAAGGTCACTCGAGTTGGGTGACTGATTGATTGAAATGTATCCCCCATCCATCATATATGCGGTGATCTCATGGTGAATAAAGAGAAAACAGCAAGGTGACAGCATAGACGCGAGGCCTGCCAGTCGCGTCACCAGTCAAAAGAATGACACCACTGTGTGTGGAGCCAAGTCAAGACACACACAGGAATTATGAACAATGATATCTCTAATCTCAGCAACCAATAGTACATTTATACGCCAATCGGACTGAGCTACTGGTGGATCGATTTGTGGTTTACTCCGTTCACCAAACGTGGTGATCTCAGAGAGTCTTGAGAAGAAATAGCAAGATTAGATCAAAGAAGAATGTAAACGAATGAAGTAGAATCTACCAGCATCAGTAGGCCAACACACCGACCATCCATTTTAGCTACTGGTAAAACACATCATAACAAGGCTCAATTAATACAATAGGACACCTTCTGGACTTACATTATATCTAATTGCTAAAAGAAAGAAGAAAAAAATCTCCCTAAACCCCCCCCCCCCCAAACAAAGCCGATATCAAAACCCACAAAACAACAACAAGACATACTCAATCCAAAATTAACAAGACGATTTCTCCTCTGAAAACATTAACATTGTTTCCCTTCACCGAGTTTCACCCCGTCCACCATACTATCCCGTGATCTCAATGTTAACTCAAAGGATAGGAATCAGCAAGATGAAAGATATTGTGAAAGAGTGAAAGGAAAGAAGAAGGACCTGCCGATAGCGCCCGCCAACAAACATGGACCCATCGAATGGAAAGAAGAAAAAAAGAAGCAAGCCAATTAAATTGTCATTGATAAGAAAAGGTGGCACTTACCGACAGCTTGGCAGTCTTGTAATCCGGGGCAAAGACAGCGTCATCATCAACGTTCGTCTCTGTGGAGTCTATGTTATCGCAATCTGCGTTATAATCTAGATCCACGTCGGCCATACTGAGATGTGAATTCTTGCCTTCAAATCCAAAGTCAAAAGGTCAAGTGAATGGTAATGAAAAGTTGCCGTTTTTTAAATATTTTCTTTTTTTTAATCCACACAATTTTCTTGTACCTTTACTCAGAAACAAAAACCAAACGTTCTTGAGGCTGGAGTCAGGACGAGTTAAAGAAATGTCTTGTCCCACACGAAATAATAACAGCAGGGTTAGATGGTATACCAACCTACATGTAATATTGTGAAAAGAATGTCCCGAGAAGTCGTAGCGTATTTAAAAGCGTTTTCCTCAAAAATGTTGTACCTAACACTCCGAAACAGAATCAGACGTTCTTTGACTGAGTCTGGAGTTGGAAAGAGTTAAAGAAAAGTTTTGTTTGACACTGACACGAAACAACAGGACGGTTAAATTGGCATACTAACCTACAGGTAATACGTAAAACGAAGAGGAATGCCTCTAAATGTCACTCGATCCTTTCTCAATGAAACCTCAGAAGACACGAGTAGCCGAAGACCGTTATTATAAACAAGTAACATGACATCGAAACATCAAACCCAGCCACTGTTTTAATCTGCGCAGGTCAATATGCGATCTTCTTTTATTTTGCACGGCTAGATCTAGCTAGAGTTAGATGTAGATCTATATAAGAACGAAACCAGCAGTGGAGAAGAAGAAAAATCTTCTGTCTCGTCTGCTAACACGTTGGTGCCGGCACCGTGTTGAAATCGCCGTCCCAGTTCTCACGCACGCACGTCTGAGTGTCGGCGGGTGGATGAGGACCTCAATGTTATCCTCAATTAATACATGTATCTATATTACATACACACTTCACGTGGAGGGATGAGTTGAATGAAGGGTACCTTCCTACAAATTCATGACTCAGGCACGGTGACCTTTCAAGAGAAAGATAAGACCTAGATTTATCCCGGCCTGGCTCCCGTGAAAGCGACTGACAGTCTATCACATGTATCTAGCTGAATGAAGAGTACGGAGTGCCTTGAACGCGCAGTGTAAATGACAACTTTACTGTTTACTTTTTCTATAAAAGACGCAACTTTTGTTCGTATCACCATCATCGGTAACAGCTACATTAAGTAGCGGGGCGGATGTTGGATGCAGACGGAAATGAGAGGTCTCGTAATGAACAGCACTCTCTTCAAGGCGGGCCACTTAACTTAACGCGGACCTCCCTATGTTTAGTTCTTATTAGTTGTGAGTTGAGCAGCGTGTTAGCTGAGGGCTCTTGACATCATAGACGAAGCCTGAATGTATTATGATCACGCGTCCAGCTCATTTGTTAAACATACCACACACGCGTTCTAGTGACCATACACGTATATTTATGTATACAGATATATTGTCAATTTAAGAACGATGCTGGCAATCTACTCTGTGCTGTGTTGTGTTAAAACACATAACAAGTACAACTAAATGGGCAGCATTAGAATCTGTGGATATCTTGATTATGTGGGGATTAAAATAATGAAAGCCGCATCATTTCGTCGTGTCATATTAGAACATTTAAATATCCTCAACGCGTTTTGTAGGCACACACACACACCTCCAACTCCCCGTCTCTTTTCTACAACCCCTCCCCCGACACACACTTCTACTGTTAAAAAGGAGAACTACAGTAACACGTTCACACGCATCATTTCGTTCACATGGATACAACTTATCCGCGTTTACACAAAATCAAGGCCGCAGAAATGAATTATTCATTATTGATAGGGCACTCAAACACGACCCTTTGATCGCCTTCGCTGATAAATGGCAGGTGGGAGGGTGAGGAGAGAGAGAGAGAGAGAGAGAGAGAGAGAGAGAGAGAGAGAGAGAGAGAGAGAGAGAGAGAGAGAGAGACAGACAGACAGACAGACAGACAGAGAAGGACAGACAGAGACACAGAGAGAGTCAATCAAGTGGAAAACGGTGATGATAGCACGGTAGCCTTCGGCTTCGCCCGTCAGGAATGTACGTCAGCCTCTAATTCATTTTTTCATAACAATCACAGGCCGCCCAGTAAATCGCAGATTACGCACAACAATAACCATCTCGTTTAACTGAGAGTCCCACGGGTCAACTTCGTGATTCCGCAGCATCCATTTTGGGCATTTCCTCTTTCTCACCTCCAACGTCCGGTCGGCCTACATAACACATTAACTGACCTCTGTTCTCATTCGGAGAAGACTGACTAATGCAAATGGTGGTGGGTTTATTTTGTGTTTTTTGCGGCTTGGCCAAACGAGTCCCTGACAAGTACGAATCGGGGGCGGGGTAAGTTGTTCGAACACAGAGGACATCCTCTGCTGTCAGTAAAAGTTGACAGAAGTGTTGACAGCTCCCTCCACCGAGCATCAGTGGGAGGAAAGGAATGGAAGCGTGGAAAAGACGTCAGGCAGGGACTTGTAGTGAGATTAACATTAAGCATGACAGCACATTTCCTTGAGGTACAGTTTCAGCAGTAGCAGTAACAATAATAATAATGGCAGATTAATAGTAGTAGTAGTAGTAGTAGTAGTAGTAGTAGTAGTAGTAGTAGTAGTAGCAGCAGCAGTAGTAGTAGTAGTAATAGTAGTAGTAGTAGTAGTAGTAGTGGTAATAGCAGCGGCATAGTAGTAGTAGTAGTAGTAGCAGCAGGAGTAGTAGCAGTAGTAGTAGTAGTAGCAGCAGCAGCAGTAGTAGTAGTAGTAGTAGTAGTAGTAGTAGTAGTAGTAGAAGTAGCAGCAGCAGCAGTAGTAGTAGTAGTAGTAGTAGTAGTATCAGCAGTAACAAAAGGAACAGCAAGCAGTTGGCCATTCTAAAACTTTCCACTTTACCACGAGCCTCGATGACGTTTTTTTCTTAATGGAGATGTTTGGTCCAGTAGCGCAATAAAACTAGATTGACGCCAGTCGTTTGCCAAACAGTTAGATCTATATAGAAATCTATCAATATTCCAAATAAAAAACAAAAGGATAGGGAAAGGGGTGGGGGCACTGAACCCCTAAACAATTTATTGCTATGAAGAGAACACATCACAATCAAGGGGGGTTCAATGTTGCTGTATCGTCAACATGACAGCTCTGTGTTGATCCAGATGCAGTCTTTTTCTGAATGACAACAACCATGACAGAGACGCCAGTCGTCTGTGATAAATGGGCTACAACTTCCTTGTTTATGTAATTATTCATGACATTTGGCATTGTTTACTTAGGGTGCTATTCCGTGCTCATTTGAATTAACAAAGAAACGTCAAATTTGGAAACGTTGGCCTCATGCTGTGGTTAATGAAATGCCATTTTCCTCAATATGGGATGAAAAACAAAAAAAATAGTGATAGGGATAACGAAAAAAAGCCACAAGAAACGAATGATTCAAGAAGAAGAGGAAAAGGAGGAGGAAGAGAGAATAGTAAGAAATACATAAGAACAAGAATAATGTAGGAGGGGGGGGAGGAGGAGAAGAAAAATGAGGAGATAAGGCGAAATACATGCGAGGAAGAAGAGCAAATAAACGAGAGAAAGAATAAAATGGCACAGAGAAGGAAAAAAAACAAACTCCGACTCAGATGATACATGTGTACATCACTTTCCTCGAAACAAAACGAATTGCACAATTTGAAAAGCATACCCACGCTGTAACTCAGAACGTGTGCACTCTCACTTAATAACAAAAGTCATCCAACTAACAACATTGACTTCATCTGCAGGTAAATCCTATCAGTAAGCACGGCTGGCAGCGCACGGCACGGCAGCAACAGGCTCTTCTTCCTGAGCTCTATCTATCTATCAGTATCACTCAACCGAATGCAGTGGATATGAACGAATTAATGTGAGGAGTCACTCGCTTCTACCACTAGATCTACAGAGGTCTTTGGCGCGGTGTGTGTAACAACAACCCTGAGAACATTATTTGCATGTGTAGGCAGGCGACTTTTATCACCCTGCGACACAGGTCAATGCAAATCTGGATTCATTTAAAATACATTAAACGTGCGCGTGACCGTGATATCTGAACCGTGACAGTATCGGCAGGAAGACACACGCTTCAGTGCTCAAATATTACTTTTAGTCGAGAATGTCGCGCTGCTGAGATTAGATCCCAAGGATTGTGACTGTGACGTCAGAGCCGTCGTGTATCAATGCTGTTATGTATACGCTGCAAGCAAGCATGATCTGACTTTGGTTTGGCTTGCACGCTTTAGTCAGACGTATGTAAGAGCAAAACAGCAAAGACGGGTCTTTGTTTTACCAGCAAACATTTTCCAAGCTACAGCTGCACACCCGCATGCACAAGATATGAGAGAGAGAGAGAGAGAGAGAGAGAGAGAGAGAGAGAGAGAGAGAGAGAGAGAGAGAGAGAGAGAGAGAGAGAGAGAGAGAGACAGACAGACAGACAGACAGTGGCCGTAAGGGAAATGAGAGAAAGAAGGAGCGAGGAAATTGTGTTTGCTTCATTTGTAGCATAACCCGTCCATCTTACGGTGTGATCTCATGGCAAAACATAATGGAGGATACAGCAAAATGAGGGGCATGCACGTGGAAAAAAATGAAAGGAAGGAAAGAGGAATATTAATCTACAAGTAGTAGCCGCAGCTCGTCCACATAGCCGAGAGACAGAGAAGAGAGCAGTGAGTGGAAGATCAAAACAGACTCACGGTCTACAGCATACAGACAGAAACGAAAAAAGCTGAATTACATCACATTTCACAATCAGTGTTCTCGTGATGATGTTGTCATCAGAATGTACTCTGTCTACCACATGCGGTGGTCTCAGCGTAAATTAAGAGGGAACAGCAAGATGAAAGACACGTGAACCAGTGAAAGGAAAGGCAAAAAGTAAGTAATGTGCTCCCGCCAACCGCGCATACCATGACCACCATCATCAACTACAGCACCAACGACAACAACCAAATGAAAGAAAAAAAGAAAACCCCCTCTATACCAAACAACTCTTTAGGAAGTACACCTCCACCCAAAGTTTCAGACTTTGATTTGTTCATTTCATTGAAATTTAACCTGTCCCAACATATGCGGTGATCGCAGGGTGAATAATGAGGGGACAGCAAGATGAAAGACAGTGAAGGGGTGAAAGAAAGGAAGCACCTACCAGAAGCGCCCGTCAATCGCCCTGCAACCATAGTGAAAGTAGCACCTCGCCCCATCCAACGGTTCAGTTTAAAGTATGGGCAAATTAAAGGTGTTTGTTTCATTGAAAGTGTTTGTTTCATTGAAACATGCCCTGTTCAGAGTGCACAGAGCGTTGCGATCTGCACACGGTACCTCTTTATATCGTCCATCTCCGAGGGTACCAGGTGTTGATCGACCTACCTGGACCAGGGAGGGCGGGGGGGGGGGGGGGGGTTAGATTTTACTCGAAAAAACTGGAGAACATTTTTTAACCGTTGGCGAGGCTTGAATCCACTACCTTTTGGGTGAGGAGCCAACACCTTGCCTCTTGACTACCGAGCGCCCCCGGATCTTAGAGAGAACACACTATGATTGTTGCCACTTCCTTACCTCGGACTTGAATTCCCTCGGTGCAACTTTTTTCTTCCACACGGGAGAGCAGCTGTCCTTCCCACGGAGATAACCGCCTAGGGGTGGCGTTTCTCGGTGGCTTTTGACGCGGCGGCTTGGCTGGTGGCACCGCCTTCTTTTCACTCCCCAACACCGTCCGGCGGGATGTTTTGGCGGTCCCAATCGTTGTTGTCCGGGGTGGTTGGCGGTCCCCAACGGTGTCCGGGGTAGTTTGGCGGTCCCCAACGGTGTCGGGGTGGTTTGGGTGGTTTGGCGGTCCCCAACGGCGTCCGGGGTGGTTTGACGGTCACTTTCTTCTGATCGTTGCTTATTTCCTTCAGGTACGCAGCGCTGTCTTGTTTGCATGGCAATGAGTAATCCTGTATATTGTTTAGGAGGAAAAGGGGGTAGATAGGGTGGGGGAAAGAGATTGATGATCCACAATGTTAAATGGTGATTAAAATGTCAGAAGAAGCGGTACAAGAAACAGAGACGGTAAACACTGCTTCAACACCGTCATCAGTTCAACGTGATTTGAAAATATCATAATTTGAGATGAGGGGATGGGGGTGAAGACGAGGGGAGGGAAGGAGGGAAGAAGAGAGGAGAGAGAGAGAGAGAGAGAGAGAGAGAGAGAGGGAGAGAGAGAGAGAGAGAGAGAGAGAGAGAGAGAGAGAGAGAGAGAGAGAGAGAGAGAGAGAGAGATTGGAATTTATACACGATATACATAAAAGTAAAAACACAAAGACAAAAGACAGGACTGGTGTTAGAATAAAAAATAAACATAAAATACTAGAAGGGCATTCCAATGGTGCTCATGAAGAGGCCGTCTGATGTTAGACTATAAGTTTGGATTGTGGTCCAGACTTCATCCATTTCCGATAAGTTGAAGTGCTAAATTCAGCAAGCCCCGGACTATGCGCCCAACTACTACTAATGTGTTGGGTTTTTTTTAAGTGAAAGGACTTTATGGTCCAAAAATTCCACAAAACCCCCCGAGATGACATTGGTCGTGAATGTGGGTGAAATCAAAATTGTGAATAACCATACA
Source organism: Doris montereyensis (assembly GCA_037039925.1). Classification (NCBI taxonomy): domain Eukaryota; kingdom Metazoa; phylum Mollusca; class Gastropoda; order Nudibranchia; family Dorididae; genus Doris; species Doris montereyensis. Next base: position 446,233 of record JAXRKP010000162.1, read on the forward strand.
CATATCCATTTACGCCCAGTCGGATTCGAATACCGGATTTTATGGCTATACCCACACCTCTCCATCTTCTGTGCCCCTCGACGATGGCGTTGCTTCTTGTGAGTCCAAAACCCAACAGGGAGGTTATCTCTAATGTCTTTACTCTGCGACATACACGACTTCTTTATCCGCTTCACTTTGTTGTTATCAATAATTCTAAACAGCGGCTACGAGTCGTGGTAACTGGGAATACAATAGTATGCATGTACCAGGGCTTAAAAAACAATACGAATTCTTACAGGATACTTCAGCGCCTCGCTTCAGCCTAAATATCCCGCTTTTGCATTTACAACGGCCATCAATTTGTAGCACACTGTATTCCCACGCAGGGCGCACGCGATGCACTGAGCTGTTTTGTTTTGTTGTGTTGTTCGTCTTTGAAATGTAGATCGTACGTGATTTATCTAAGGTTGATGGGTGTAACGGCAAACAAACATCTAAGGGCACATAATTTGTGTACAGTATCACGAAGCCCATGCACAGGGCTCATGAAATGGGCGAAAAAACATCAAAGACTAGATACCCACCACCCAAAAAGCCCTCCTATTCCCTATTCCACATTGCTTTAAAAAGTCAAATCGAGCCCCCCCCCCACATGGCAAACGAGCAAGCTTCACTTTCTTGCACTTAATAATAATAATAATACTAGGCTACGAAAAAACGGCAATAGAGCATAATAATATTCTACTACAGTGCAGCCGCTGTATACTTTACTATGCTATACCAAGGAGGCAATTCATAATAAAGGAAGATGTTCACATGTCAACCGTGTTGTCGCCAGTCATACAAAGCCATGATATATTATAATATTAGAAGATCAATTGCATTTATAGCTTGGTATCGCTGTTACTTACACTGAATAAAGCCAAAAATATATGATGACCATTCCAGATCATTTTGCTTCTTTGTCTTGACTTCCAATATGATGACTTTTCTTTAAAAGTAGGGAGACTTCAAACTAATAATAATTTGTTTGCAGCATAACCTCCCGTTTTTTTTGTCTTCCAACTGATAAGCGTATTACAATACCTGTAATCAAATTGAGGTAAACTCTAAACTGAAAGTTTGCCTTAAAAGTAAAAATTACATTCATTAAAAAAAGTCTTCTTCCGTAATGGGCGGTTTGAGTTTTGAGAGAACTCATAGCATTTTTAAAAAGCCTGTCAAATTGATTTTGTCTTTCTTGTAGTTTTATGAAAACGAAATTACAAACCGTACTATTTTGTAGAATGTTACTATTCACCTGTCCATCATGATTTCTGATGTAATCCCACGGCAGTACAAAATTCATAATAGAAATAACTCTTATAATAATTATATTTTAAGGAATTATCCTCCAAGTTGTCATTCTGTTATTATGTTTAGCAGACAAGATTACATAGTCTTATCGGAGATTTAATTTGGGTGAGTACATTCAGTCAAATGACATGACACCAAAAAAGAAGAAGAAGCTGGAACAGAGTATTCACTAGTATTCTCTTGTTTTGTAATATTTAATGAGTGACTATTTGAGAAAACATTATGAATACGTGTGGGAGCGAAAAGAGGATGTTGATGATTGATAGGTGTTTTGAATTTGAAAACAGCTTTGTTTTAGGAGCTCTTTTCACTGAAAAGGTGGATTGCTATGTGTTGCTTTTTTTTTAAAGGGTGGGAAGGAGGGAAACTCAATGATTTTTCAATACTTTAGGAAAACAAAGGAACTATATAAATCAATGGCATCACTTACTTGATCCTACAATTAACAAACGTAGTTTGAAAGCAAAACCAGAGCTGCCAACTCTATGAATAGAAAAAGTGGGAGATTGCAAATAAAGAAATCAAAGAAAATAACACAAAAAAAGATGCTTCAGACGGGTTGCCCTTCCTGTAGCAGCCCCTTTACTCTTCTAACAGTCTCTGGCATTGTTACTAATGTAAAGAGGATGGTAAATCTAGGTTTAGGTGTGCATTGTTGTGAAAACAGATGTCAAAATGCCCAGTTGTTTTGTTTTATTCCTCTACTCCTATACTTGTGAGAGTGTTTATAAACACACCGACCGGCAACGCTTGCCCTCCAACTCTTATACATTACTCAGTGCTTAACCAAGTCGGAGAGTGCGTTCTCGACAGCCAAGCGAAACTAGTGTCTCCAGATTTGACAATTTAGTGCCACTTTAAACAGGTTTTCAAAGCCACCTTGTCAGTCAGTGTTAGCGTAATTAGCGTCAAAACTATTTTTCGTACCTTTACCTACAAAAATTATTACACGTCATAAGGACATTTTTCGACAATAAACTTGTAGATAAATGATTGCTCTACCGAATATGTAAAAACAGAAAATCAACATTTGGTCCCAAACTCACCAATCAGGTGAAAAATAACACAACAAATATATATGTAGTCTTACTTCATAAGCTACACCCCCACCACTTACTTGCAGCTTCCTCATCTTATGTCGAAGTACACTAGTTGATACTCTGCGTTTCAAGGTTCCCTTCAGTACACCTGCGATGGAGGCACGCGGTCACTTCTTGTAGCTACAGCCATAGATGTTGATGTGCCATCGCTATCAAATGACGGTGACAAACACGCCATTTACTCTCATCATCAGCAGGTACAAACGATTCCTGGGAGATCTGAAAAACACAAAAATTTACACCATATTTGTTAGTACAGTACAACATGTAAATCTAAAATGAATATTTGCCAACCTTACTAAAGAATACTTCTTGTGAAGTTAACTCATTGCGGTCACGTCAGACGAATCTGTGTGGGACAATGTTTATGATAGTTTTATTCATCTAGAGCGGTAGGACACTGTGAAAAAAAGACTGATAGCATGCACAATTTTATTAAACATTTCTTTTCTGATTACATCTCATAGTTTTGTGAAAGGAATATTCATTCATTATATTCGGTTCAATTTTTAGATGTGCTTACTCATTAGCCTTTATCGTGCTGTAAACCAAAAACTGCTTTCCCCATTTATGTTACAGTTTCAGTGGGAAACCACAAATTTACTCCACAAGCAATAACAAAAATATATATAATGTACATAATTGTTAAGTTCAAAATGTCCCCTGTCATAGGCGAAAAGCCATTCGTCATTATCATTAGAAATAAACTATGTGGTCATGGATGAGGACAACTAAAGAGAAACAAGCCTGAAGTGCATCAGCCCATCAAACATTTCTAAACACCACGGACATGAGCAAGACATATAAAAGATGATCATCATGCTAGACAGGGAGAAATAAACAGCGACCTACGCTTGCCTCGGATGGGGGGGATCGTTCAGGGGGAGCTTATGTTTCAGATTAAAGAGCAGGGCAAGGGATGGTTGTTAAATGGTTAACAATGAAACGTATGTTCACTCTGGCAACAAAGCTACTATTGGTATGACCTACCGCTTGCCTCGGATGAGGTGGGGGGTGGGTTGGGGCGGGGTTTCGTTCAGGGAAATTATGTTTCAGGTTAAGGGAGCTGGGTAGGGATGGTTGATAGATGCTTAACATTACAATAAAACATGTATGTTCACCCATAGCAACAAAGCTATCGCTATATGTTTCCCAGGCGACCTACGATTGCCTCAGATGGGGAGAGGGGGATCGTTCAGTAGGAGCTTTTGTTTCAGATTAAGGGAGCAGGGTAAAGCAATTTTTTTATCTTTTAATAAATTTCACCCATTGATCTTGTTTTCTTTGTGTTTATTGTTGTTATGAGGCTTGCTCTGTTGATGAACATTGCGCGATGGGTCGTTGCACCAATGGTTCTATAAATATTAGGTTTGTCCAGCATTGTTAAGAGTTTACTTGTTTCTATGTCTCCTTGTTACTTATGAAGGTTGGGCTCACTGAAGATTTCTCGGTCTGACCTATTGTCTATCCATTAGTATTTATACCTTTCATATTCCTCTTCATTAGTAATGGGCCAACTGCAGTATTATTCCTTTTCATGTTTAATAGAAGTAGGCTGTAATAGATATTGTTAGTAAACAATGCAATATAAACACGATGACAATAACAATAACAAAATGAATTGCCTGCTCATGTCACCTTACTCAACAAAGATAAAAAAAACAATCACAATAATCACAGGTACGTCGTAGTCAAGTGCGGCAGCCTTATCAGCGGGCGAGAAAACTATCGGTGCCACGTACGGAAGCCTTGTATACAGCAGAATGAGCTAATTGACCGATATTGAGGTCAGCCTTACAACGGTTAAGTTCCATCCATTGTCACAATACTGTCACACAATCTCTGATTGGCCCACATTGAATGTAACTCCTCCCACTACCTCTTTATTTTACTTTCTTTCTTTATCCCCCACAAAAACCAAGACCAACTTTTTATCTCAATCCTTCAAAATAAACCTTCTTTATTATGTCCCTTGGGTAGTACCCTGAATATGGAAGTTCTTTCCCATACTCGATGAAATCCTTGGTGATCACACCCCCCCCACCCCATAGTTGCCCCATACCTTCATCTATTTTTGCCTAAATGCATGTTTCGCCTAAATAAATGCCCATTTTCTCTGCTTCCAAAGCACCAGACATTTAGTAGCATTTAGGCGGTCACTAAATTATTGTATTATTTCACAAAGTATTGAAATCAAAACAATGGAACCCCCTTCTCTGTCCCTTTGTCTCTCTCATGATACAAATCAATATAGAATTCATCAACCAAGTGACAGTGAATGATTATGATAGGGCGCGCTTCTCCGTTGTGGGAGATCAATGACTTTCGTAATTTAATCTAAAACTAAAAAATAGCTCTCCAAGAAATTGATGTTGATGAATCATTGAATGAACCGTCCATTGCCACCAGAAATTTCGATGGCAATTTTGACATTACGATTTATATAATAAATAGGATACGCCAGTAGCCTATCATGTATGGAACTGCTCCCCAAACCCTAAGGCTACACTACACCTGAGTAGATCTAATACACCCTCTAGATTTGGATCTTGCTAACTCATAGATCTAGATCTACTCGTTACCGTTGAGTACTCAGTGAGTCATTCTAAAGGCTGGCTCGGACTAGGACAATATCTAAATTCTAGGCCCTCATAACTCACAATAAGGTTAATCACTTGATTGAGAGTGTTAGTACTGTGGGTTGTGTATACTACAGTAGCGTAGTTAGCTTGGTTGGTAGCACGCTTTCTTTTCATGTGAGGCGATGGATGCCGACACAAGGTCGCAGGTTCGATCCCCATGGTGGCCAGGATTTTTTTCTGTCTATTCCTTGTGTTTGTCTCATGTTTGTTCCTATGGGGCTTTCATATTATCTCAAGTGTTATTACATTAACTCCCGACATGCCCCTTGCCTCACTGTTTGTCTTACTCACTGTACTAGATCTATCTAGAAATCTAGATCTAGAATTTAGATCTAGATCTAGATCTAGACTTAGATTTTAGATCCACAGATTTCTTTTTCAAGGATTCATGCTCACCTTTCTGATTTCTCGCCCATGAATGGTTTGTCTCCTTTTTCTCGATGGGGTATCATTGTTTGAGAATGTAAACGGCAGTGTGTTCCCAAAACTTTCTTCGGCCATCCTGAATGTAGATTGAATATCGCGCTTTGCCTTTCTATTCGTCGCCATGATGGTTTACCTTTCTTCGATTAGACGAAGGCGAATGAAAATATTGAAAAGTCGAAATCGTTCCTGCTCAATCACAACACAGCAAGGTGTGTGTGCTACCTTTCCGTTCACCTTTAACCATTTTGATCCACCTATATATCCAGAGAATAGTCGTACATAATGTAGTAGTAGTATGTAGTAGGTTTCCTAGCGTTAACTGTTAAAGAGATATCACTTTTAATGCTTTTGAAAATCTATAAAGATTAATCCTTTAATTGTTCTTCTATATCAGGTAATAGGGTCTACGGATAGCAAAAGAAGTGTGTCCTTTTCACCCTGCCTGTTTCTATTTTGAGTGATTTGTTTAGGGGTATTCCTTTATTTTACGTATTTAATAGTACATGTAATAGTAATAGAAGTTATCTCTGCATTAGATACTAAAAAATGATGTCCAATAAACTAATGCGTTTTAACCATATTTGGTGTATCATAAGTGTACTTTGGTTATATATTTATGAAGTCGCAAGGTGATGAAAACGAAAATATGCTCATATCATTGCTATCGTTCCTTTTTTTAAAAATTATTTTTTTACTACTTCTACAATTATTGATGATACTGACGCTGATCACGATAAGAACAGCAACAATAATAATAATGATAATAATAATAATAATGATGATAATAATAATAATAATAATAATAACAACAACAACAACAATACTACTACTACTACTACTACTACTACTACTTCTACTACTACTACTACTACTACTACTACTACTACTACTACTACTACTACTACTACTACTACTACTACTACTAATAATAATAATAATAATAATAATAATAATAATAATAATAATAATAATGTACTTCAAAGAATGATTTCACATGTACTCATTTACCCTGGTACAGTAAGGATGTGGAATAGACTGCGACAGAAATAAAACTCAGTAATAGCACTGAAGACTTTAAAAACAGAATTAAATTTATAACTTTAAAACGAAAATCTGATTAATATTTTTGAGTTGGTCATTTATTATGTATAATAATAATAATAATAATAATAATAATAATAATAATAATAATAATAATAATAATAATAATAATAATAATAATAATAATAATAATAATAATATAATAATAATAATAAAAATAATAATAATAATAATAATAATAATAATAATAATAATAATAATAATAATAATAATAATAATAACAAGAGTAACAATGTAACCAATCACTGTAGACAGTAAGCCTCTGAAGTAGTCGACAATTTTACTTATCTTGGCAGTGTATTAGATAATGTAGGGGGAACAACAGTAGATATCAAAACAAGAATAGAGAAATCAAGAACAGCATTCGGGAACTTAAACAAGATCTGGAAGGACCACACCGTCACCACTAAAACAAGTATTAGACTTTTTAACTAATGTGAGACCTAGAGCCCCTCTAAGACCTGAAGTAAAATTTGTTTAAAGCTTTGTCAACATTTGGCTTAGGGAAAATACTATGGATATTCAGCGGTCAGATAAAATCCAAATGAAACTCTCTGAGGGAAAAACAGCACAGAAACCAATAGCAGTAGAAGTAGGACAGCGGAGATGGAGATGGATATGACATACCCTCAGAAAACCTCAGAGAAGTACTACAAGACATACCCTTCAGTGGAATCCACAGGGACAGAGGGTTAAGCGAATGCCACAATTAACCTGAGAAGGCTAATGGACTTGAGGAGAGGGGGTCTTTTGGGGACGGACTTATCAAGAGTTGCCCACGATAGGAATAAGTGGAAGTCTGTTGTTCGTGGTCTATAATAATAATAATAATAATAATAATAATAATAATAATAATAATAATAATAATAATAATAATGATAATAATAATAATAATAATGATAATAATAATAATAATAATAATAATAATAATAATAATAATAATAATGATAATAATAATAATGATAATAATAATAATGATAATAATAATAATGATAATAATAATAATAATAATAATAATAATAATAATAATAATAATAATAATAATAATAATAATAATAGTAATAATGGTAGTAATAATAATAATAATAACTCGTTGGTTACATTTTGGTGGACAAACTTATAATGTGTGATTTAGTATTTAATGAGAAGTCAGAGGATGAAAGACAAAACATAAAAATATTTTTAATATTTAAAAGGTAAATCGATATATTTTAATTTCCTACTCCCCCCCCCCTCTCTCCATCACCCTTATTAATGTACCTTCTTTTTTTTTTTTTTATCAGTGTCGACGTCTCTCAGTCTCATGCTCCAAACATTTTTCTTTTCAAACGTGAGTTGTTGGCTGGTGCTACTGATAGATCCAACTTATTTCAATCTCTCACATGATTTCCTCTCTCTTGATTCACACTATTATTTCACCATTATCATGATGGACAGGGTACGTTACAATGAAACTGACAATATATTATTATGTTTAAAAGGTTATTTATGTTTTTAACTAACTAAAAATGGGTAAATAGAGTTGGGTCTTTGGTTGTTTTGTTGGTTTTTTTTATGTCAATCTCACTGAATGAATGCGGGTGGACACGTGTGTAGGTGTGTGTGTGTGTGTGTGTGTGTGTGCCTCATTTGACAAGAGCATTATCCCATTGGTTTAAGCAAGAGAGGATGTGGAGGGCGGGGTTTAATTTAATGAAACTAAAATCTATATTAAGAGATGAGTTTATTTGTTATTTATTCAAAGCATATAAAATATCAGCTTTTAATCTCCCTTAATGTGGGTGGTCAATTGTGGGTTTGGTTATATATGTGACATGAGCACTGACTATTTCATTTGATTTACTAATGAACCCACATCCACAACTAAAGTGATCTCGGGCTTTTTTTGGTAGGATTTTTTGTTATGTCCAGATTGCCTTGTAAATAATCATTGGATTCTTAACGTGCATATAGTGTTGTGATCTGCACACAGGACCTCCTTTTTATCGTCAGTCTCTGATGGGATTTGGTGTCGATCCATCCACCTGGATTAGTGGGGGGGGGAGATTTTAATCGAAAAACGCAAGAGTTTTTTCAGCCGTCAGCGGGGCTTGAACCCATGACCTTCTGGCTGAGAGGCCGACTCCTAGCCTCTGGACTATCGATTCACCTGTGAGTATGAGTATGAGCACTAACTCATTGGTTCAATGAAATGGGAAACATAAAAGTTCAAAGAAACCCTCAATCAAGTGAAAAATATTCTTCCAGTTTTTTGTTGTTTTTAGATCAATCGCTATCACTACGCCACGGTGGTTCAGAGGTAAGGTATCTTGCTTCTCAACCACAAGGTCATGGGATCCGTACGCCGACAGGTTGAAACAAATATCTCGAGGTTTTCGGGTAAAACCCTCCCCTATTCTGGTCCAGGTAAACAGATCGACACCTACTAGCACTAGCCTAGTCCCATCGGAGGCGGACGATACAACAAATGAGGTCCTTTGTGAAGATTTCAACGCTGTGCACGTGAAGAATCTCGTTGGCATTTTCCAGGGCAGTTGAAATCCTACCATTACCAAACCCTGAGATGACATTAGTTGTGGGTAACATACAACCAAAAGAAAACTATGACACAAAGAAACATTTTATAAAGCATAACCTCAGAAACATTTTATAAAGCATAACCTCAATATTGCTCTGTAGTGGCGCGATAGGCAAAGTATTAAGCTTGTCATCTCGACGGCATTAGTTCAAAATCTTGGTTTGCCCAGGTGGGTTGGGTTTTTTTGTTTTTTCCCTACGTTGTTTGTACTCTATGGGAAAAGTACGTCACTCCCTCGATTCAGGTGTGAATGAGTACCCATGTAGAGAAAGATCTTGATATGAGTGGAGTGGTACCAAACTTTAAATACAATTAATTATGGCCTGCTGGGGGATAAATGATGCGCAGTTGATGAGCCTGCAACGGTGTGGCGATACGGACTATAATTAAATCCATTTTCATTGATGTTGAATGGCAATGGGTTCTTAAATGAATGTTTTATAGTTTATGTGAATCCAGCTATAAAAGGAACGGCAGGACTAAAAGATGGTAAAAGTAAAAGCACACTGCGGCTGTTTGTAATGTAAAGTTCTATTATAATATAATACTGTGGCTATGTTCAAGTTCAAGTTCAAGGTAGAATACATTTGTGGATCTTTTCCTATAACACACGCTATACGAAAATGAGTCAAATCAATGTCATAAAATATAAATGTGGACATTCTCAATATTAGGTATAAGTCAAATTAGGTAAATGTTTACTTATGGCGACAGTCTATTGTAAGCGTTTGATTTGATTTTATACACATCTACATATATAACCAAGAGGCAATCTCGGGGGTTTTAGGTAGGAATTTACATTTTGCCCGGACTGCCCTGTAAATAGCCAATGGATCTTAAACGTGCACAGAGTGTTGTGATCTGCTCACAGGACCTTTTATTGTCCATCTCCAATAGGATTAGGTGTCGATCAACCTATCTGGATAGGGGTGGGTGGATTTTACTAGAATTTGCTTTAAATCTGTCGGGTATGAACCCACAACCTTTTGGTTGAGATGCCGACATCTTGTCTCTGGACCACAGTGTTCCCTTTATGTGTCATAGTGATATGGCGGCAAACAGTCAGACAATCTCATCTCTGTATGTAAATAAAAAACATTCTCTAAGCTTTATTTTGTAAATTATACATCACTGTACAAAATAGGGATTGAAGTGATATGGTGTTAGATTTAGATCTAAGTGGGGTGAAGTGTTTCAGTTCAGTCATCTGAAGTGTTAGCAAGACGTTTATTATTATAATTTATAAAATATCAATTTGGCGGTGGATGGGTAGACTAGGAAGGGGTGGGGTTGCCGGGATGATGGATTGTAAAGGACTTACTCCTGTTGCTATGCAAGCCAGATCTTGTCCCAATCAAAGATGGATGCAGATTTTAGAGGTCCTGTGTACACATGTTGTCATGAAAGTTCACTTAACCTTTCAAAATATTGAACAGGTAATATTCAAAAGTTTGAAACCAAACGCAAAAACATCTCTGATTTTTCTGTGTCCTTGGAATTTACTTAGTCCACCATGTGATGATCTTAGAGTGAATGAAGAGGAAACAACGAGATGAAAGACAGCAGTGAAAGGAAAGAAGTAGGACCAACCAGTAGCACCCACCAGCAACGCATTTATCACTGATACTGATAATGACATAGATAAACAGTCAAACGTAACTAATGTTTAAGCCCACTTACCTTTCAACATTAATACATAGCATTAATCATAAGACAAAGTCACAAACAGGCTTGTACCATTCAAATGTACACATAAACACACACACACATATATATACATATATAATGAAAAGAACGTAACACGATTTGTGCAAATATTGTATCCATATCACTTTGTTCAAAATGAAGTAAAACTCACAAAGAACATTTCTGTTTTCCCAACAGAAATTACAATTACAACATTGAGCTTTCATCATCATATCACACATACACACACTAACATACTATTTGTCCCCAATGAGATGCACATGCAGACATATAAAAATAATCTGAGTGCATTCTAGCGAACATCAAAAACAAAAACAATTTTAAGGCGTTTTGCACTTGAGAGTAAATACAGAGATCCGAGTACAAAACTTTCCTCATATAATGACGTAAAAACTTTGAATAAATAATATCTCCTATCTGGAGTGTATTCTTAGCTAAGAAAATATTTTTACAATAAATTCTTTGTTGTTGACCAAACCTTAACTGCATAAAAACAAATAACCTTGAGATTGAAAGCCTCAGTGAGTTATCATGTACAATAATTACACAGGGGTTACCTTTTACACCGCATTGAATTGAAACCTCAAGACAAAACGAACAATCTTCAATAACCTCAAACAAAAACCTTCAAAAACAGTTCTTGCTATGACTTTTCAGTGCATAAGCAAAAAAAGTAAAAAAGTTATCCATAAAAGTGTAAAACTTAGAAAGTATCCCTTAGGTTGAATAACTGTGACATGCCAATTCCTCCCAGATCAACTTAAACTGAATGAAAAAACCCAAACGGAACAAAAAGCAACAGCTTTTCCATCTGTTTTACAACTTAAAGCAACTCTAAAGTCAATGACTAGCAATTAATCCCACATTATTAAACTATCTATCATACTATTATTACTAATACTAATATACTCCTATTTCTTTCAATTGTACCAATTGGGTTTATGATATAAACATTTCTGAATTGATTATAAGTAAGTATATGTTATTGAGCTTGCTTGAAGTAATATTGCCACTGGAGGGTGTGAACAAATATGAAATATGTTTATCAATTTATTCATTTGTGTACTTTTCAATTTCTTCATTTCAATAAGTCCCCTTGCTTCAATAGTCTTGTTGAGCACTATACCGTAAGTTTTGCCTGTATCTACAACTAATATTTGCTTTAATTTTATATGATCTATGTCACTATCTTCGCTTTGATTTACAAAAACGTAAATTCACGCATGAACACCTCTAATCACGTAACATCTCCTTCCATACATTAGGTAGCACCACTATGAACAATTTCTTAATGAAAGAACAATTCTCTAATAATTTCTATTTCAAGACAAGAGGACAACATTAGGAAAGAATGTATATATGCAGACAAGGCAAGCTGTGTAATCTTTTCTAAATCAGTCGTGTTTCATTTGCATAGCTGCTAATCTTTTCAAATCTAAAGCAAGACTTTGACTGTGCAAACAAATTCTTACTTGCATGATGACCCGTAATATTCCAGATAACATTGATACTTCAACTTCAATTAACAAAAACTTTGCCAACCCACTCTCTCCAAGTCTCTGTTGTTAACTTCGGGAAAAAAATAAGTTAACCCTCCCCATAATAATAGATACAATGTAGTACTTGTATTTTTCAAGGTAAATATTGGGTCATGGATTCAAAGCCAATAAAATGTACCATATATACAGTTTTTCCGTACTGGTTGGAAGCTACATATTTGATCGTTAGCCTTACAATTTTAAAAATGCATATCATTCCTGTATCCAAAGACCAATGCATACAAACATTATTAAGGGGGGGGGGGGGGAATCTTGATTGGAGAGTTTGGGACCAAAATGAAGATTTTCTGTTTTTACATATTCGGGTACAACAATCATTTATCTACAATGCACGGGCAGAAAAATGTCAATATGATGTATAATAATTTTGTTACTAAATATTTTGCAGGTAAGGATAGGTAAAAAAAAGTCAAAATATTGCGTCAATTACCCTAACACTGACTGAGAAGATGGCACGGAAACCCTGTGTTATGTGGCAGCTAATTGCCAAATGTGGCAAATTGGTATTCAACTTGTTATCAACACGTAGCTAGCCGATTTGGCCTAGCGCTGAGTAATGTAAGAGGTGGAGGGCAAGTGTTGCGGTCGGTGTGTTGGTAAACATATTCACAAGTATAAGAATAGAGGAATAAAATAAAAATCTGGTCACTTTGGCGTCTGTTTTCACAACAGTGCACACCTAAACCTAGATTTACAATTCTCTATATATTAGTAACAATGCTAGAGACTGTCAAAAGAGTAAGGGAGCTTATTTGGAAATACGAGAAAGTTATTCAACCTGTCAGGCATGAACCACACAATCTTTTTTGTTGAGAGGCCCCTTGGAAAGGTGGCTTGTAAATGTAAGAATCTATTAATTAAAGCTTTTACAAAAAAAACTGCAGATAAAGACAATAAACCAACTTTACAATTCAGAGTTATTTACTAATCAATGTCTGGTAGAAAAAGTACTTAAGTAGACAACAACAAAATTTGCATGTGGAAGATGGTGTAATGCAGTGACGGAACAGGGAAACAACAATAAAAAACTATCTCCTCAATCAGCTCAGTCATTTCTGGCAATTAACTAACTGACTTCTACTTTTTTTCAAGGTATGTAAGAAGGAGGCCATGAACGTTGTGTTTAAATTCAAACTTGTCCATGGGTCTCAATATTTTCAATAATGAATGAGGCTCTTCAAGAATAAAAAGTCACTGTCATGTCCTTTGTATTGTTCTAGTGCCTCTAGCTCCTCGGCAAATGGATCTGGTGGAGATTCTTCTCTCTCAATAGTCTCAAGTTTGATAGACTTTACCAAAGAGTTATTGGTGAAAAGGAATGTGGGATCAGGATAAAAGGGATCTTATCCTGTTGCGTGGGAGCAGTTGAATTAGTTGATGTGGTTGAAGCAATTGATGAGGCAACTGAAGTAATTTCCTCTCGTACGAAACAAAATTATTCGTTGATAGGTTAAGACAGCTGCTGATGTCACTCTCAGGAAAATTGTGTAATTGCACGTAAGTTAGGAGAAAAGTCATGCTTTCAAATAACGGCAACTTTGTTTGGTCAACAGGGCCATTAAGTCCCTTTTTCTCCCGAGCGCACTTGTGTTATAAAATAGTCACAAAGCCCTTTCCACTTTTTTCTTGCCAAATTGACTGAAATAAAAAGAAAGAGTAAAAACATTCTTGTTTTACATGAAACTGTAGGCTCTATCATTAAGCTCTATTTGATACAACAAAAAGTGAGAAATTGTTTTATTCAAGTCAAAGTAACTGAAATCTTCATAAATGTTCTAAATTTCGTAATTTCAGGTGATCATTATCTACAAAAAAACACCTTTTTTAAAATGAAAAACCTTCCCGGGCCAGCCACATTAAAAGAAATCTTAATCAGTAAGATAACATGACCCCAAAATGTAAATCATAAAAGAATGGTGATTCTGTGTCTAGGGCTTTACAAATAATATCTTGATAAGTAATTCTTTCTCTCTCTATCTCAATGACTGCCAACAGACATTACCATCAATGTTCAGTTCAGCAGCTATATCATTCCAGCCAGTTGGTTGCACTCTTTGTTGTGATACCTTGAATCTGTCCTGTCATACAAATAGGGATGTGCTTTCACCGCTGTGATTAATTCCTCTTCATCTATCATGATTGTTCAGGAAGGATACAAAGAAGAATATTATATGAATACAATCTCACAATTTAAAAAAATTTGATAACAAGAATAAGATACTTCAAGAGCATACTAAAGTAGTAACTAGTAAAACTGTATGTGTACAGTGGAACCCGGAAGCAGCGAAATCGGCAGAACTGACCCCAAAAATCTCACTAAATCTGAGTTCTCGCTATTTCTGAGCTGTCTTGAAATAGCAATGTACATACATGTATTGAACACATGCCAGTGAAGAAGACAGACAATTCATTTACTGGGCAAATAGATCTATCCTGTTGATCATCTGTTTTTGTTTCTTTATTTTCCAAATGTCACACATTTTTCTTCAATTTAAAACCTGGATCCCACAGGTGCATACTCCAAGACACACCTCCTTCCCTTTCTCTCAATTTTCAATCCTGTTCACCCTGCTGTCATTATTTGGTACTTATGGACTACAGCCTGACCCAGACCATTTGACATCGTTGACAGTTGACACGTGAGGAGGAATGAAAGCCAGAGGATGCCACTTGTCAAGATGAACTCTCCTTCCCTACTTTCCACACCTATGATCATCAATTTCCACAGTGCAGTGCTACAATGTGCTCCATGTATACACAAGCCAACCAGTTACTTTTGTTGTGGCTCTCATAGTAACTTTTGTCTCATAGTAACTTTTGTAACCTCACAGCCCGCCAGTCACTTTTGTCACCTCACAGCCCACCAATCACTTGTTCTGGGGCTTTTAGTTTTTAACAAATTTTATTTGTTAATATGATCTGCCTCTTAGACGGGTGTTATTTATTTTACAGATACTTTAAACTTGAGAAGAGGATCTTGCTAATTCAAAAACGGTTGGTTCTTTAAAAACTTCAAGCCAAAAGAACGAAAAACAACAACACGCGATTTGATTAATCATGCTATTCCCGAGTTTTTGTTATTTTCGAGCTTGCTACTTTTGAGTTCACTGTATTAGATTAGATAAACTTTTGAAGTGGTGGCCTCAAGGGTTAACTATCTACTATCACTCACAGTTGGCTTACCATCAAGCGAGTTGTTGCTTGCCACTTACAAAATATAACACGTCTAATGAAGTCATCAAAGGAGGATGATTCATGAATAATATTAATAATAAACTTTTTTTTTTCTAAAGAGTGACAAAGATGAGCCTTGGAGGATTAAAGACTTGATGAAAGGAAAATTTCTTGTGCAATGATACTCTGGCACAGACATACAGAACGAATACACACTGGTCTCTTGTATTTTTTATTTCATTGTAGAAGTAGACAAAATGATGCAAGACTACTTTTCACTTCCCCCACAGATTGAGAATCTACTGACCAATATCCTACTGTCAGCAAACAAAGCAACTCAAGCAACAATCTTGTATCCTGTGGCCCAAAAGTGAACAATGGTACTTGCTATGTGGCGGTCATTAATTTGAGCATACACACTCTGTCTTGAAGATGGAAAGAGATATATCTCTTATTAAAGATTTATCGAATCTATTTCTCTAGCAGAATTAACTTCTAGTCATATATAACGCTGACACTGGAGCATGCCTCTTCCTGGGGTATGAACATCAGCAGTGTTTTTGTGTGTGTTTGTACCAAGGAAACATCGAAGGTAGATTTAATTATTCCTGAAGATACAAAACTTACATTGGTGACATGCTTGACAGACCGGCCCTCAGAAAGATGTTGCATAAATATGATTTCGTTTATCTTTGTTAATCATGGTTGATCCATCAATTCCCAAATGAAATTGCAAGGCCTGATTATATATTTTATTTGTTATAATTTTTGTCTGTTCTTTGTTTTTATTTTGGTATTGGGCTGCTGAAGACATCAATATTGACTATGCCACAAGGGTTCAAGTTTTACACACATATATATATATATATATATATATATATATATATATATATATATATATATATATATATATATATATATATATATATATATATATATATATATATATATAGACTGGAACTTAAGGATTTAGAAGGGAACTATCTTTTAATGTCTTTTTATTCGTTACACATGATTCATGGACCATTGTAAACAATAACATTTTTTCATGTAATGTAATCAAACTTTGTTGTGACATGAAAAATGTGAGAAAATAATTCCCATTAAACCCTAAACTGCCAGTACATCACAATAATTACATCCATGTGCTGGGGAGCATCTGACCTTTTGGTAGTGATGTTACAGTCTCCTCTATAACTCATTTATTTACAGGAGTATTATCATGATTTTTTATATGAAGATAGTGGATACAATAAATAATAAAAAATTTAGATAAGAAAGAAAAAAGTTATTAAGAAAAAAATACTATTTTTTTTGCCGTAACTCCTAGATCTACATGTTTAGCTGGGTTTTCTACGTCTAGATCGAGTTCTAAAGCCTCGACTATACTTCGAGGAAACAAATCACCTTCTCCTGACTTTCTTCACTATCACTACTATCATAGAAATCTGCATCATCACTATCAGCATCATTCATAACTTCTTCAAGAACTTCGGCAGCCGTAAGCCTAGGGCGATATCTTCGACGTCTTTCAGCCATGGTGATAACTCGAAGAGAACCCAGGATCAACAATATATTTTCTCCTCACCGGCAAAATGATCATGAAAGACAACTCTAATTATTCTATCCATACTATAATAGCATTATAGAACAATAGTTTCCTTATAATGACCGTAAACACTGGCGCATCACAAGCCCATGGAATCCACCGGCCTATGGCGTATTAGGGAACAAATCATGACCCGTGGAATGCACAGGCCTATGGCAGTAAAGCTGTTAACAAATAAATTGAAAATATAGTTATAAACAAACCTAAAAAAAGAAAAGACGTGATTATTTGATAACTATCTTCTGATCTATTATTATTTTTTTTTAAATGTAACAAAGCACCAGTTAAAGGAAGGGGAAAATTAAGTAAAAATTAGAGCTCCATCAACAAAGTAGTAAATAATGCTAAATTATTATAGACAAATAAATAGAGAGGCCACTGATCAAGCAAATTAATGAACTATCAACAGCTACAATATCAGCATTTTATATATGTTTGTTTAAAGAAAAAAACCCTGATGTTTTATTAAAGAATCAGATAAGGCAAATGATCATAAAATCAATGTAGGTCTTTCAGCAGGACAACTTTTATCTCCTCCGCCTATATATTTTGTCTGGTAATTTTTAAGTTAAAGGCTGCTGGTAATATCTGTGAATTTGACAAGCACTACAAAGATCTTTCATTCACTGCCTTGGAAATTCACTACCATGGCGTTATGCAATGATAGAATTCAAAGAAAAACCTTCAAAAAATATTTGAATAATGTATGATCGACAAATTGAATATCGTAATATAGTTCCCTAAACTTCTTCTCAGTCTTGATTATCCTAACATAGTCTGATGGAGAGGTGATATCTTTTCCACAGACATTTCTTTCGTTAAATGAGTAGATGTAAATCCTATTTGATCTGACTGTGATTGTAATATATATATCGTTCTTTGGAAATGAAAAGTAGGAGGACTAAATATCTTCAACAACGGTGAAAATGTTAACCCATGTATCCACTGAAATTTAAAATCAATCTGAAATACAAACCTACCTTTCATGTTTCTGAGCTGAGTAAATGCAAAGATGGCTCACTGGCCTTCTACACCCTCGTCAGTGGTGAATACCAGTGGCTCTTAAATTCAAAGAAAAGTTGAAATCGTAATTGTAAAATTGAAAAAACATTAACACTGAAAGTTGAATCAAGCATGGAATTTGTAATGTGCCATAAACTCATGCTGATAAATAAAGCAAAAGATACACTAAACCATATTTATTTAATCTGTTTGTTCATTGAAATTGACCCCGTTCACCATATGTGGTGATCTCAAAGTGAATTAAGGAAACAGCATGATGAAAGTGACAGAGTGAAAGGAAAGAAGTAGGACCTACCAGTAGCACCAACTGCCCATCCTTGTGAATGCAATGCTTATGCCCTATGCCAGTCTACAAATCTAGCATTAGCAAACATAATACTAAGTTTGGGATCCACTGAGTATTCTTCACTTGCTTAACAATTAATAACATACATGTATTTAACTATTTTGTGTTGAGATAGAACAGTGAACATAAGGGAGAATAAAAATGACTCTCATTGTTTAGCTTGTT
>JAXRKP010000162.1:470000-471770 GCA_037039925.1 Doris montereyensis
AAACAAATCAATTGAGATGGTTTGGGCATGTAAACAGAATGAATGACAATAGAATAGCTAAATCAGTATACAGTGCTAAAGCCCAAGGTAGAAAAAACCAAAAGGCAGACCTCGGAGAAAGTGTGAAGAAGATATAAAAGAGGCATTGAAGCATAGAACTTCAACTTTTTTGGAAGGGGAAACAGAAAGTGCCAGGACAAGGCATCCTGGAGAAAGATCATCTCGGGCATCTGAACCCATACACCGAAAGGTAGAATGGGAACTGATAAAGAAAGAAAGAAAGCAGTGGAATGAGTCCATCAACAATTTGTTCCAATGTAGCTAAATATCTAGATTAAACTCTAACTCTAAAAAAATAAAATCTAGATCAGATGTCACGATCTTCTGTATCTATTTCTCCTCAGACATCTCAACTTCGTAAACAATAACAAACTCAGTAAAGTGGAGCGGTGAAGTGGGGAAAATTATTTCGTCAAAGAAATTATTCGCATTTTATCATGGTCTACTTCTCGACTCCTCATTCACCCAAGACGTCTTTTACACACATGATGCAAGCGAGAAACAAACTACTCTGTAAAAGAGAAATTAACATCGTTATCACTAGACTACTACGCAAAATATCCGTGGCTACAACACTCCATTATAATATCACATCATGACAAACAATATCGTATCCAGGAGGAACTCAACACTACTCAGTTAAATAGCCTTACATTTACTAATAACACTAAAACCCACAAAAAAAAAACAACATTAACACAGCTTTATTGATCTCATTGTGAAAACCTGACACCAAGTGATTTTTCATATATCTCTAAAACTCTAAGCAAAACTAAAAAAAAGTAGTTCAAACGACATAAGAATGACACGCCCCCTCAGCAACAACAAAGTAAAACTGACATAAAATGTTGTCTGAGGCACTCTCACCTTGGGCCTTGAAAACGTCAGTTTTTGAGTTTGTGTTGATTCGGTTTTGCTTCTGTCTTGATCATAATATATACAATCTTTCAATCGTTTGAAGTCTTTTTGATCCAATCCTGAAACTCTGTTGGCTTCCGTACAAACAATTTGGATCGCTCTTTCTGTGATTTCTTCAACAGCTCGACGTTTACAAGATTCCCTTACTCTGTCCTTGCAAATGACAACGCTCATCAGCTGGATGGTTGTGATAACTTGGTTCTTTCGTTAATTTGTTCACATCTTTATCGCTGACACACGTTGATTTACATGTTGTGATACAGCAACGCCATTGCAATTGTACTTTTGCAATCTTTTGATTTCCGAAACTTGTAGTTGTCAACAACAATTCCAATCGCACCCTTTCTTGTTGTGAATTTTTCCATGATGTCCCGGTGAATTAACACTTGAATTATCACGTACCGGTAAGCCCTACATAGAATCTGGAACCTAACATTTTATAACGCTAACGCTATGAGTTAACTCAGCAACGTAGTCTATTCTGTTTGTGCTAATGTTAATACTATAGAATGTCACCTTCTCTTACACATATTATTAATAAAGCGATACGTTTTCGCAACAAACAGCTCGCGAAATTGCAGACTAGATAAGACTGTCTATAATTTACGCTAGCATTGCTCACATTGACTGGTCTCAACAGTCGAATCGATTTAATAATTTACTATATGGACTTTCTCGCTCTTAATAGCACAATCATCGAAGATCTAAGACTAAGAGTAAGATTTAAAGAGGAGGGGGATTCTAAGAGTCGCTATTCCGCGGTGTCATCATGGCGGCACACGAGGGTGAATA
>JAXRKP010001620.1:5000-97500 GCA_037039925.1 Doris montereyensis
TCGGCCTGCTGACCTTGACATTGAGTCAACAGAATGAGGTCAATCGTGGTCACATTTAATTTTCTTGCAAGCTAGATCTAACCGATTTGGTTTGGTTTGACACGGCGCATTGATTTCTCTCCTTCACCAAAAAGACGATGATTGTTTAATTTGAGACGAATAATAATCTCTTTAAATAATATATTGCTTTTTTGATTTCAGTCTTCTGATAATTAAAGTCCACGATGATAAGGGGTGTAATAACTAACATATATTTTGACCTACAATGGACTATATCGTGACCTCGGAGCCTCTCTCAAGATCGGGCATTTCCCTCGGTCAGAGTCCAATATAGGTCAATTATAAAACCCCGTAAGAACAAAGAAAAGACAACTGCAGTACAAAGGAAGGACAGGGCGACCCCATGCGTCGGAAGGCATCGCCAGGCCACGAAAAGAAAGCCTCACTTCCACTCCAGCCAAGCTGAATGTGATACGCTCTAGTCTTTCTTCCTACTTGGCTTTTTATACAAGTGTTTATTTGAACGTCCTTTTTCATAACCAGTCTTAGCAGCCGCTAGGGGTCACTACCGTCATTAAAGAGACATAAAAGAAATATTGAAGTTTTGGAGTCACACAGTGACGGAAACAAAGCAGATATAGATCTAGATCTAGATCCATGAGAGAATAACAGAAAAAATAATTGGGCATCACACAGAATCGAACCCACAAACTCCGGGTCGGCACCCATCGCCTTGCATGCCATGAAAATGAAAAGAACGCACTACCAACCTTGCTAACTAGGCTAACCACGTAAAGCGTTGCGATGGGAACTTCTGTTATATATTTCACTATTGAACTACTGCTGCTTCTACATATACTGCTGTTGCTGCTGCAAACACTGTGCTCCTGTAATCTGACTGTTGTACCCAGCATAAGACAATCGTGAGCAGAGGTACTGGTAACCTATTTCTCTTCTTTCATTCTTTCACAAGTCTTTCATCATTACCCATTCCTCTTTATCAAACCTAGAATCTCCGCATGGATGATTAGGGTAAATTACAATAAATCTACACCTGAAAACTTTAAGCAAAGCTGTCATTACGATAAGGGATTCCTCTTTTTCATACCATTGTTGGAAACACCAGGACTACAGAGCAGAATGGGACCCTTGCCTGGTTAGGTGTGAAGAAATGACATCCTCTCCCTGCAGACAAGACGGGCCATTGGATGGTAGGTACTTGCTCACTGGACCATAACACGACAGTATATGTACTTATTCATTGAACCATGACCATGACAGAATGAGTACCTCATTGGACCATGATATTAACAGTATCTGTACTTGCTCATTGGACCATGACTTGACAGTACGATGACCATGACCACGACATACAGACACTTGCTCATTGGATCATGACCATGGCAGTGTAAGTGCTTCTCATTGAACTGTGACCACAACAGAATAGGTACTTGTTCATTGAACCATGACCATGGCAAGGTATATGTAATTGTTCATTGGACCATGACCTTGGCGAGTATAGGTATAGGTACTTGCTCATTGGACCAGAGCAATAACAGTATAGGTACTTACCATTTGGACCATAACCTTGGAGTATAGGTACTTTTCATTAAACCGTGACCAAAACAGAATAGGTACATGCTCATTGAACCATGACCAGTGCCAGTATATGTAATTGCTCATTGGACCATGACCTTGGCAGTATGGGTATAGATACTTGCTGATTGGACCATGACCATAACAATATAAGTACGTGCTCATTGGACCATGCACGTGACAGCATCGGTACTTGCTCATTAGACCATGGCCATAACAGTATAGGTACGTGCTCATTTGACCATGACCATGGCAGTATATGTACTTGCTCATTGGACCATGCACATGACAGTATCGGTACTTGCTCATGGGACATGGCCATAACAGTATAGTACTTGCTCTTGACCATGACCTTGGGCAGTATGTACTTGCTCATTGCACAATGCCCATAACAGTATAGATATTTGCATAACGGTGTAGGTACTTCTGTCATGCTCCGACAAAACACCTAGTTTTCCAAACCACAGTTTTGAGATATTTGCAATTTAAAGTTTTAGTCATATCTTGAAAAATGAATGCATAATGGGTTTTTCTCTAAAGTATGAAAGAGCCTTTACATTTACAAATACTTAGAGAATCTCTACCTGTTTTCAGTCTCTCTCTTATCTCTCTCTTTCTCTCTTAGAATAACAGTAACACAAAACCTTGTGGATATCTTTATGAAGAAAAAAAGATTTGAAGAAGAAGCTATTTTCATGTTATTCTTTAGTAGCAAAAATCTATTAGCCAATCATTTCTCTCCATTTGGACAAGTTGTTGTCTTCTCTCCCTTTTTACCTGTGTTTAAAATCGTCTTACTCCTCCCGATGTTTCTTATATTGTTGCCTAATCTGAACTGGTCGTTTAAATCTCATAAAACCATTAGTTCCTGTTTTGTGTTCAAGATTTTCTGCAGCTATTTGTAAATCGTTTTTGAAGGTATCTTTTTCCATCGTTAGTGGCGTCTTCGTTTGGTCCATAAGCTATTAATAATTTAATTTCTCTTCCTTTTGGTTTAATATTTATCTCTAATAGCCATTGGGCTTATAAAATTCCAGCTTTTTAGTAGCCTTTCATGCCTTTTATGCACTAATGTGGAGACCTACTTCTGCTCTAGCTCTGTCTTTGACATATACTCTGAGAAGATGAAAATATGATTTCGTCCTACATTTTCTATTCCTTGTCCTTTTTCTTTGTTTCTGTAATGGCCATAAAAAATGTCTACTTTGAAATTTTTCCATTTCTTCAACTAATTTTAATTATTTTCCATTTATTGACCTAACATTCCATGTTCCAAAAATCACAGTCCGTGTTCGTTTCCATTTTCGTCGTTGAAAGGTCTCCATTTCCGGGTATAATTATATATTTCTCTGCATCAGTTGGGTTTCGGATAAGCAGGATTAGCCCACTGTACCCTAAGTAGATGGTGGGCCTGCCACCCTGAGGCCCCCTACCAGGCCTTGTTATTTTCTGTCAGGGTTAACTCCCTTAGCCTTTGGTCAACCAAGACCGACCTGAAAGGCAGCAGGAAACTTGTGGAGGGCAGGATCATCTATTCCCGTACATGTGCTTACCTGTCCACTGCCCGGATAATCTCTTATAACCGTAATGTACCATGTAAAATGGCATCTCTTGTTTTCTGTCTTATGGCATGTAACTCTTATCTCTTATAACCGTAATGTACAAGTAAATAATGTACCGTAAAATCTGCTTATAACCAGGAGTAAAATGGCATCTCTTATAACCGTAATGTACAATGTAAAATGCATCTCTTATAACCGCATGTACTGTAATAATGTATGTAAATGGCGCCTCTTATAACCGTAATGTACAATGTAAAATGGCATCTCTTATAACCGTAATGTACAATGTAAAATGGCATCTCTTATAACCGTAATGTACCATGTAAAATGGCGCCTCTTATAACCATAACAAACAATGTAAATGGCATCTCTTATAACCGTAATGTACCATGTAAGAGCTCTTTATAACCGTAATGTAGCAAGTGTAAATGGCAATCTCTTATAACCGTAATGTACAATGTAAAATGGCATCTCTTATAACGTAATGTTTTGTTCAATGTAAAATGGCATCTCTTATAACCGTAATGTACAATGTAAAATGGCATCTCTTATAACCGTAATGTACAATGTAAAATGGCATCTCTTATAACCGTAATGTAGCATGTAAAATGGCATCTCTTATAACCGTAATGTACAATGTAAAATGGCGCCTCTTATAACCGTAATGTACCATGTAAAATGGCATCACTTATAACCGTAATGTACCATGTAAAATGGCGCCTCTTATAACCGTAATGTAAAATACAATGTAAGATGGCGCCTCTTATAACCGTAATGTACCATAACCGTAAAATGGCATCTCTTATAACCGTAATGTACAATGTAAAATGGCAATAACCGTAATGTACAATGTAAAATGGCATCTCTTATAACCGTAATGTACCATGTAAAATGGCCTCTTATAACCGTAATGTAAAAGCAAGGAAAATCAGGACTGTGACTGCTGATTAT
Organism: Doris montereyensis; assembly: GCA_037039925.1. Taxonomy (NCBI): domain Eukaryota; kingdom Metazoa; phylum Mollusca; class Gastropoda; order Nudibranchia; family Dorididae; genus Doris; species Doris montereyensis. The sequence goes on from JAXRKP010001620.1 coordinate 9,110, forward strand.
GCCACCCGCAAGAGGAGTAGCATGGACTTACGTAATACGTAATTTTACCCATGTAAAAAACCCAACAACCTTATTGAATGCATACGATTATTAAAAACAGCATTTAAAATCGACTCTACTAAGTAAATTGTCAACACTAATCGATGGTTTCAATCTCTCCACAGCGACTTTGATTCGATCTTTGATTTGATCTTTGATTTCGCTACTACTAAGGTGATCTGTTGTTTTGATGTTGGTAGTTTTGTTTTAAAATAGTGCCCGGATTGCCCTTCAAATCCAAGGTATCTTAAACGCGCACAGAGAGTTGTGATCTGCACAGCTTTGGTTGGATCTCAAAACAATCGTCCGTCTCCGATGGGACTAGGTGTAAATCCACCTATCTGGACAGGGCAAGGTGGGGTTTACTCCAAAAAAAAGAAAGAAGAAAAAAAGCAACACAACAAGCTTAAAAAACCATTTTAAGTATTCAACTTCTTTGGACTTGAACCCACGACATTTTGGTGAAGGGCTAACACTTTGTCTCTAGATTTCCAAATCCCCGCTCCTCTGATTACCTTCCCCTTCTCTCAAAATCCCCCTCCCTGCACAGACGACGGCCGATCCAGTCATGTGTTGCTACAAGGTGGTCAAAGTCTGGTTCAAGTGGTGGGGTTTGCCAAAACACTCTGGAGAGCTATCTGTTGGAGATTATAGGAGAACAGGTTGCTGTCCAGTTTGCTTTCTGTCTACCCAATTGTCCATATTAGTCTGACCTCTATCCTTCGACAGTTCAGTTTGGGTGACCCTAGAGAGAGAGAGAGACTAGAGAGAGAGAGAGAGATAGATAGATAGATAGATAGGCATGAAATGAACATAGATAGTAGTTATATATATATATTTATATGGATATAGATAGATATATAGATATATAGACACATAGATATAGATAAATAGAAAGATAGATAGATAGATGGATAGATAGATAGGTAAATAGATATACAGATAGACAAATAGACATATTATTGTTGATGATATATATTCGCATTATAGAACATGAATATTATAAAATACGTATTGATAGATAGTGACGTCACCAAATAGATAGATGATAGATAGATAGAAAGATAGAAAAAGATAGCTTTGGATAATTTTGAAAAGAAAAATCTTAGATAGATAGATTGTTATAGATAGATACAAACATAATAATAATAATAATAATAATATGTATATGTATGTATTTAAAAATTCAATTCATCACATGTAAAGTTATGATTTGTATATTAGATAGATTGCAGTAACAATGATAAAAATATAACTCCACCTCAAAAGATCACATGGCAGAAAACAGAACTAAAAGATGATGTACAGACATAAGTGTCATTGAAATGATTGATGCAAATAAGGATAGAAAAAACAATTACTCTATTCCAATTAATGTACTGATATATATATTTATTCAAAGGAACACAATTTATTACTGTTTGAACAGATTGTAGTCCTTTATAGTTAAAATGATTGATTAAAAACATTCAAATGCCAGCATATTATGAAGGGAAAGAAGGTAGAATAACAAAGAAAAAAGATAAAATAGAAAATCCCAAGAGAGAAAGTACAAAGAGAGACATGAAAGGTCTTGCAACTAGAGAACGGAGGTAAGAGAGAAATTAGAGAGAGAGAATTTTAGAGAGAGAGAGAGATTAGATAAAGAAGCCAATGAGAGAGTCACAGAGAGAGAGATGAGAGAGAGAGACTTAGAAATAAGACAATTGTTTCAGCAACAGATAGGTGAGTCATAAGTCAGAGAGCATAATGATATATTATATAGCAAGGGACGGACAGAGAAAGGAGAGAGGGAGAGAGAGAGATAGAGATAGAGATAGAGATAATAAGATAGATAGATAGATAGAAGAGACATGATAGACAGAGAGATAAACAATAGAGACAGACAGATGAACAGACAGACAGACGCATACAGACATAGATATATAGATAGATAAAATGATAGATAGGAGAGGTAGATATATTGATTAGCAGTCAATATGTTGATAGATAGATAGATAGAGGGAGAGGGCAAGAGACATGCAGAAAGAAGAAGAGAGAAAGACGAGAAGAGAGATAGAGAGACAGAGAGAGATAGAGAGAGAGAGAGGGGAGAGAGAGAGAGGATACGGTGGGGAATAGGAGTCAGGTGTCTTCCCCATGGAACACAACAGGATGGCTAGCTGTGCCAGGATTAGAATATGGGACCTTATGGTCCCAAATATAGGCAGCCTAACCCGCGGCCATCGACGCCACGTTTTGACCTTGAAAAGTTGTACAGTTGTGTGAAACATACTTTGTGTTAAAAGACTCAGGAGATAATATTAAGTTGCACGTCTGGAGAAAGGTTATTTCTCATGTTCCATCTCACCTTCCTCTAACAGCAAGAACAAAGGTTGTTTCTCATGTTCCATCTCACCTTCCTCTAACAGCAAGAACAAGGTTGTTTCTCATGTTCCATCTCACCCCCTTTAACAGCAAGAACAAATGTTGTTTCTCATGTTCCATCTCATTCCCCTGTAACTGCAATAGTAAAGGTTGTTTTGTCCTGTTCCATCTCATTCCCCTGTAACAGGAAGAACAAAGGTTGTTTTGTCCTGTTCCATCTCATTTCCCTGTAACAGGAAGAACAAAGGTTGTTTGATCATGTTCCATCTCATCCCCCTGTAACAGGAAGAACAAAGGTTGCTTTGTCGTGTTCCGTCTCATTCCCCTGTAACAGGAAGAACAAAGGTTGTTTTGTCATGTTCCATCTCATCCCCCTGTAACAGGAAGAACAAAGGTTGCTTTGTCATGTTCCATCTCATCCCCCTGTAACAGGAAGAACAAAGGTTGTTTTGTCCTGTTCCATCTCATTCCTCTGTAACAGGAAGAATAAAAAGTTGTTTTGTCATGTTTCGTCTCATTCCCCTTTAACAGGAAAAACAAAGGTTGTTTTGTCACGTTCCATCTCATTCCCCTGTTCATCCTCCCTTTACAGCAATAGCAAAGGTTGTTTTGCCATGTTCCATCTCACAATCTCCTTTAACAGCAAGAGCAAAGGTTGTTTCTCATGTTCCACCTCATCCCCCTTTAACAGCAATTAAAAGGTTGTTTCTCATGTTCCATATCATCCCCCTTTAACAGCAAGAGCAAAGGTTGTTTCTCATGTTCCATCTCATGGATGATCCCCCCTTTACAGCAGTAGCAAAGGTTGTTTCTCATGTTCCATCTCATCCCCCTTTAACAGCAAGAGCAAAGGTTGTTTCTCATGTTCCATCTATGTTCCCCCTTTAACAGCAATAGCAAAGGTTGTTTTGTTATGTTACAAACCTTTCAGAGCAAATCCCATGGTTTTTAACAGCAAGAGCAAAGTTCTGTGTTTGGCCTTGAAAGGTTTTTTAAGTTTGTTTTTACATATCATCCCCCTTTAACAGCAAGAGCAAAGGTTGTTTCTCATGTTCCACCTCATGAGAGACGGTTGTTTCTCATGTTCCATCTCATTCCCTCTGACAGCAAGAGCAAGGTTGTTTCTCATGTTCCATCTCATTCCCCTCTAACAGCAAGAACAAAGGTTGTTTCTCATGTTCCATCTCATTCCCCTCTAACAGCAAGAGCAAAGGTTGTTTCTCATGTTCCATCTCATTCCCCTCTAACAGCAAGAGCAAAGGTTGTTTCTCATGTTCCCATCTCATTCACCTCTAACAGCAAGAGCAAAGGTTGTTTCTCATGTTCCATCTCATTCCACCTCTAACAGCAAGAGCAAATGTTCCATCTCATTCCCCTCTAACAGTAAGAGCAAAGGTTGTTTCTCATGTTCCATCTCATTCCCCTCTAACAGCAAGAGCAAAGGTTGTTTCTCATGTTCCATCGCCAAGTGTTCTGTTTGTCAGGCCGTTATCACAAACTCTCACTGGAGGACGTTCGGAATATGGAAGCACGGACCAGTCAGGAACTTGAACAGGTAAATTATTATTATTGTACTCATTTGCAAAAGAAACTGCACACTTCATAGTTTTACTCTCAATTACTCATTTTAAGTAACGGGGGTTTGACACATCCTTCAGGTAGGAATTGAACCATGTCTATGTCTGTCTTGATCAATAAAAAAGTTTGCTCATTGTCGACCTTGGTGTTTTGAAACTCCATAATTTATTCCAGTGAGTACATTTTCAGAGAAGTCTGGAAATCTATGTTTCAAAATTAAGCTGACTCTACTAGAACATATAGCGAAAACCAGATAGATTATCGAGAGAGAGAGAGAGAGAGAGAGAGAGAGAGAGAGAGAGAGAGAGAGAGAGAGAGAGAGAGAGAGAGAGAGAGAGAGAGAGAGAGAGAATTAGAGAGAGAGAGAGAGAGAGAGAGAGAGAGAGAGAGAGAGACAGAGACGAGAGACACAGAGAGAGAAGAGAGAGAGAGAGAGAGACAGAGAGAGAGACAGACAGAGAGAGAGAGAGAGAGAGAGAGAGAGAGACAGAGAGACAGGAAGAGAGAGACAGACAGAGAAGAGTGAGATTTGAGAGAGATAGGGAGAATGTGAGGAGAGAGAGTGTGAGAGAGAGAGAGAAATGTGAGAGGGTTGAGCGCGAGAGAGAGAGAAGAGAGAGAGAGAGAGAGAGAGAGAGAGAGAGAGAGAGAGAGAGAGAGAGAGAGAGAGAGAGAGAGAGAGAGAGAGAGAGAGAGAGAGAGAGAGAGAGAGAGAGAGAGAGAGAGAGAGAGAGAGAGAGAGAGAGAGAGAGAGAAAGAGTGTGTGAGAGGAGAGAGTGAGAGAGTGTGTTAAGAGAGAGAGGGTTTAAAGAGTGAGAGAGGGTTGATATGTGAAAGGGTTGAGGAGGTGAGGGTTGAGAGAGAGAGAGAGAGAAAGAGAGAGATGAGAGAGAGAGAAGCGAGAGAGAGAGTAGAATGAGAGAGAGAGAGAGAGAGAGAGAGAGAGAGAGAGAGAGAGAGAGAGAGAGAGAGAGAGGGAGAAGAGACAGAGACGGGAGACGGGAGCAGAGAGAGAGAGAGAGCAAACAGAAGACAGAGAGAGAGAGAGACAGAGAGAGAGAGAGAGAGAGAGAGAGAGAGAGAGAGAGAGGAGAGAGAGAGAGAGAGAGAGAGAGAGAGAGAGAGAGAGAATGAGAGCGAGAGAGAGAGAGAGAGAGAGACAGACAGACAGACAGACAGACAGACAGAGACAGACAGACAGACAGACAGACAGACAGACAGAGAGAGCAAGAGACAGAGAGAGAGAGAGAGAGAGAGATTAGACAGACAGACAGACAGACAGACAGACAGACAGACAGACAGAGAGACAGGACAGAGCAGACAGACAAACACAGAGACAGAGTTAGATTAGACAGAGTACAGAGAGATTCTCAGAAACCACTGTAGAGAGTTAGATGAGTCACAGAGATTATTATATCAGATTAGTAGAGACTGACATTTTCCATTGTACACAGACAGACATTGAGACAGAAATCAGACAGACAGAAAAGAGAGGACACAGTGCAAACAGACACAAAGACAATTAAGAGACTGAGGCAAGAGCTCATGATTTTTGCTAAGAACCTGAGCAGATCATTTGAAATCTACCTGTGACATATGGAGGGTGAGGGAGCCGTGGTTCTGAGAGAGAGGTCAGAGTTAAGATGTAGAGCTGTAATTAATTTAGTATTTTTAGATAGATACAAATACTGTATCAATATATTCTGATGGTCAACGCTGTGTGTATCAGACTATAGAAATGTTCAGACATTTGTCTCAAAGACAAGACAGACAGAAAAACAAACAAATTAGTAACGGACAAAATGAATTTGTGGATCGGGTGCAAAACAATATTTTCCCAACAATTAAAATACTGATTTGACTCAAGTAATAATAATAATAATAAGCAGATCATTTGAAATAATGAATAAGAATAATAATAATAATAATAATAATAATAATTTAAGATGTACAGCTGTATATAATATTAATACATAGATAGATAAAATAATAAAATAATAGACAGAGGTCAACAATAATAATAATAATGTTCTGCCAGATATAATAAGAGAAGAATTTAAAATAATAATAATAATAAGGATAATAATGAATTAAGAGAGAGATAATAATAGAGAATAATAGATAGAGAATAATAATAATAATAATAATAACAATAATAATAATAATAATAATAATAATAATAATAATAATAATAATAATAATAATAATAATAACAATAGATAATAATAATAATAATAATAATAATAACAGATAATAATAATAGGCAATAATAATAATAATAATAACAATATAATAATAATAATAATAATAATAAATGAGAATTATAATAATAGATAAGAGAGAGAAGAACTATAATAATTAATAATAACAATAGAGCCATAATAAGGCTAACAATAAATAATAATAATAATAATAATAATAAAATAATAATAATAATAAGAATAATAATAAAATAATAATAATAATAATAACAATTAAAATAATAATAATAATAATAAAACATCGAATAAGTGTAATAATAAGAAGAAGAATAATAATAAAAACAAACAAAACAAGAAAGAACAGCCTGAGAAATCATGAGATCGTTGTTGCATCAACTTTGGTCAAGATCAAATTCCATGTCCCTTTGTTTCTCTCCATATTTATTAGGTTACTGAGGCAATCTACCATCGTCCATCTTCAAATAATTATTTTAATGAAAAAATCAATTTCATCTCAAATCTTTGGAGCCAACAGGTTTTGCCATTTCACCTCAGTCTCTACTCTCTCTTGAACTTTCACTCAAGAAGTATTCTCATAACTCAAAAGAACGATTCAACTCTTGAAATCATTAGCCGTCTGGAACTGAGCTGCTGCTAAATGATAACTCAAGGGGAGGAGTGAAAACCGAGTCAATTTGTTCCCTCTTATCATTAGGCAGATTTATGCGATTTAAATTAGACAAATGGAAGAGGACACCATCAAATACTGACTTAAAGTTCTCCTTGAAGTGTCAAGCCACAAGAAGAACAATAAGAAGTACATGTGATTTATCTCGATCTCTTTGGTTGTTCTTTCATAATTTCTTCCAACTGTTGGCCATAAGAACCTCCCCTACGAATAAATTTTCCTGATTCCGTAACTGTTGCCATTTAATACCGAGAAAAAAGTGTCAATCTATACAATCTGACGACCGCCGTTCGAATTGCTTGGGTTTTTAAAACGCTGTCTGACTGAGGTTATTTTACCTGACTTTGCCTTATCATTGAACGGTGTTAATGTTTTTTCAAGCCACTGTTATAACAAGATAAAAAAATGTTGATAAAACCATCTTGTTATTAGATCTTATTCATCACGATACACTATGTTTTTGTTTAACTTTAAACCTGACCATTGAATCATTAATTATTTTCATAGCTCTAAAAAAATTTGAACTGATGACCACGTGTTTTATTTCTTTTTTCTTCACAAAACTGACGATGTTCTTTTGTATTTTATAAAACCAACTTGTTATTTCTTTTTCAAGTCATAAAACTGACCAGATTTAGATTTATGTCTTAAAAATAAATAAAACATGACTGACTATGCTTTAAAAAATCAAAGACCTAAACTGATCTAGATCCCTGTCATTAAAAAAAATCATTGGATCCCTGTCATTAAAAAAATCATAAACTGACTAGGTCCCTGTCATTAAAAAAAAAATCATAAAACTGGCGATATATGTCTTTTTTTTTAAATCATTAAACTGACAAAGCCATTTTTTACAATCATAAAACTGACTATGCCATTTTTTACAATCATAAACCTGACTACATCTAGACTTTTTTTAAAAATCATAAAACTGACAAGATGTGTGTCATTTACTTTCCAAAAATCATAAAACTGACTATGCCATTTTTTAAATCATAAAACTGATTAGATCTACGTAATTTCTTTTAAATTATGAAAATAATAAAATTGACGATACATGTCGTTTAAAAAAAAAAGCATAAAATTGACTATACCATTTTCTACAATCATAAAAGTGACTAGATCTGTCATTTTGTTTCATCATAGACTCACTATGCCATTAAAAAAATCATAAAACTGATTAGATATATGTCATTTAAAAAATCATAAAGCTGATTAGATATATGTCATTTTTAAAAAAATCATAAAACTGACCATTCCATTTTTAAAAAATCATAAAACTGACTAGATGTCATGTTTTCTTAAATGATAAAAATGACTAGGTGTATGTCCTTTTTTCTTTTAACCATAAAACTCTAACTGTAACTAGATCTAAATCTATGTCATGTTGTTTCTCATAAAACGAACTAGATCTAGATTATGTCTTTCCTTTTTTTTTTTGTCAATCATAAAACTGATCATGTCATATTTACAATCATAAAACTGATTATGCCAGTTTATTAGACTTATAAAACTGGCTAGATGTACATCAGTTTTTCTTCATAAAGTTGACTACGGCAATTTAAAATAAATAATAAATCTGTCTATATCCTTTTTAAAAAAATCATAAAACGATGTTATCTAAAAAAAATTTAAATCATACGATCAACCTCGTTATATATTTATGTTTGTTTTAAAAATGACTATGTCTATGTTGTTTAAAAAGTTGATATTTTAAAAAAAAAGCTGTTTCTAATTGATGAAACTGACCACGTTCTTTCCTCGCTTCGTTGTTATGAAAAAAGAAACTCCTAACAAAACAACAGACTTGTTGTTTTTCCTTCTGACATTGCACTGTGAGATGCCTGTATAAGTGTGTCGATATTACTGGTCTGTTATCTTTAATTGTCTTCTGACATCGAAACGTCACGTGTCTGTTCTTTTTCTTCGGTGGAAATTATCGCCAAAAAAAACAGTAGGTCTAAGTTCCAGTAAATTTCCGCCTTGGAGTTTGATTGGATAATATCTAGGCGATCTAAGTAACAGATCGCCAGGATAATCTCCAATCGCGTGTTTACGCAATAAACCAGCTAAATCGTTTGATCCACTTCATGCGGTGATCTCAGTGTGAATATAAAGGAATCTGCAAGATGAAATATATGTGAAAGAGTGAAAACAAAAAAATAAGTAAGATCTTGTTTCTGTCTATTTTTTTTCTCCTTTTCTACTCATCGTCATTATCACTGTCTTCTTTCCTTGATTCAGTCCAAACTAGTATATTGCTCCTTTGTTGTCTCGAAGGGTCATACCCGAAAGGTCACGTGGCTGTTCTGTTTTCTGTGTTAGAGATGTCAGGATTGTCGTTTATCAATATAAAAGTTATTCCCTTATGCTACTATTGTGATTTTAGTACCTACATCCACAGCTAAAGCTAATGATGTAGTGGGTTTGTTGTTGGGCCTTTTTTTTTCTTCTCCTTGTTGTAATAGTAGTTTTTTTTCCGGACTGACAGTATACTACAAATAGTTGGTAGTAGTAATAGTAAGTGTTGTAGTATGTAGTAGGACCCCTTCTCCATCGTCCGTCTAATAGGGGTTGGTGGGTGCTACTAGTAGGTCCTACTTCTTTTCTTTCCCTCTTTCCTTATCTTTCATCTTGCTGTTTCCTCTTAGTTCACCCCTGAGATGTTGTCATGGTGGACAGGGTAGTTTTCTTAAATTGATGGGAATAGGTGTCACCCCCCCACCCGCTTCGTGGACCAAAAGGAGTGGGTTTACTTAGTCTAGGAGTGTCAACCTGTGGGGTTTGATTGAGAAGCTGACATCCTGCCTATGCACTACTGAGAACCCATAATGCTCATAATGTAAAGTTCTAGTAAACTTAATTCGTTTTAGCTAGTAGTGTGTTTTAGTAGTAGTAGTAGGTTGCCATATTGAATTTTAAGTTTAGTGGTTATCCAACAGTGAGTAATTTTAGATAAAGACTAGCAGTGAGGCTACGCCTGTCAGAAGTTAATGTAATGACACAAGACAATATGAAAGCCCCATAGGAACAAAGACGAGACAAACACAAGGTATAGACAGAAAAAATCCAGGCCACCATGGGGATCGAACCCTGACCTGTCTCGGCACCCATCGTCTCGCCATGAAAAGAAAGCGTCTACCAATCGAGCTAACTACGCTGAAAAAAGGAGTTTCATTAGCAAGGTCTTTGCACGAACCCAGTCATGACTAGCAGTCATATTCACTTACAGTTGTTTTCAGTAGCCTCGATCTACAGATTTCTAGATCTAAACCTAGTATTATATTAAACAACCATTGAACATTGACGAATAAATACATTACAATGATAGTATGCCTCTGAAGTAATCTGACGTAGATAAATACAAACAGTGAGGCGAGGGCTGTCTCCTTAATGTAATGACACAAGACAATATGAAAGCCCCATAAGAACAAAGACGAGACAAACACAAGGTAGACAGACAGAAAAAATCCAGGCAACCATGGGGATCGAACTCGCGACCCAGTGTCGGCACCCATCGCCCTCTCATGAAAAGAAAGCGGTCCAATCGAGCTAACTACGCTCCCTAAAAAGGAGTTTCATTAGCAAGGTCTTTCGCACGAACCCAGTCATGACTAGCAGTCATATTCACTTACAGTTCTTCAATAAATACTCAGTAGCCCCATTACAATTTTCTCTAGATCCTAAACCTAGTATTATATTAAACAACCATTGAACATTGACGTTGGCTGTTTACAATAGATAGTATGCCTCTGAAGTAATCTCTCGTAGATAAATACAACAGTGAGGCGAGGCATGTCAGAAGTAAACATAATCAAATAAATAAAACTAAAACGAAAATTCTCTCTCGGCAACCACGCCTCATGAAAAGAAAGCTCAAACGAACTTTTTGAATTCTCATTGTCTGTCAGAAGTTAATGTAATGACACAAGACAATATGAAAGCCCCATAGGAACAAAGTGGTTTATCACCATGGGGATCTCTATTAATTAATTCTGACATCGAGCCTCCCTAAAAGGAGCCTCAATACTTGTCATATTCACTATTTATCTACGTCAGATTACTTCAGAGGCATACTATCTATTGTAATGTATTTATTCGTCAATGTTCAATGGTTGTTTAATATAATACTAGGTTTAGATCTAGAGAAAATTGTAATCGGGGCTACTGAGGGAACGAACTGTAAGTGAATATGACTGCTAGTCATGACTGGGTTCGTGCGAAAGACCTTGCTAATGAAACTCCTTTTTTAGGGAGCGTAGTTAGCTCGATTGGTAGCACGCTTTCTTTTCATGGCGAGGCGATGGGTGCCGACGCAGAGGTCGCGGGTTCGATCCCCATGGTGGCCTGGATTTTTTTCTGTCTATACCTTGTGTTTGTCTCGTCTTTGTTCTTATGGGGCTTTCATATTGTCTTGTGTCATTACATTAACTTCTGACATGCCCCTCGCCTCACTGCTTGTATTTATCTACGTCAGATTACTTCAGAGGCATACTATCTATTGTAATGTATTTATTCGTCAATGTTCAATGGTTGTTTAATATAATACTAGGTTTAGATCTAGAGAAAATTGTAATCGGGGCTACTGAGGGAACGAACTGTAAGTGAATATGACTGCTAGTCATGACTGGGTTCGTGCGAAAGACCTTGCTAATGAAACTCCTTTTTAGGGAGCGTAGTTAGCTCGATTGGTAGCACGCTTTCTTTTCATGGCGAGGCGATGGGTGCCGACGCAGAGGTCGCGGGTTCGATCCCCATGGTGGCCTGGATTTTTTTCTGTCTATACCTTGTGTTTGTCTCGTCTTTGTTCTTATGGGGCTTTCATATTGTCTTGTGTCATTACATTAACTTCTGACATGCCCCTCGCCTCACTACTTGTATTTATCTACGTCAGATTACTTCAGAGGCATACTATCTATTGTAATGTATTTATTCGTCAATGTTCAATGGTTGTTTAATATAATACTAGGTTTAGATCTAGAGAAAATTGTAATCGGGGCTACTGAGGGAACGAACTGTAAGTGAATATGACTGCTAGTCATGACTGGGTTCGTGCGAAAGACCTTGCTAATGAAACTCCTTTTTTAGGGAGCGTAGTTAGCTCGATTGGTAGCACGCTTTCTTTTTTTCATGGCGAGGCGATGGGTGCCGACGCAGAGGTCGCGGGTTCGATCCCCATGGTGGCCTGGATTTTTTCTGTCTATACCTTGTGTTTGTCTCGTCTTTGTTCTTAATATTGTCTTGTGACGTAATTTTACTAGTTGTTTTCAGTCAGAAATGAGTCCAATAATAATTGTAAACAGTGGGAAACAATTTCCATCTCTGTGCAATACATGTACAGGTATTCCATCCTTTCCTCTACGCTGATTTTGTTTTTGTGAAATCTACCTTGTTGATCCTATCATGTGGTGATCTCAGAGAGTCAATTAGGGGGTAACAACAGGATGAAAGATGAGTAAGGAGGAAAGAAGTAAGATCTAACAGCAACTCTTATCAACCTCCCACTCCTCACAACACACGGATAGGGAAAGACAAAGAAAAAAACATTTGAAAAAACCCACCTCACACACACACACACACACACACACACACACACACACAAACACAAACCCCTCAATAACACCCAATACAGCTAGATTTCATTACATTTGTGTTTCATAGGCATTCACCTGGTCAACCATAATGTGTGGTGAGGCCAGAAACAAAAACGAAAAGTGAATTATTTGTTTAATTTTGAATTCTCATGTACATTATGAAGGCGTGGTTTGTTTAATTGAAATTTACTGCTCCCCACCCTCCCCCAATCCACCATAGGCAGTGATTCCAGGGTTAACTAACATAGCATTAAGATGAAAGAAATGTGAAAGCGTTTAAAGAAAAGAGGTCGTACCTATTAACAACGCCAGCCAATCGCCAAAGAAATACATGCACAGGAGTGACAACAGTCAAGTAGTACATAACACACACCATCCACAGTGTAAATTCCGTTCATTGAAATTTACCTCGTCCGTGAAGTGTGGTCATCTTAGGGTGAATTAAGAGGAGAAACAGTAAGATGACAGATAAATAAATGAAGGCGAAGGAAAGGAAAAAAGTAAGTCCTACCAAGAGCGCCCACCAACAGCCCACTCCACAGTATAAATAGAAGATAGAGTATATAGCCTATACCAACCATCCACAGTGTAAATAGAAGATAGAGTATATAGCCTATACCAACCATCCCCAGTGTAAATAGAAGACAATAGAGTACATAGCCTATACCAACCATCCACAGTGTAAATAGAAGATAGAGTACATAGCCTATACCAACCATCCATAGTGTAAATAGAAGATAGTACATAGCCTATACCAACCATCCATAGAGTAAATAGAAGATAGTACATAGCCTATACCAACCATCCACAGTGTAAATAGAAGACAATAGAGTATAAAGCCTATACCAACCATCCACAGTGTAAATAGAAGATAGAGTATATAGCCTATACCAACCATCCATAGTGTAAATAGAAGATAGAGTATATAGCCTATACCAACCATCCACAGTGTAAATAGAAGAGAATACAATAGTACATAGCCTATACCAACCATACACAGTGTAAATAGAGTACATAGCCTATACCAACCACAGTGTAAATAGAAATAGAGTACATAGCCTATACCAACCATCCATAGTGTAAATAGAAGACAATAGAGTACATAGCCTATACCAACCATCCATAGTGTAAATAGAAGATAGAGTACATAGCCTATACCAACCATCCATAGTGTAAATAGAAGATAAGATAGATCCATAGTGTAAATAGAGATAGAGTATAGCCTACCAACCATCCACAGTGTAAATAGAAGACAGAGTATATAGCCTATACCAACCATCCACAGTGTAAATAGAAGACAAGAGTACATAGCCTATACCAACCATCCACAGTGTAAATAGAAGATAGAGTACATAGCCTATACCAACCATCCCACAGTGTAAATAGAACAATAGAGTACATAACCCAACCAATAGTGTAAAGAGATAGTACATAGCCTATATCAACCATCCACGGTGGAAATAGAAGACCAACCATAGAGTACATAGCCTATATCAACCATCCACAGTGTAAATAGAAGACAAATAGTGTAAATGTAGAGTACTATATACCAACCATCCATAGTGTAAATAGAAGACAATAGAGTACATAGCCTATACCAACCATCCATAGTGTAAATAGAAACAATAGAGTACATAGCCTATACCAACCATCCACAGTGTAAATAGATAGCCAAATAGAAGATAAGTACATACAACCATCCACAGTGTAAATAGAAGATAGAGTACATAGCCTATATCAACCCTCCACGGTGGAAATAGAAGACAATAGAGTACATAGCCTATATCAACCATCCACAGTGTAAATAGAAGACAATAGAGTATGTAGGCTATATCAACCATCCATAGTGTAAATAGAAGACAATAACCAAAGAAAATGTAGGCCTATCAACCATCCATAGTGTAAATAGAAGACAGAGTATATAGCCTATACCAACCATCCACAGTGTAAATAGAAGACAGAGCATATAGCCTATACCAACCATCCACAGTGTAAATAGAAGACAATAGAGTACATAGCCTATACCAACAATCCACAGTGTAAATAGAAGACAGAGTATATAGCCTATACCAACCATCCACAGTGTAAATAGAAGACAATAGAGTACATAGCCTATACCAACCATCCCAGTGTAAATAGAAGACAGAGTAGATAGCCTATACAACCATAGTGTAGGCTGACAATACATAGCAAGCTATACCAACCATCCACAGTGTAAATAGTATATAGCCTATATCAACCATCCACAGTGCAAATAGAAGACAATAGAATACTTAGCCTATACCAACCATTCACAGTGTAAATAGAAGACAATAGAGTACATAGCCTATACCAACCATCCACAGTGTAAATAGAAGACAATAGAGTACATAGCCTATACCAACCATCCACAGTGTAAATAGAAGACAATAGAGTACATAGCATATACCAACCATCCACAGTGTAAATAGAAGACAATAGAGTAGATAGCCTATACCAACCATCCACAGTGTAAACGGAAGAAGACAATAGAGTAGAAGCCTATACCAACCATCCAAGTGTAAACGGAAGAAGTAGATAGCCTATACCAACCATCCAAAGTGTAAACAGAAGAAGAGAGACTACTTGAATGAGAATGAGACAGAAATAAACAAAAAATGTAGTTGTTTTATTCAATTTTGGTTTTTTATTTGATTTTTGTTGGCTTTTTTGTACACACAATACATAATTGCCATTTGGATAGAATTACAATTACAATGAATTTCATATAAAAAATTGATCACTCTTCTCTTAAACATACTTTTAGTGAAGAAAATATACAAGTAAAGTGTCAATAATTGGAGAACGGTGTAACAAAAGGCTGAAGATAACAACTGCATTATTTGGTTTGAGAATGAGAATAGTACTAGTAATAGAAAATCTAAAGGTGTTGAAACATTGTTGAGTCCTGCTTTTTTAAGGCAAATACGGCACCGTCACGCACAAAGTTTGCCATTACTTGAAATAAAAAATATGGATTTATGGGCTGTATCCCTGCACAAGTGCAGGCTCACCAAGTGTGCATTATTTATCTCCCAGCAGGCCATTTCATTTAAAAGTCCTTCTCAACTCGCTGGGGGAATATACAGTACATTAGCCTGTTAGGTGCTGTGTACTAACACTTCGACAAATTCTTTCTATACCTATAGCTAGGTACTCATTCACGACTGATTCAAGTAGGAAAGCAGAGTGAAGTATCTTTCCTAAGAGTACAGCGTTGTGGAAAAAACTCACTTGGGCCAGCCAAGAGATTTGAACCAGTGTTGCTGTGGTTACAACTTAATAACACTACAGGTTAGCTACGACTCCTCATACCGACCATTCCTTTCACTAAGCTTGGATCGACCAAACATTTTGTCTTTGTTTATCGTTGCTGCATTGGCAGGTTGAGCCCCATAACAAAAATCTGCCCTGGGATGGGAATCAAACCCAGTTCTCCCGAGTGTTAGTACTGTTAGTCAAATTTTCTACCGACTGAGCTATGCTACCAATGCCTCTCTTACTATTAGGAATTGCAGCTGATAATTTCATGCATCGTTGTCTAGTGGGATGTTGCCACATTTTTTAGTGGCAGCTTCTTTCATCAAACGTATATTATGAAAACTACAGTACCTAGTGTGTGGGTTCAAGTACAACATCAAACACATACAATAGTAAACGTGCGATAAATTTGGAAAAACCAGATGCATGTACACTTTTGAGTGCCTTTTGGGGTACATTGTGTAGCAACGGTGATGGACTACTTTTCTCAACATAAACCAAGATTTGCCATTGAACAGTGCCCCCACTTTACTTGACCTACTTAGATTATAACATCACGGGCATAGAGTTCAGACTTAAATTCCGATATCCACCTATCAGTCTAGATAGATCTAGATCTAACAAAAGAAAATCTAGAAAATCTAGTACCTCATTAGGTTCTTAATTCTAGATCTACTTATACAATTTCTAAAATATTGCTAGAATTTAAACCTCAAACTCAAACATAGTAAAAACAATCAGAAAACTTCGAGAAACTCTGTCTATCTATTTTTAGATTGGGGGGGGGGGGGGGGGGATATAGTTTGTTTTTGATTTGCATGGCGTGTGTCACATTCTCATAATTTTGAAAAAATTCCCGACATTAGCTAGATAGATTTAGATTATAAATATATATACCTGAAATACATATCCAGACTATAAAAATAGGAAACTAGAAATGAACGTCCATGCCCTATTCAAGTAGGAAAGAGTCAAAGGAAAGAAGAAAAGAGTTGTCAGTAGCACATGACCCACTATGACCCATGGGAAGGAAGGGGAATGAGGCCATTTGTCAGTAGTACCCACTATGACCCAGGCCATTTGTCAGGATGAATGGGAAGGAAGGGGAATGAGGCCATTTGTCAGTAGCACCCCAGGCCATTTGTCATGACCCATGGGAAGGAAGGGGGAATGAGGCCATTTGTCAGTAGTAACCCCTATGACCCATGGGAAGGGAAGGCCATTTGGTAACCCACTATGACCCATGGGAAGGAAGGGAATGAGGCCATTTGTCAGTAGTACCCCACTATGACCCATGGGAAGGAAGGGGAATGAGGCCATTTGTCAGTAGTAACCCACTATGACCCATGGGAAGGAAGGGGGAATGAGGCCATTTGTCAGTAGCACCCCACTATGACCCATGGGGAAGGGGAATGAGGCCATTTGTCAGTAGTAACCCCACTATGACCCATGGGAAGGAAGGGGGAATGAGGCCATTTGTCAGTAGTACCCCACTATGACCCATGGGAAGGAAGGGGAATGAGGCCATTTACCCTCAGATTTGTCAAACAAACCCATGGGAAGGAAGGGGAATGAGGCCATTTGTCAGTAGTACCCAACGGATGTGAGGCCATTTCTCAGACAAACAAACATTTTTAAACGGATGTCTTCTACTATCCAACTATCTGATAGTAGTGATAGTATTAATAACAATCGGCTATTGTTTAATAAAAAATATAATACTTGTACGTCATGGCCAACAACAAGACAAATCCCCCAAGCTCCCCCCGCCTGATTTGCACTTCATTACCCTTGCCTGAGTAAATCAAACATTATTCTTATTGCATTTTTATTAATTAAAAAAAACAAACAAAACTTCTTTGTTGGCCATTTTCAAGAAGAAGAGAGACAACAATTAAAATATTCCAAAATGTTTTCACTCCTCTTTAAATTAGATTTACTAGAATTACAGAAAATGAACCGCTTACTCTAATAAGACTATTTTTATTTGCGTTTCTAATGTAAACAAGCCAGCGATTTGAAGGAAGACAGGAATCTGGCTGCACGTTGAAGAAGTTTCAGTTGAGCATTGATTGAATTAAACAGGACGCCATCATATTAATATGTTTGACATCAAAACATAACATCCTACAGCAAATGCGACATTTCCCATGCCAATGACATATCTGATATAATGGCACTATATATATATATATATATATATATATATATATATATATATATATATATATATATATATATATATATATATATATATATATATATATATATATATATACACATACACACATGATATATATGGAATACTGAAATTAACACACATACACACACAAGTTTCACAGATTTAGATTTGAGGGGGAGACTGCAGCTGAGAGACAAAATACTAATAGTTTACATATAATTTTCATATTTCACACATACAAAGGGTATCGTGCTGTGATCAACATGGACAAGTTTTTTGTTGCTAAAATTTTTGGTTACATGGTAACAGTGGCCATATTGGATTTTTTATACACTTTTTTCAAATCGCTAAAACTCAAGATGCCATCTTCCAAAATCCATCAAACTTGAGATATAGGAAGTAGAAAGACATAGAAAAGTTTCATAAAATCGATTCTTAGATATCTGGTCCAGTTATTGAGAAAGAAGTCATTCTACGAAATCTCGAAAAACACCAATTTTTGATACTAAATCGTCAATAAAATCAAAATTGTTGTTTTGGTTTTTACAAAGCCTCTTATACAAATTAGGCAATCATATGAGAAGCTGTAGCCCATATTTCATTAAAATCTAACAGTAGCTTTTTGACTTTTAATGAAATGCTTATAAAAAAAAACTAATTTGGAGAAAAACGCCATTTTGTATTTCTGAAACCAAAAATATGTATGGGGAGTGTTTTGCGAACAGGGGCTTATGATTTTGTAGCATCGGTACAAACGGACAGACTTTTCCCTTTACATAGATATCACATATTACAGGCATTGACTCCTTTTTCATTCCCATATTTTCAAATATTTAGGAGAAAACTTGAGTAAATTTATAACATTTTTCAATATAAAGAGGGCCTACAACCACATTTTACATATAGTTTTCATGTTTTTACTATCGCAGACTGATTCTAGAAGGGTTATAGCATATAAAAAATGCTAATATCTAAAATTGATACTTTTTACGCCACACTTCAAACCATGAAAAATGTCAGTTTGAAATTGAACATGTATAATCGTTTAACAGCGGTAAAATACATGTGTTACAACAGCAAATCTTTAACGCCACTACAATACACAAAAGTCTTTATGATGAATTCTCATGAAAACACAAATACGTATCACATTTATTCGTAGGGTGTATTAGTTATATTACATTTCACGTATGAACCTGAAGAAATAATTTGAATGATTTGCAATTAAAGAGTATTAACCGAGAATGAGATCATCAATAATCATATTGTCAAGCAGCAATAATTTCATTCAGCCTTGTCATTTTTTGTACTTAAGGAGATATTCACACACACAAAAAACTGTTATATTTGTTTATTAAGTGAATTCATTTAAAATATTTGAAACCACTTTATATTTTCTATTTGTTAACACATTCTAATAAAACAAAAAATGAATCCTCCACAGGCGTCATAGGAATGCAATTATGGTGTAATTTGGTTTCATGTCAAAAAGCTGGACAGGCTAAATGTAAAAGCCCCATGACAATATTTCTATTCTATCTCCGAATGTCAATCACAGACATGCAAAATGACATGAGACCTTTCTCTCAATGTCAATCACAAACACGTAAAATAACCACTGTACAAAGTTATCTTTCAAAGCAACCATCAAAAATTACAAAATTAAAACACTGTATTTAAGAGCAATCATCAAAATTAAAAAGTTGTAGCCCTGTCTTTCAGAGCAATCATCAAAATTAAAAAGTTGTAGCCCTGTCTTTCAGAGCAATCATCAAAATTATAAGGTTGTAGCCCTATTTCAGAGCAATCATCAAAATTATAAAGTTGTAGCCTCTATTTCAGAGCAATCATCAAAATTATAAGTATAATTGTAGCCCTGTATTTCAGAGCTATCATCAAAATTATAAAGTTGTAGCCCTGTACTTCAGAGCAGTCATCAAAATTATAAAGTGACAGCCCTGTATTTCCGAGCAATCATCAAAAGGACAAAGTTACAGCCCTGAATTTCAGAGCAATCATCAAAAGCACAAAGTTACAGCCCTGAATTTCAGAGCAATCATCAAAATTACAAAGGTATGGCCAATGTTTCATGACACATCAAGAGTACAAAATAAACTTTGTGGATACAAGACTCTAAAAGATTCAATGACAACATTGTGCATCACACAATACACGATAGAAAACTACGATTTCCAACAAGCCTATTAGTATAAGGGGTCAAAAGGTCATAAAATTGAGTTTGGTCTGAGATAATAGTGACAAATTTTCATTATCAAAATGACCCATGATAGGTTTTTTTCAAGGCCTAGTTACCACACAATGAATTTTGACTTTTAAAAAAAACTTGTAAAGACAAACAGCGAAGCGAGGTGCATGTCTAAGGTGACGAATAAGAACAAGAAATAAATATTGAAGCCCCAAATGAAAAACATGAGGCATATAAAAAGGAATAAGCAGAAAAAACCTTTGGGCACCAGAAAGAATTGAACCTGTGACCTCCACTTTGGCACACATCACCTCGTCAGCATGGTTGGTAGTGTTCTCTCTTTGCATGAAGATCTGGAGGTCACAAAGCTTACTACAAAATAAAAAAATCTCAAAGTGAGACAAAAATAGCATAACAAACAAAGTGTACTTGAGCATTCACAAACGTACAATGATATGGCAATAAGAAAGGGAGAGGACACATTTAAAGAACAGAACTAATATTTGTTAACTCTTTGGTTGCTAAAGTCTGTATCTGAAAAAAAAAAACAAAAAAAAAAAACAACCAAACAAACAGATTTATCATCCCCATTGCTAAGAGTTTTAAGGGACAAAGTGCAAAAAATGGATTACGTACACATCCACAGAAATCTATTACAGTCGACTCCGCTAATTGCAACACGATGGGAGCAGCAACATTGTCGCGATTAACTGAAGTTGCTATAAACCGGATTCCACTGTTGGCTCAGAGTAAAGGGTCATTTCAGTACTTGAAGACTAGGTATATCTGGTGCAATATTTTTTTGCATAGATAACTTTGCGCTAAGTTTTACAGACTTGGGACCGCCATGAACATTTTCATCTGTGTACAAGTTGTATGCCTTCAAATAGATACTACACAGCCAGTAAAGCATACTACAGTAATTCAGTTCATTCCTTATGTTGAACTAGTTGTGCAGCACGTGATAAGTGACGTTACTCCCTTTGATCTGAATGGTCGGTTGTCAGCTGCTCACTCAACGTATTGGCTGGACATGGTCATGTGTTTCTTATTGTACCGTACAATACTATGCTGCTCAGCTGTCTGAGTTGTCTCTATGCAAGGCCAGATGCTCCTTTTACTGTCTGCTAGACCCACAATCAGTGTCAGGTCATTGTGTCATTACGGTTGTAAGGTAATGACAATGTAGATATGCGAGCATCATTGAACAAAGTGTAATATCAGGGAAAAAAGCTGGATGAATATCTGAGGCAAGGTGTCGCCGGAGTTGCGATTATCCGAAGTGAGTTGCGATTAACCAGTGACTTTATATAGAATTATTCTGTTTCTAGGGGAAAGTTGCGATTGAACGTAAATTGCTATTAACCGGAGTCGACTGTAGTTAAAAAAACACACAGTGCAAGTTGATGACTTGCCAGTAAAAGGGAAATCACTCTAGAAATCAGCGAGGTTGTCCTAGTGAAAAGCCATTGCTTTTATGGATGATATCTAACATTTAACATAGAAATACCGACATAATGTTCACTCAAGATTATATTGTCTTAACTACACATCTGTTGATTTGGGAATTATGATCACTGGCTGAGAATTTCTGGATCTGATCTACATCTAGATCATTATTCTGCTAACGCTCACAAAAGGCTTGTACTCGTCTACCTATCTGTTCCTTTCATCTAATTGTTCTTTTGTCTCTGTTAGTCATAAACTTCCTTTGTTTTTCTTTCGAGCATGATTATTCTCTAGAGTTAAATCTAATAGATTTCAAGCACTTTTGTTCTGCGTTTTGTTTTTGAATTGAGTGCATCTTTATCAGTTTTTGTTTCACCTTCATAAAATAAATAAATCATGGCGTTCCTTTTTGCACATTTCCTCATAAGTATGGATTATAAATGGTTCGCATAATTTTGAGTGAGTAAACACATTTCAAGGTTTTTGGTTGCTGAATAAGAACCAGATTCAACGTTACATGACCTAATTCCATGTCAACTATGGCGTAATATAGATTATCAGCCTTTGTTCCAAATGGTTTATGGGTAGTCAGGACAATATAATTCTGTGCCTTGGAAATCAGAGTGAGAAATGAGAGTCAGAATTTCCAGGGAGGGAATAAGACCCCAACCCGTGGCTAAATTCTCTTGCTGTTCATATTAACATCGACAGATTGGCTTGGCATTTCACGTACTGTAAACAAAATATCATCTTTTAAAGTAATGTAACATCAAAAGTTTATGCCCCTCTATCTTGTGTTGAATTTATTATGAAATGCATTACTGGTTTCTGCAACAGGCATGTGAATCTTTTCAACACTTCAGGGTTTGAACATCTGTAAAACAAACATTAAAAAAAAGAAAGAAACAAAATTGAGAAACAAATGCTGAATATTGTTCAAACGTTTTTGTTAATGTTATAAATTTTAATATCTATGTATAAAAACAACTTTTTGTAAAATTTTAGAAAACACATAAAAAAAGATAATCTTTCTAAATTTAAAAATTACTAGATATATTAGAATAATTATAATAATAATAATATTAGAGAGAGAGAGAGAGAGAGAGAGAGAGAGAGAGAGGAGGGAGGGAGGGAGGGAGGGAGGGAGGGAGGGAGGAGGAGGGAGAGAGAGAGAGAGAGAGAGAGAGAGAGAGAGAGAGAGAGAGAGAGAGAGAGAGACAGAGAGAGAGAGAGAGAGAGAGAGAGAGAGAGAGAGAGAGAGAGAGAGAGAGATATGCTTGAATTATTATCTTGAATTAGTCTCTGTGATATCTTTTTTTTTTACCTGTAAGCCTTATTCGTCAAAAATCTCTGTGTTCACAATTTTTGTCAATGGTGAAAAAAGAACAATATTTCCCCATAAAAACAATAAAAATAACAATAAGTCGTAATTCTATGTTATTGGATTATCATATCCTCACCATCTGTTCTCACTACGCCTTCGGCGAAAACGTAAGCATTTTCTGTGTGGCCCATTTCAACGCTCTCTTCAGCAGCTTTCTTTAGTCGCCGTTGCCTAATATTGAGTAAGAAAAAGACATATTAAAAAATAGACTAATCAAAATAAATATATAAATGAAGTAAATTAAAGAAATGATACCAACAAACAAAAAAAGAATTTTTAATCAAGAAATAAATCTTATAAAAAAAAGAATTGAAATACAAATAAGATTTTAAAAATAAAACAATTGTACTGTGTTAGAAGTCAAGGTCCATATTTGGCAGTAGCCTCCTTAAACTAGTTGAAAATAGATTTATCAGTGCTATTTGCGTCTAATTTAACCAGTTTTTTGTTTGTTTGATTGGAATTTACCTGGCCCACCATATGTGGTGATCTCAAAGCGAATTAAGGGGAAAACACGCGAGAGATGAAAGATTAGTTCAAGTGTGAAAGGAAAGAAGTAGGATCTATCAGTAGCACTCGCCAACCGCCCATCTTAATATGACAGGCAAAACATTTTAAAAAAAATAAAAACAAATAAAAAGAACTTGGGATGAGGGACGGACCATGAACACAATCTAATTCACATAACCATCTACATCATTAGGGCTCAAACGAAGTGAAATCAACTCCCAACTCTATTTCCAACCAACTTTGACTTTTGTTGAAAGGGAGAAGGACGGCTAGGCCTGTATGAAATATAAAATAATTAGTTGCCTGACTAAGCGCCCCCCCAAGAACAACTAGACCTGTATAAATTATAAAATAATTAGTCACCTGACAGAGTGCTTCCCCCCATCCCCCCTCCAACTTCAATGCCCCACCCTTTCCATGTTGCTTCCACCGTGGCCCCAACATCAATGTTTTTATTAATGAGTTGACGGTCGCACTAAAAATTCTCCCCAGTTGTAATCCACGAAACCTTAGTGAATCCATGGCGCATACACTTCTCACAGAACAACATCGGCAGTCTCGTGTTGAGTTGAAATGGAATGAATCAGAAAAGGGAAAGTAGTAACTCCTTTTGCTTTCTATGTCATTAATTACTGACTTAGGGCCTTCTGCTATCGAGGTTATCAGACTCCGCAGCCTCGGCTGTTTTCTTGATTTCCCTACTGAAAGGAACCCGTTCTCTTCTTCTAAATTATTTCAATTTCTCTAAGTATTTCCAGTTCGTTGTATGATGTAAGTTCAATGGTACTTCTGTTTGTTCTCTTTAGATCGTTATTCAGGGTAAATGGGCGAGTTGTTGTAGGTCGTCCTATTTGTGTTTTGTCATTTTCTGTGAAGTAAGTTATCATTGCTTTGTTCGCTAGAATGTCGTGGGTCTCTTCTTAAGATGTGTCCGAGTAATCTCCACCTTGCCTCTAGAATTTGGATTGAGAGTGGCGTTCCCTGTCATTTTTTGTTGAGGGATTCATTTGAAATTTTCGTTGGATAGTGTATGCCCAGCTCTCGTCACAGCTGTTTTTTTGTGTGAAATGTGTCTTGTTTTCTTCTGTTTTCACCATTGTTCATGTTGCACAATTGTATAGGACGATAAATTAAAAAAAAAAAAATCATATAATTGAAGCCTTGTTTTCTATTCAAACAGTCTTTTCTTCTTTTTCCATTTTGTACGAAATTCAAATAGAAGTGGAATGGATTGGGGTGGAAAGGAGTCACAGTTGATTGCACCATGTTTGCGGCCTAGGTCACTCACTTCTTCCACAGATGCAGCCCAATCAAAACTAAGACGCAGAGAAGGAAGACGCAGGCACAAATGATGCCTGTGTAAGCCCCACTGGATAAATTCAGAAAGATGCTGTTGTCACTGTCATGCTTGACTGGTTTGCTTTCCACGGTGTGTTCTGAGATGAAATAGGAAAAAGTTTTAATCTATGACACAGCATGATGGGATCTATAACGTCTTCAAGAAAATAGTCAGTTCATGGGTCGAATTCACAAATAAATAATATTTCCCAAGTTTCCAAGCAATGTTAAACCTATGGATTGCTAAACATAGCATCAAGTTGTTATGGATTGCTAAACATAACATCAAGTTGCTATGGATTGCTAAACATAACATCAAGTTGCCATGGATTGCTAAACATAACATCAAGTTGCTATGGATTGCTAAACATAACATCCTGTTGCTATGGATTGCCAAACCTACTAACAATGGGCAAAGTGTGTAACACAGTTTGCTTTCTAAGCGATTTGCTTAGCCTCAAAACATGTTTTATTTCCACTCTAGTTCCTCCGATGTGTGTCACATGGAGATATCAAATGTTATGCAAATTGAATAGAAATACAATTAAATTTTTTTTTTAAAAAATAAAAAAAAAAAAAATAAAAAAAAATATAAAAAAATAAAAAAATATATATATATATATATATATATATATCCCTATGTCATGCAAATCAAACTGATGGCTGAAAGTATATCTAAATATAAGTAACATGTGATATGGTCTAAACTAATCCTATAAGAAATTACAGTGGTGTCGGCCAAAGAACCCGGTCTGCCTAAGAACCCGCTATTTCCATGTGATGGCATATTCCTTGTATAAAACTAGACCTTACTAGTTACAGCCTGGTCCGCCTTAGAACCCTGTCTGCCTAAGAACCCGCTATTTCCATGTGATGGCATATTCCTTGTATAAAACTAGCCCTTACTAGATACAGCCTGGTCCGCTTTAGAACCCGGTGTGATTGTTAGTTGAGAATCATGAAACCAACATTCCACACTCAATTTAATGCTATTAATTGTTGACAAGATGTGATATTTTGCAAGTGAATCATAGAAAGGTGAGGCAATTCTCTAGATAATAAACAGAAACTGGTTATCTATTGGGGTCTGGCCAAAATTTTAAGGTCAAAGGGAACAACCCATAAAATATATATAAATAATGAAGCAAAAATACAAGGCATGTCACGGTTGGAGTTCACATTAGAACCCGGTCTGCCTAAGAACCCGATGTTTCTGTTTCCCGTGGCCCGAGTTCTTAGGCAGGCACCACTATGTCAGCAAAACTTTATAAAAAAAAATTCAAATTTTTCATTTCCCTTCGAAAGAGGCAGACTGAGTCAAAATTAGTTCCACAGAATATCAAAACATCATTGTCCTATCATTTCACTAGAAAACAATTTAGCAAACACAGGGCTACAACACTTACCAGGAAAACTACAATATTATGTCACAATGAGTAGGGAGCATACTATCTATAACCATCATCCTCGTCATGAAGGCCGTGACTTTCAAACAAGAAAAATATATTCTAAACATTACCCGTCCATCACACTATTATTTCTAATGACTTTATGAAACAAAACAAACGTTAAAGCAAACAAAATCAAAGCTAAAAAACAAACCCAACTAAACAAAACAAAAAAGCCCCAAAAAGCTCAAATTAAAAACCAACACCTCCACCATAAAAACAGTGCACAAAACCACAAAGATAAAAATGGTAACAATGTATAGAAATGTAAGTTACACAGGATAATGGAAAAACTAACAAATTAGTCTAGAAGTCAAACAAAATTAGTAGTCAAATGAGAAAAGATCAAGAGCGAAAGTTGATTTCTTTTTTAAAAGAAAAAAGAAGATATTTTTAAAATGGATGATTCAATAGGAGGAAGTAAATACACTTTCAATAACATTCCTTCTATATGAGGAAAACAATGATAAGACAAAAGCAATAACCAAAAAATGAATTTTACACATTTGATCTAATTTGTCTTGGCTAAAGTGCTGAACATACAAAAAGACCCACAAGTTGGTGTACAAGATAAAGAAGATGAGATGCCACAATAGCAATATTAGTCTTAACTGCTAACAGGATAGTATGATCATATGAGAGTATGAGGGTCACATATAGTAATGAAGACAATACAAAACATTACTTGTGAATTGATAACAGGCATAAGTCAATGAGCAATAGGCAGAATTCAGTAAATATTACAATAGATGTATATACATGCAATGACAATAAACAAAGGATGAAACTGTAAAGGTAGTCGCATATCCACTGACTATGTTAGATATGGATCTATGCCAGTAGAGCTTGTCTGAAAATTGTAATGAAACATGATATAAAACTTTGAATAAAAGTGTAAATGTGTTTTTACAATGCTGTCAATTCATATTGTCTCACTAATACTTAGACATTTTCATCATAGTTTTTTGGATATTGTAATCATAACGTCTTGGATGTTGTAATCATTAAGATGTCGGACATGGTCACTATAAATTCTAAGACGTTGTTGTGTCATCATGAGTTGACGTTATTTTCTGGGACATTGGTCTTAACCGAAGTGGTCTGGATAAATCTTAGGACATTGTTAAAAGTTTTTGACCACTTTGAGGAGACATGGGAGGAAAACAAGATGACTGTCAGGTATAAAAAATTTGGAGAAAAGAACGAAATATGTATCAGCAGCTTTCACCAAATCACTGGCTTGGGGCAATGAAGCTTGTGAAATAAGTTCATGCATTAGATGACAGCAGTTAGATAAAATACAAAACACATATTAGGAAACAAAAAGCTTCTTCACAACATTAAGACACAGTGAGAGGGATCCCGTCTCCACCGACAAAATAAAACAACAACAACAAACAAAAAACAGCAACAAACACTGAAGAGTATGAAGGAGTACAACAAAAAAATGACAGGAATTTATTCTTTTTTTTTTTTCTAGGAAAACTACAATGAAGGTAGGCATGAATTAATAAAGAGGAAAATAAAATTTATATGACAAATATATATTGATATAATGTATTACATTCGACGGAAAAGCCATTTCAAAGCCAGTTAAATAGTGTGTATATGTCAGCCATATCTGAAATCAAACCACAGCAAATAGTGATACAATGTCTGATTTGTTCCATTAAAATTTACCCTGTTCACCATATGTGGTAATCTTAGGAGTGACTTAAAAGGAATCAGAAAGATGAGAGATAGGCGAATGGAAATAAATATGACCTATCAGCAGTACACACCCATGACACTATGCCTTCAGTTCATGTCTCATATTGGAGTTTGTCTCAAATACAGGGATAACATTAACATTGTAAAAAAATAGCTTAGTTTATCATTACTTAACTTGAGAAAGAAAGAGAGACGGAACAAAGTAAAAAATAAGTAGATATGATTAAACACATAGGTGAATAAAAGTTCCTCCAAGGCCATTAAGGTCCATAAACCTGAGCTTGTCCCTATTTCTATAGCCTGAAGCTGAACAGGTGATAATAATCGCTCCCGGACAGGACGCTTGTCTGGCACAATTTTCACCCCCAACCTAGCGCTTGTACCCATTAGCACCTGGGTCGAATGGGGAAGAGTATAGTTTGTAGAATCGATGAAGGTCAGATGTGCCTAAGTGATTGTTATGAAGGTCAGATGTAAACGCCTAATCGTGATTATTATGAAGGTCAGGTGTAAACGATCGTGATTATTATGAAGGTCAGGTGTAAACGCCTATCGTGATTATTATGAAGGTCAGGTGTAAACGCCTATCGTGATTATTATGTGTAAACGCCTATCGTGATTATTATGAAGGTCAGGTGTAAACGCCTATCGTGATTATTATGAAGCAGTGAATTTTTTCCCTCTATTTGCGTGGATGCAGTAATCTTGGGGGTAACTTGTGAGGCAATATAAAGGTTAAAGATGAAAGTTAAAAAGAGTGAAAGTGCCCCCCAATAAGCAGTGATGTAAAAACAAGCAATTGATATTGACTTCTATAATGTTTGATACTGAAATCTAAGAGTGAGACAAATTATATACAAAAGACAACAAAAGACACAGCCAGACTGATAAAGAAACCATGCCAAAGCTTAAAGTGAAGTCCCAAAACTTCAGAAAATAAAAGCGAGAGACGATGGAATGACAAAGATCTCTACAGACAGACGTACATACGCACATTTTTGGTTGCACTGACTACCAAGCAATTCAACGAGTGAGAGAAATAACAATAACATTAAAAAATATATAATAATAACAACAATAATAATAAACACCCAACAAGTTCAAAACAGTTCAAGGCAGGGGTGAAGGTGATGCCCTTTGTCGGTGATTACCTTCCTTTCTAGGTGCATGGGTGACCAGCGGTGGGGTGGAGAGAGCGACAGGCCCACCACTCTCAAAACGCCCACCACCACCACTCCCAGAGGCGGTCCCTGAGAGCCGCCAGCAAAAACAGAAGAAAAGAACAGGATGAATAGAAGAAAGTTTGGTGGGGGAGTTTTTTGGTTTCAAATTGATCATTTTGTCGTTTTCTTTTTTTTTTTTATTATTAATGTGACTATAACACTAAGCAACGATTGTCAAGCCAAAGACAGTGACAGTTTCTCGGCTTAACGTGAATACAACACTAAGCAACAGGTGTCAAGCCAAAAACAGTTACAGTTTCTCTAATGTAAATACAACACTAATCAATTGTTGTCACGCCAAAGACAGTTTTAGTTTGTCGGCTCATTGTGAATACAACACTAACCTACGGTTGTCAGGCCAAAAACAGTTACAGTTTGTCGGCTAAATGTGAATATAACACCAATCAATGGTTGTCAAATAAAAGACAGTTACAGTTTGTCGGCTCAATGTGAATACAACACTAAGCAACTGTTGTCAAACCAAAGACAGTTACAGTTTCTCGGCTAAATGTGAATATAACACCAATCAATGGTTGTCAAACAAAAGACAGTTACAGTTTGTCGGCTCAATGTGAATATAACACTAAGCAACGATTGTCAAGCCAAAGACAGTTACAGTGTGTCGGCTCAATGTGAATATAACATTAAGGAATGGTTGTCACGCCAAAGACACTTACAGTTTATCAGTTCAATGTGAATATAAGACTAAGCAATGTTGTCAAATCAAAAGCAGTTACAGTTTCTCGGTTCAATGTGAATATAACACTAAGGAACGGTTGTCAAGCCAAAGACAGTTACACTTTGTCGGCTCAATGTGAATATAACACTAAGGAACGGTTGTCAAGCCAAAGACAGTTACACTTTGTCGGTTCAATGTGAATATAACACTAAGGAACGGTTATCAAGCCAAAGACACTTACAGTTTGTTGGTTCAATGTGAATATAACACTTAGGAATGGTTGTCAAGCCAGAGACACTTACAGTTTGTTGGCTCAATGTGAATATAACACTTAGGAATGGTTGTCAAGCCAAAGACAGTCGCACAGTTTGTCGGCTCACAATGATGGTCCTGTATGTCCCACAAGTTGGATGATTTTGGAGTTATAATCATCATCCGATTCAGTCTGTCAATGGTCCTGTCATCAGATTCAGTCTGTCAATAGATTCAGTCTGTCAATGGTCCTGTCATCAGATTCAGTCTGTCAATGGTCCTGTCATCAGATTGTCATCAGATTCAGTTTGTCAATGGTCCTGTCATCAGATTTAGTCTGTCAATGGTCCTGTCATCAGATTCATTCAGTCTGTCAATGGTCCTGTCATCATATTTAGTCTGTCAATGGTCCTGTCATCAGATTCAGTCTGCCAATGGTCCTGTCATCATATTTAGTCTGTCAATGGTCCTGTCATCAGATTCAGTCTGTCAATGGTCCTGTCATCATATTTAGTCTGTCAATGGTCCTGTCATCATATTTAGTCTGTCAATGGTCCTGTCATCAGATTTAGTCTGTCAATGGTCCTGCCATCAGATTCAGTCTGTCAATGGTCCTGCCATCAGATTTAGTCCGTCTTCTTCTTTAATGGGATGGATTACATTTTGAGTTGCTTTAGAGATCCTTGAAATGGAAAATCAAAGACTGCCTCAATTGTGGGTCCATGTGACCAATGGTCCTGTCATCAATCAGTTTGTCAATGGTCCTGTCTTAAAAAAAAAAAATGTTTTAAATGTGTGACCAAGTTTAGTCTTCTGTTTGTAATCAATTTCATTTGAATTTTGTTGTTGTCTTTAGTTTGGATTATCTTTCCAGGTGAGAAATTTAGATCTGTTCTAGTCTTTCTCCCCATGAGTTTATGTGTAGTTCGGACTATCATACAATTCTAAGCCAACACTATCCCCCTCCACCCTGTCTGACTTATTCCCACTGGACATTTGAAGCCAAATTTTCATTATCACCATGACGAAGACTGCAAATTTGTTTGTTTTATTGGGAATTTACCCTGTCCACCATATGTGGTGATTTGAGGGTGAATAAGGAGAGAAAAGCGAGATGGAAATATAACTGAAATAGTTAAAGAAAAGTCATAAGAACGCCCGCCAACAGAAGTAAAATAAAATAGTGACTTTAATACTCACCAAGAAATCAACCTCAAGCACACACAGCAATGGTATTTTAAAACGCCAAAGATCCCAAAAACAACAGATTTACTCAAAAGCCCAGTACTACACTTTTAAGAAAAGTCAAATTTCTTATGAGAGCCTATAAAGTGATCTGATAGACTGAAACCCAGACTTAATGTCACTCTGTTTGTTTTTGAAAGATTTATTTTTCTTATTGTAGTTTTGTAGACTAAGAAAACTGTCATTATATGACTTATGTGATTTCCTAGGAGTTTCTTTTACTGTTCTTCTATTTTTCTAAAAAAAAATATTATAAGGCTATGACAACCCTAGGGGCACAAAGAAAATGATCCATTAACAAAAATAAAAATTGTGATAAAAGAAAAAAAAAGGACATGCAGAAGAAAAAAAACTCCCACAAAACAAAACAAAACAAAAATGCAAAGAACTTCTCAAGGACAAATCTATTATGTTCTGTTGTACAAAATTTAACTGTATTGTTTCAGTGGCTGAAACTTGAGAGAAAAAGAAAAAAAAGGCAGCAATAAAAAGCAAGTAAAAAACACAAACCGTAAGCTGCTATCCTATTGGCCCAAGTCATTGTTTTTTTCTTTTGAGATAATCACACAAAAATACAATCCAAACTTAATTCATCCACTTGAAAGAGACTTCACCAGAGTTTTATTTTGTGTATATATATATATATATAGCCAGTGTCAGTAAAACTGATTAAAATCATGTAAGTCCGCCAGACATTATTTTTCAGGAGAAGCAAAAAAAAACCACGTAATATATCATCAAATAGGGCTGCAAACACCATATTATGCCTTCGTAATTTCAATTTCATAACTACTTCAGTCTGTAGAACGTAGTAAATGGGAAAAGAAATTCACCCTGTCGGGCATGAACAGTCTTTTGTTGAGAGGCTGGCATCTTCCACTGGACCACCCTTGGACTTGGGCCAAAAGAGCAGCACCTTGACAATTTGTTATCGCCATACTTATTGTGCGTTGTGTTAGTAAAGAATTCTACTTTTTTTAAACTGCTCTACGATTAAAGGAGAGAGGAAGCAAATAAGACGTTGTCTGGTTAGCTTGATATAAAATCACCGCAGACAAACCATCACCTTTCTCAACGCCTGACTCAGTGCCAGCAGGCTCTGGGGCATTGGTATCCGTCATTTTGTCTAAACGGTCACCTCCTTTGCACTTGCATTTTCATCCGTGGATAGTGGTTTAGTATCCGTCACTTTGTCTAAACGGTTACCTCCTTTTGCACCTGCATTTTCATCCGTAGATGGAGGTTTAGTATCCGTCACTTTGTCTAAACGGTTACCTCCATTTTCAGCCTTATTTTTATCTGCAGAAGGCATTTTCGGGATTACCTTCCGGAAAACCCTACGGTTTGGTCCAAGGCAGCACAAAAGGAAGGAGAAACAGATAAATGGATATAATATCAACATTGACACTTAAAAAGAGCTAATGGCTTCAAATGATGACATCAGTGTTGCTGGAAGAGAAAATTGGGAAGGAAAAAAAAGTTTCACACGCACTCGAAAATGCCTAATCCAAAATTCAAGAGACTCAAGATTTCTGTTTGAATTAAGCATCTTTCAGACTATCCTATTATCCAAGTGTCACCAACTACGTGATGTTGTTTTTCATTTTTGTGTATTTTCCCTGTTGCGATGACACGAATATGCATCCATCCATGCCTATTTACTTCTTCCGCGTTTTCTCTGTTTCGTTTAGATTATGTTGGCTGTCATCAACAACAACAAAAAAAGAAAAGAAAATGAAGACGTCTAGGGGAACAGAATTTGTTTTGGACTAAAGGTAAATCTTGGATTAGAGTGAAATTAATTCCGGAAAAAATCGAGACATTTCAAAATTTTCAAACTAACATAAGTTTTGGACTTAGCGACTTTGAGTGTGATTGCACGACCATGTGAAATAACAGCAATAGTGTTTTTAAGTCTGGTCCTATGTTAGACCCCAATGAGCACAAAAGTTTTGGTGTTTGTAAAACTATACCTAGAGAAGAAAAAGATGATCAAAATGCATCTCATGCATGGTTGCATCAAATCATACTCGTACGATGAAATCAAACCGGATGAAAAATGCAAAAGTGTTAAAAAATCACAGGGGGACAAGATGCTGCAACACCGGAGAACATGGATATGGTGACTTTGGTCTTTTTCTGACTTGATTTGATTTTACCCACATCCACGGTGATCTTGGGCATTTTTGGTAGGATTTTTTTTAGTAATGCCCAGACCGCCCTGTAAACACTCAAGCGATCTTTAACATGCACAGAATGTTGTGATCCGCACACGGGAACTCCTTTTTATCGTCCGTCTCGATGGGACTAGGTGTCGACCCACCTGCATGGAACACAGGAGGTGGGTTTAGCTAGAATAAACTCAAGAAAACTTTTCAACCTGTTGGGCATGAATACATGACCTCTTCATTGAGATGCCGACATCTTGCCTCTGGAAACAAGACAAGTGACAAACACACAAGGTTCTGTTGCCATGACAACAGCCATGTTAAAATTTTCTTTCTTGTGCATGACATTGAAAGTATCTAAACAAGAAGGTAATTCAAATTTATCTTTCATTGGCATTTTCTTTCAGCACAAATTTGTTGCTTCATTGTAATTTACGCCGTCCACCATATGCAGTGATCTCAGGTGAATTTAAAGGAAACAACAATATGACAAAAAGACATGTGTATATGAGTGACAGAAAAGAAGTAGGACCTACCAGTAGACCTACGAAAGGGTGATGTTAGAGGAAAAGGAAAGAAAGATTCTGATGTGTGAATGAGGGAAAGGATAGAAGTTAGATAGACCAGTAGAATCTGCCACATGGTTTCTGAACTTTCAGCATATTCACCTAGTAACTCTTGACACGGTGATGCCAGATAAGACAAAACAACAATAACAAAAGATTTTTTTAAAATGGAGAATAATTACACCCCCCCCCTCCCCCACGAGTATATTTATATGTCAATATTTTCACGGCAAATTGGGTGAGATCTTCTTTTACATAAATAGAACATCTAAAAATTAAATCAAAATGTTTATAAATCATTCTATACAATGTTGTCATCTACTGCAATTTAATTTTAAAAACTACAGCATGTCCCTAGAGAAAGAATGAGGGAGCATGGCTTGTTGGGTTTAAAACTTTCACACAACCGTCAATCATCTAAGTCTAAAATGCAATTCCTATCTAATGGCCATGAAAACCAAAGCATATCTGGGAAAAGGTGAATTCTCCATAGTGGAAAGAAAAACTGGATCAAATTTCAATCAACTTCATCAGATGCAACATCATATCATAATTTTTGATAACCAAAATTAATTAGGAGGGATGGGGTGTGGTCACACAGGACGGTGTATTAACAAATTCTTTGCCAATATCTCATTCAATAATTATACAGTATAGAATTTTGCTAACCTATTATTCAAATTCGTCCTGAAATCCAAAACATGTTAAAGTGTAGCGACAACTCCCTTCATGAATACATACAAAAATAATTCAAATGCATATATTAAAATCTATTTTTGTTTCATTGAAATTTATCCAGTCCACCATATGCAGTAATCTACAGGGTGAATAAAAAGGAAATGGGAAGATGAAAAATAGGCACAAGAATGAAAGGATAGAAGAAGTAGGACCAGATGAGTGCAAGAGTGAAGGGAAAAATAAGTAGGACCAGATGAGTGTAAGAATGAAAGGCAAAAAAGGAAGAAAAGTAGGACCAGATGAGTGTAAGAATGAAAGGAAAGAATAAGTAGGACCAGAAGGAAATGAAAGAAATAGTAGGACCAGATGAGTGTAAGAATGAAAGGAAAGAATAAGTAGGACCAGATGAGTGAAGAATGAAAAAGAATAAGTAGGACCAGATGAGTGCAAGAATGAAAGGAAAGAAAAGTAGGACCAGATGAAAGAATGAAAGGAAAGAATAAGCAGGACCAGATGAGTGCCAGAGTGAAAGGATAGAATAAGTAGGACCAGATGAGTAGGACCAGATGAAGAATGAAAGGAAAAGAAGTAGGACCAGATGAGTGCAAGAATGAAAGGAAAGAATAAGTAGGACCAGATGAGTGCAAGAATGAAAGGAAAGAATAAGTAGGACCAGATGAGTGCAAGAATGAAAGGAAAGAATAAGTAGTAGGACTAGATGAGTGCAAGAGTGAAAGGAAAGAATAAAGTAGGACTAGATGAGTGCAAGAGTGAAAGGAAAGAATAAGTAGTAGGACCAGATGAGTGCAAGAATGAAAGGAAAGAATAAGTAGGACCAGATGAGTGCAAGAATGAAAGGAAAGAATAAGTAGGACCAGATGAGTGTAAGAATGAAAGGAAAGAATAAGTAGGACCAGATGAGTGCAAGAATGAAAGGAAAGAATAAGAGTAGGACCAGATGAGTGCAAGAATGAAAGGAAAAAAGAAGTAGGACCAGATGAGTGCAAAAGTGAAAGGAAGAAGAAGGACCCACCAGTAGCAACTGCCAACTGCCCACCCCATGCGGACAAGAACACAGTCTAGTTAAGTATCTTTGACTAATAATGTATAATTCATGACAACCGAAAGAGAGATGCTAATGTTAGTGGACTGAAAGATGCATCTAACTCTTCATAAATGAGGAAATGAGACCCATGCATGTTACCATAGGCACGTATCACCACACAAGCTCACTGTTTGACTCACTCACTGCTTTGTTTGTTTGTTTCTTTGAAGTACCCCAGTCCACCATGCAGGTGAACTCAGGGACTCACTCACTGCCACTAAAGATCACGTGTTGGGGAAACGTGTAAAAAAAACTCTTTCCTCTTCAAGCCCAACACCTGACACGTTTGGATATTCCTTGGGTTTTTCTTTTCTTTATACTTCTTCTTTTTTCTTATTTCCCTCTCTTTTCTTTATTTTCGCTCAGATTGGTAAGCCAAATTCATCCAAAATTTCACCAAGTAAATAGCTGACCATTGTTGTATTTATCATGAATATTGATCTGTCTTATATTT
The DNA here is from genome assembly GCA_037039925.1 of Doris montereyensis. Classification (NCBI taxonomy): domain Eukaryota; kingdom Metazoa; phylum Mollusca; class Gastropoda; order Nudibranchia; family Dorididae; genus Doris; species Doris montereyensis. Next base: position 45,453 of record JAXRKP010001620.1, read on the forward strand.
GTCTATCTATCTATCTATTCGTCTCCACTTCTCTCTACTATAAATAGGTCAATTTATTTGTCTATTTATCTTTTTCTCTACCTCTCTACTATAAATAGGACAATTTATCTGTTTATCTATCTATCCTTCTCTACCTCTCTCTACTATAAGTTAATTTATTTGTCTATCTATCTATCTTTCTCTACCTTTCTACTATAAATAGGACAATTTATCTGTCTATCTTTCTATCCTTCTCCACCTCTCTCTACTATAAGTCAATTCATTTGTCGATCTTACTATCTTACTTCATCTCTCTTTACTACAGGACAATTGATTTGTTTATCTATATATCATTCTCCACCTCTCTCTACTATAAGTCAATTAATTTGTCTATCTTTTTATCCTTCTCCACCTCTCTCTGCTATTAGTCAATTAATTTATTTATCTTTTATCCTTCTCCACCTCTCTCTACTATAAGTCAATAAATTTGTCTATCTTTTTATCCTTCTCCACCTCTCTCTCTGTTATAAGTCAATTAATTTGTCTTATCTTTTTATCCTTCTCCACCTCTCTCTACTATAGGTCAAATTAATTTGTCGATCTTTTTTCCTTCTTCCACCTCTCTCTACTATAAGTCAATTAATTTATCTATCTGTCAGAATGGGTATCTTCTCCAAGCCCCTTTCATTGTGTGAGGTTCAAAATGTCTTATCTATTATCATATGTGGAACTTCTACTGATGGATTGAAATTATTTCCTGATGCCCACAGTCATTTGGGTAGTTTAAATTGCTTTATGTCATCTGTCAGAATGAGTATAGAGCTCTGAGAGAAGAACCCTTAGCAGTGAGGTTCAAAATTCTCAGCAAATCTGAGGGGAATGGTCTGCTTTCGGTCAAATAGGGCTGATGGATTGAAATCCTTCCTGTGGCACAGTCATTTAAAAGTTATTATCTGCTTTATGTCATCACGGTCATCATGAGCATAAGCTCAGAGAAGAACCTGAGCAGCAATCAAAATTACTCAGCAAATCTGAGAATGGTCTGCTCAGAGCTGGCTGACTGTCAATCCTACATATTGTAGAACAGATTTAATGAGTTATTATCTCTACATATTGTAGAACGCACCTAATCAGCTCACAAGCTGACAATCTCTACACATTGTAGAATGCCTAATCAGGGCTCACAATGGGCGTGTCAATCTCTACATATTGTAGAACAGACTTAATGAGGGCTCGAAATGGGTGTGTCAATCTCTACACACTGAAGAATGCCTAATCAGGGCTCACAATGGGCGTGTCAATCTCTACACATTGTAGAACGGACCTAATCAAGGCTCACAATGGGCGTATCAAAGCATGCGACGCTGTCGAGCCCAACACCTGACTCAGTGGATATTCCTAGTCCTGTGCCTTTGGCAAGAATAATTTGTTTTTTTCATGGACGCCTGACAACATTTTTACTCACACATGTCAACTAACCAGTTGTAAATAAACACTTTGCAGTTTTCCTGTTATTGTTTAGTAAGTCTTTCACTGAAAATCTAACACAGACTGAGACAAATCTGTGTCTATCTTTTTCTACTATGAGTTCTTAATTTTGTATTTCTTTAGGTAAAATCTCACAATACATATGAAGATCTAGATGCGTTTATGTTCCAACAGTCAGATATTGGTTAAAAAAAAAAAATGTCTTGCCGGGCAACATTCTGAGTATGGCTCAGCGATTTTCATTGCACTCACATGCCAGAACCCATAGACCTACGTAAAAGTTTTTAGATTTTCAGGTTTTCTGTGTTTGTTCTCTTTTAAACACATCTAACATTCAAAACTTTTCATGAGAAAATTGCTGGTATCATCTGAAAAATGATTTGTCTATTGTTACATCTTCCTTTAGAGAAAAATTATTCCTCTATTGCTCTCACTGTAAAAAAACCCACCCCACAACATTTAATTTTTAAAAATTTTACGGCTGTCCCAACTCAAAACACTGGCAGTGTGTGACTCAAACAGATAAAATGCCAAATGTCATGACCAAGTTGGATGCTACAAATGTTCAATGTATTTTTAATAACAAAACACACTGTAGAGAGAAAAATATGACATAAATATAACACACACAAATAGCTTCTTACCTGAATCTTCAATGCATGTGACATTGTTGTCAGGATCCAGTTTAAAACCTGCACAGCAATCTGTCAGCATGCGATACCGCACAACTGACTGGTTTTTCTGGAGCAAGCAATCCGTAATTCTGGGAAAATACACACATACAAATAAATACATACACACATATTTTTTTTGCTTTTGATTTAGGGTTTTTACTTTTAGCATATATATGCGTAACTATCAAAATATAGTCATCCTATATCATTGAAAAGTTTGTAGAGGCCTTGATTGCCAAGAAACCGGTGCCATCTGGGATTTTGACCCAATTTTCCAAAGCTATCTCCTCACTTAGTTTTGAATAAAATCACTCAAAACCTGTGAAGGGTATTTTTTCCATTCAATATTTAAAGAATGGCATTGGGTTATTAAGATATATTTTGGTTATTTAAAAAAAAAAAAAGAAATTTTGAAAATAGCTTATATCGTTTATATACAAAAATGGCATTTTTATTAAACAAAATGTTTTCTTTCAGGCGGTTTACAAAATATAAAAAAACCCTGATGTTATTCTATTAACATTGACAAGAGGAACTTGTGTATCACATATTATACAAATTTAGAAATTTAGTGGGAGAAAACTACATTCGAAAAAATGTGAACAAAGAAATCAAATGAAAATAATACAAAAAAGACACTTCAGACGGGTTGCCCTTCTTGTAGCAGCCTCTTTACTCTTCTGACAGTCTCTGGCATTGATACGAATGTAAAGAGGATTGTAAATCTAGGTTTTTCACTGATAAATCTTTTTATCCTAAATTGATATACCTGTTTTACTACTGGTTTATTTAACTCTACTTTGAGTTTAGTAGCTTTCTTCTCTTTCCTTTTCTGTTTGTTTTCCTCAGTCAGTAATCTCATTTTGCCAATCACTAAGTGATGATCACTTAATATTTCTGCTCCTCTGTTTACTCTTGCATCCAATGTACTGTAAAAAAGGGAGCTGATAACTATTATGCAGTCTATCATTGACTTTTCACACCTGTCTTCATTTACTCTTGTATATTTGTGGATGTCTTTATGAGGAAAAAGGTGTTGGCTATTTTCGTGTTATTCTTTAAGCAAAAATCTATGAGTCTCTCTCCATTTGAGAAGTAGTTATCTCTCCTTCTTTACCTATTACACCTCCTGACGTTTCTACATTGTTGCCTACTCTAGCGTTTAAATCTCCTAAAAGCAGTAGTTCCTGTTTGGATTTAAGACTCTCTGCAGCTATTTTTAAATCATTTTCGAAAATCTTTTCTTCTTTAGTTTTGGTCTTCGTTTGGTCCATAAGCTATTAATAATTTAATTTCTGGTCCTTTTGGTTTAATATTTACCTCTAATAGCAGTGGGCTTATAAATTCCCAACTTTCTAGTTGCTTTTCATGCCTTTTATACACTAAGAGGCCTACTCCTGCTCTAGCTCTATCTTTGACATCTACTCCTGAGAAGATAAAAATATGATTGGTCCTACATTTTCTATTCCTTGTCCTTTTTTCTTTGTCTCTGTAATGGCCAAAACATCTACTTTGAATTTTTTCCATTTCTTCAACTAATACTAACTCTTTTCCATTTATTGCCCTAACGTTCCATGTTCCAAAAATCACAAATGTTGTTTTCTGTCAGGGTTAACTCCCTTAGCCTTTGGTCAACCAAGACCTGCCTGCAAGACAGCAGGAGACTCGTGGAGGGCAGGATGGATCATCTACTCCCCGTATAGGTGCTTACCTGTCCACTGCCCGGTTTTTCAGTATCTTTTATTTAAATTGAAAAAAAATAAGTAACAAAAAACGTGTGCATAAAAACAAAACGCTGATTGGCCGAGACTGGTAGGTAGGTGTCTTTTGTCTATCGAATGACCGCAGTGGGCGGGTCAATCTCATTGTGTCGAGTTAAAGTTACATTACAATACAATATAAACGATTAACCTTGTTACTAAAAATTGTTACCGACATTTATTCAACTTATTGCTTTAATTTCGTTATTTTGAGTTTGATTATTGATACACTGGCTGCTTTGTGAGAAGGAATTGGATTGGAAGGAAAGTGAAACATCATCAAACATTTAATGCCACCAGATCGTCACATATTTAGGGAAAATAATCCCCAAGTAAATATATTTTAGTTTATAGCAATGGTCCTGAATACTGTCTTTGTTATCCTAAAACACACACTTTTAAGCTGCAAAATCTAGTATTATGACTGCTTTCAGCATATATAATCTCTTTGTTGATGTGCAGTTTCCTTACTCTTATTATCAAATTTCATTTGATAAAGAGGTGTGCCGAAATGCAGATACAGCATTTCATTTGATAAAATTCAAATTGCTCTTATTCTTTGAAATTTTTCATTTTTCTTTTTTTTTATGACATGGTTAACTTACTCGTAAAAAGTACACTGTTCTTGAGTAAACCAGCCGCAGGAATCCTGGTAGGACTGGTTGCATTTAGAGGGCTGGACGATGGTGCGCACACTTTCATATGACTGAATCTTGGTACACCATCGGCAACTGAGTGAAGAAAATCCAAAATTAATGGAAAGCGAGTTGAAAATAAATTAAATGGAGAAAAAAACAACTTAATTTGCGGAAGATGTCAACTTTTTAACAAAAGTGGACAGAGGAGAAAAGAAGTTTGTTTGTTTGATTAAAACGATCTCCATCCACCATTGCAGTGACCTCAGGGGTCAATAAGAGGAAAGAGCGAGACAGAAGAAGGAAAAAGAGAGAAACAATCCAATCCTACGGTTGGGCCACGAAAAAATGGAACATAAATTCTAGATTGACATTTTATAAGATGCACTGGAAAACGCCTAAAATGGGTTAAAATAAAAAAAGTTGATTTATAGCATGCAAACAAAGTTCTGGCATTCAAACAGATAAACTTCACGCGTGAGGATTGACCATACAAACTGCATTTTGTTATTAGGCAACACATATAATAAAATCCAATAATTTGTCTCTATATGACATTGAAAAATAGCATGACAGTAGCCTGGAAGCACAAATCTCGTCTTCATTATTAAACTATGCTTCACCTCGGGTGAGCCAAGAAAATAATTGTCCTGAAATTTTGATTTTACAGGTATATAATTTTGCACATAGAACATTCAAACCAATATCCTAAATCTTTTGACATGACAGCTGCGTCCAATAAACAACACACTAGATTTGTCCCATTTTGGACAAAAATGACCCTATCAGCAACTCACTCTTCTGCCCTCAAACCAGCAAAGGGGCGTGACCCTAGATATGTAATACTAGATTGACCAATCAGCGTAGCGGCTACGTGACTCAATGGGGAGAGCCGTCATTGGCTGTAAAGCCTCACCTGCGCTATCGTCTCAGAAGACCAAGGCTCAGAACGATGGGGATTGATGCACCGCTTTACATTGTTTACTGACTGACTTGTCTTTTAGTTGTCGCTTTTATTATTCTTTCACTTACAATCTAGACATACATAACGTTTGACATTTCAGACAAATTCTTTGTTATTTGTGTTTTATATTGAATCAATACAAAAAAATAGAGAAAGAAATGAAGTTGCTTTCTATTTGTCTCAATAGATTATAACAATGTGATATAACATGAAGAAACGGTACGATTTGAGAAACAAAGGGATGAAACTTGTTCACCTAATGAAGAACAATGTAGTGTGTGACAAAATCAAGTGTAAGATATTAAAACACATTTCATATTCTCTCTTTTTCTCCTTCTGAAAAAATACCCAAATTTTTTTCTAAATGAACATTTTGAAAGGGTCGACTATATTAATACATGTATTTACAAAAAAAAACAATAGTTTGGGTGAAAGAGGGGAACAATTGTGTATAATATTGTTTTTCTGGCCCTCTTGATTAAGCAAATATATTTTAGTACTTACTAAATGAAATACATACAGATATAATATATACATCACTTAATGAGAAGCACTGTAATGTGTGACAATATCAAATGTAAAATTATTAGAACACCTTTCATACTCTCTCTCCAAATGAGAGATGTTGCCTTCAGCCCTCATCTATTTCATTACATGAAGAAACTATACTTGTCCATTAAAGAGTACAGTTTCGATAAGTTTCAAGGTAACAATCACAGAGAAAGCAACATAGCGCCGCACAAGTAGAGCTTTATAGCTGATGGCGTCTCGCCTCCATGAAATCTCGTGTTCAGACTGGCGGTGTAGAGCGATTGTCTGATCTCTATTTAGTATATCTATGGGCATGATGGAGACATATTTACATATAACTTAAGGCGACTGAAAAGTTGAATGTAAAATAAAATTGACATTAAATAAAACTGGTTGAATTTACATGGACTCAACCGTAGATGATATGTTTTTAACCAATGGTCTAAACGCCTTAGATCATCATACAGTCTGAGCCAAAATAAATTTATTCTTTTTTAAGAGAAAAGAAAAAAAGTATCCCAACCAGCTGCTCCCATACACTGCCCACTATGATAACAGTATTATAAATCTATGAAAAGAAGATGAAAACAAAGTTCAAGATGCTCATTAAGTCTTACTCAACATAGCTGAACAAACAACCCAATGCCAAGCTGATGAGTAAGGGGTTCAAAACCGTGCGCAAGCAGAGCTTGGCATGACTGTGTCCAGACTTCATCATCAAGCCAAACTCTCTGCATAAGAAAAAAAGAAAACAAGATTGATTTGAAAGCATTTGACGACCAATATACCTAAGATACTGTAAGATTAAGATACTGATCATAAATTTATTCCACTTTTGGTTTTAATGCCTTCCTACATTGTTGGACATTTTCAGAGATTGCTAAGAAAATAGATTTAACCTCACAGGAAGTGATCAAAATATTTTTAAAACGTATCCATCTTTCATGCATTGCTGAAAATTTTATAAAATCAATCATCACAAAATGTAGAACAGAAAAGATCATTAATAAGAACAAATCCGTCAGTATTTCATCTACCTTGATGTTTGATGTCTGTTTTATTCTCAAACGTTTACGTTTTTTAAATCTTGTCTTCAGTTTCATTAATCCAAAACTGAATACGTGTACTATTTTAATTTCATTTGGTCCTCCCCATCCCTAAACATAGTTGAAATTCTTTTCAGAATATAAACCATGTAGAGAATTATGCGATTACTCCAAATTCTTCTGCTCCTGACGTCTCTATCAAATTCCAGGAAATGACTTGGTATTTAAATAACAAGACATCAACAACATAATAGTATTGGGATGAGTTCCATATTTGGGACCCAACCAATGTTTTAACATCGTTATCACCTACAGTTGGCTTTGATGGCGTAGCGAGGGTAAGGACATCGATACTATAATATTAAAATAATGACAGGGTACCGCCTATACTATGGTGTACTCCTTCCATGGTATAATTTATAACACAAATGAAGAGAATTATTATGATAACCATTATATCGATGAAGATGATGATGATTATGATAATGCTGGAAGTCTGCAAAAATATAAATGCTAAACTAAAACTGCCAGAAAGCATCATGCTTCAAAAGCTACAGATTAGACTGTGAGGTTTGAAGAAAGGCAGTTGGTATTGAAAGGAGAGTGAGCTTGTTGTAGATTCACTTAAGAGACATAAAAACATAGTTTAAAAAAGGCATTACTGATTTACAATGCATGTAATAATATATATCCTATATGTTATAAAAAAAACTTGTTTATTTTCTGTCATGTCTACTGACCTTAATAAACAATCAATCGAGCTGAAATTTTGTATGGAAATACTCAAAGGCTTGAAATATGATCCTTCATTTTCAAATCCCTATAACTCTAATCATTTATGTGTAAATAATTAACCAAACTATCTTTCTTTATCAGCTCCCATTCTACCTTCCGGTTTATGGGTTTCAATGTTTTGTCATACTTTATTATTGACTTTACGGAAGTTGTTACTTCAAGCATAAACAACTAAAACAAGTAGACTAGAGCAGTACAAAAGTATGAAAATTAAATTTGTGGGCTCAAAGTTGTGATTTTTGTTGGGATGAGCCAGGCAAGGGGAGGCCTTGGATGGGCTGTCGGAGGGACCTAGCTTTGCTTCGGATGAGGGAGGGGGGGGGGGGAGCAGGTAGGGGTGGGGAAGGATTTCATGGTCAGCGATAGTATAGTGCGTGCCCGACTATCATAATAGGAGTCCTTCCATACAATACATCTAAATTCTAGATAAAATCTTGGAGTATGAGACATTATGGTGAACCCTAGGGAGGAAAATCAAAAATAATGATACATACAACAGATTACTAGGACAACTTAACAAAATCAGATACAGTCAGAGAAGAATAAGAAAAAAAGGAGAAGAGGAAGAGGAAAAAGGAGGGGACGGAAGAGCAGGAGAAGAATATTAGGGTGCGTTATCTTGCCCTTATGAAATTGTGGGATTTCCACTAGTATATATATATGTATATAATATATAGGCCTATAATGTTTAATGGAAAGACTAAGAAGAAAGGCATGCAGTTCTGGAGTAGAACCCTGTCAGCGTCAGAGAACTTAAAAAAAATAATTTTATTGGAAGAAAACACAGCCTTAAAATATCAATAACTTTCACAGCATAAATATTTTTATATACATAGAATCTTAAATAAGATCTAAAACCGGATCTTTCATGGGCATCCCGTAATAATTGATGTCCCGTTAGTGTGAGTACATTTGTATTCTGTAAATTAATGTAACTGAAAATCTGCCCAGGTGGTTTAAGTTTATTTTATACCAAATAGTAATTTATAAAATAATTCAGAAGAAGTATTTTTATTGAGCACTAATCCTATGACTTTTCATCTTGATCAGGATGGAGACCGCCTGAATCCCCCTTTTTTCTTCTTCACTGAGTTGTCACGTAATCAGGGGGGGGATCCCTGAACCCCCCCTTATTTTCACTTGATTCCCATTTTTAAAAATTGATGATGGAATAATGATGGTATTTTTATCTGGCCAACCATTTCTTGTGTCACCGGGACATCAATTCTTAACCCCATCGCCCTTAAATACTATTATGGGTCAGTCTGTGCATGCTACACAGCCTTATGACACATGTTTCAATATGCTTAGTGACTGGTTTAAGGGTCATAACTGTATAAAACACTTGTATACATGGGTCAAAGTATTTATTATAATAAAAGAAAGGCCATTTGCCTGAACTGAAAGTTGGTATGTCTTTCCACAAAAACATGCACGCACCGGTCAACATTGCAAGTGTCGAAAAAAAGTTTGAATAACTTCCCCTCTGGAAGTCAGCTGTCAGTTTCTAAGTTATGTGGGTATGTCCCTTGGCAGTGAAGGGGCGAAGGAGTATCCTATAGTATTATTGATCTTAATACTTCATTTATAAACAATAAAAGTCGAATTTTTAGCTCAGACATAGATCTAGAATCTACTTAAGCCTCAAATCAAGAAACTAGATCTCTCTATATTCTATAGATTGTATATGCCTCTTTATCTCTAGATCTAGAGATGAAGTAAAAAATGATAGGCCTAGATCTAAAAATCTAATAGGCTACACATGACATGACATTATAAACTCAAAGCCCTGTCAACAGTGTCAAAGATGAATCAAAATAATTCTTCACAAATAGGTTACAAGAAATAAACAACAAAACATGATCAGAGGGAAATGATTTATGTAGAAATCAGATCGAAATTATTTTAGATGATATCCTCTCTTTATCTAAGACTTCAGATCATACCTGTTTAAGAGTTGTGACTGAAAATGGATTCTTTCTCAGTATCTCAGATATGCGTGATAAGGTGTAAAACTAAAACAATTTATGAATTAGTAGATTAGTTTTGGAATCTAAGATAATGATCACAGATAATCAACACGATTGATAAAACTGTGACGATTTTCTCCTACTTTCCCCAACAATTTCACGCGGACTTTGATCTGAGACTCATTCAATATTCGCTTCCTCACAAGGTTGATAGTAACTAGACTAGATCTAGCCCACTCACTAGCCTTTGAGCCCTCGTCAATCCGACACAGTCGACTAACGAGTCGTTGTTGTTGGTGGTGAGTAGTGTGACCCTAGCTATGACCCGGAAGTTGTGTAAATTCCTCCACTAAAGAAGATCTCTTTACTGGCGGAAGCAAAACACTGAAATAAACACTTCACGGACAATGGAGATTGAGAGCGCTAATCGCCGATTGTGACTCATTTAGGAATGAATAGATCTAGATTCTATGTCGTGTCGACAACTTAAGTTCTTTGACTGATTTTCTCTAATTCTATTTGATATTTACTGGCTCTTGTTCTGCTCACTTTTAATTAAGTCGGTGTAATATCATTAGTTCAGCCTGGAACTGTAGACCAGATCTATCTAGATCTAGATCTAGACCTAGACTTCTTCTGTACTACTGTAGGCTACCTCGTAAAACCCACCACAGCAATGAATGAGTGCATATGCGTATATATCCAGAGTAGGCTAAAGAACTAAATAACCGATGTAGACTTAGAATCTAGATCTATAGTTCTAGACAACAGTTAGCGATTTGATTCGTTGGCCAAGATTCTAAAGTTCTGTGACAAAATTGATGTTACACTAATTTGTGGGCTCAAAGTTTTGATTATTATTTCATTATACGCCTGTAGTATTTCATGCCTATATAGGCCTAGAGATTGAGAGCTAGATCTAGTTATCTAGTCATAAACACTTGTTACATATATTACTTTGCTAACAAGTATACAGAGAAAACTATTATAAATCATATTAATATAAACCATAATTACAATTGTTATTATTGAGCATCATGTCTCGCTATGTGCAGTCTTCAAATCCTTTTGAAGACGATGAAGATGAAGGCAATTTTGTGATGGTCGATAAACAGAGCAACAGATCATCATCTAACCCAAGGTCAACACAAGGAAGTTCCAATGTCTATGCCAAAAATCATCACTGGAATGCTAGTGGTGAAACGAGCAGTCCCTTTGATGATCGACGGCAACACTTGATGCAGCAGATTCAGAATTCTGAAAATACCCAGTTAGAAAGTACACAACGAGCATTAGCAAGCATCTATGACTCAGAGGCGATGGGCGTTGCCACAGCAGAGGTTTGTTAAAAACAAATTTATCAATGAATTATTTGCTCACAGACATCAAAGTCCTTATGTGGCGCCGATGGCCTCGTGGTTAGTCTCCTAGACTTTAAATCATGGGGTCTCTGGTTCGAATGCCAGCAATGCTAGATCCGGCACTTTGTTCCTTTAGAAAGACACTTAACACACATTTTCCCTATCAGTCAATGAATCTCCTCGTTACAGTTGCTTTCATTTGCCAATGATTTAGTTCTGTTTGGAAAATCAGAAAGTGACCTTCAATCGAATAACAACATTATGAACAATGAATTAAATAAAAGAGGAACGAGAGTAAATGCAAAGAAAAGCAAAACAATGCTAGTAACTAGGGAAGCTAAAACACAAAATCTTAAATTGGGCAGGGAGAATTTAGAACAAGTTCAAAGCTACAATTATCTAGGAGTAATGATTAAACAGAGGGAAAACTAACAGAAGAAATCAGCCAGAGGATCAAAAAGGCAAGTGCAATATATAACCATCTAGGAAAGGCATTTGTAGGTAAGCAAGAATTGTCAACAAAAACCAAAATGGCAGTATACAATACAGTTTATTGTCCTTCTCCTCTATGCTCCTCTATGGCAGCGAAACATTGACCTTAGACAGTAGATAATACAGTAGAGTACAGGCAGCTGAAATGAAATGTCTAAGAAGAGTAGTAGGGAAAACTAAAAGAGACAAAATCAGAAACACAACATTAAGAGATTAAACCAAAGCAGATAGCATAAAAACTAAGATAGAAACAAATCAATTGAGATGGTTTGGGCATGTGAACAGAATGAATGACAATAGAATAGCTAAATCAGTATACAGTGCTAAAGCCCAAGGTAAAAGACCAAAAGGCAGACCTTGGAGAAAGTGGGAAGAAGATATAAAAGAGGCATTGAAGCATAGCAATTTAACTTTTTTGGAAGGAAACAGAAATTGCCAGGACAGGGCATCTTGGAGAAAGATCATCTTGGCATCTGAACCCATACACCGAAAGGTAGAATGGGAACTTATAAAGAAAGAAAGAAAGTAATTAGCAAGTAAAGAAATAAAAATGACAACAAAATCAAAACATAAAATGATGCGACTTAGAACAGCATAACTGTGTGCCTGTGACGCTAGATATGGAATGCCCAAAAAATTCACCCAAAAGGCGCAGAACTGCAAAAATAATTGTGGTGACCTGTCGACCACTACTCAAGTGCCCGCTTAAGCTTGCTCCCAGCCACTGTGCACTTGGGCGACGACTACTACAGTGAGATAGTTTAAAACATCATGTCTTTTATGTTATTTGTGATAATGTGTCTTGTGGTCTAGGCCAATTTTGTTTTTATCTCTGATTTTTTAATATTTTATACATTTTGTATACTGAATTAGTCTACCCATGCATACTACTAACTAGCCTAGAGTCGATTGAACACGGAAGTGAGACAAATTCAAATTTGTCCTTCCTAGTTTTTAATCTACCACAAGCATGAGGTAAACGATTTAACAGAACATTTTTTAACTTGCCATACTCATCTCTAATTATTCTCATCATCAAATCTATATGTTTAGATTGATAAATTACGTCCACCCTTTATATATTATGTATTTGATCTAACAGTTTGTAGAAGTTATGAAGATCTGTTTTAAAAACCTATTGTGATTACACACTAGATATTTCCTCCATTACAACATGATGTGATGTAATGTATAAATTATGACTTTTGCTTGTTTTTCATATCGCAGAAACTCCTTCATCAAGACGACACGCTCAAAATTATGATTTTTGTTTTGTATTTCACTTGAGGAACCTTCGCTCAAGGAGACACGCTCAAAAGTGTTGAGAAAAAAATGGACGGGATGCAGCACAACTTGACAACATCTCAGCGTCACATCAATAACATCAAAAGCGTGTTTGGAGGCATCCGGAACTGGTGGTCGGGAGATAAGAATTCTCAAGGTCAAAAGAAGAGTGCAGACGATGCCAGTACTAGGTATAGCAATAGTTTCCTATAAACAGAAAATGGAAAAAGAAAATAATCGTTCAAGGCCATAACAACCCATAGAGCTGGAGCAAATATTGGTTTTTAGTGCAAAGCAGAACAGGTGACTTCCTGTATTACCTGCAAGATGGTCTTGCGGCAAGGCATCGGCCTCTCAACCAGAAGGTCTTGGGTTCAACCCCGGCAGGTTGGAAAGTTTTCTCGAGATTTTTCAAGTAAAAGCCATTTCCTGGTTGAGGTGGGTGGATCGGCACCTAGTCCCGTAGGAGATGGACAATAAAAAGGAGGTCCCAAGTGTAGATCACAACACCATGTGCGCATTAAAATAAAGATACATTGGCTGTTTACAGGGCGCCAGTTAAAGTGTGAAACCAAAATATGCTGACGATTCAGTTTTTCACCTTCGCCATTAAAGATTATTAACTTTTTGACAAGTTTTGGCAATTTAGTGTACACTTATCTATACCAGCACTGATGTAAACACAAACACCTTTGCGAACGCCGAATCTTTGTTGCCAGACGACATTTTGATAAAGCGCTGGGATTAACCGATTCTTATGCCATCTGAGAACCTTACAAATCATGTCGACAGACGTTGCATCATTTCAAGAAACAAGAATACAAATGAATAGAATGTATACATGTCTTTCCACACATACTATTTGAGACAGGAAACACATGCTATCATTATCACCTTATTTCCAATGAATCGTTCTCATCAGCCGTAATTCAACATCGGCATAACTTTAGACCTATGCTTTCATGAAGTTATGACAACTTAGCGACTTGCCTGAAAAGTGAAATCCACTCTTGATGGAGAGGAGATTTTAAAGCATAGGTAGATATACTGACGATCCATTGAAAATGTATTACGTTTACATATGTACATGTAATTGCAAACTCAGCATGAGAGAGAGAGAGATATATGTTACACGGTCAACCACTAAAGGGCATTTTCTGGTTGATCTTAGGTGTCGTACTGGCTGTTGGGGATAATGAATTTGTGTATGTATGGTGGAGAGCATACGTTGAAAAGCATCATCATTGCAATCAAAAATCTTGTTTCAGATTGAGAAATACATTGGAAAAATCAGAAATGCAAAAAACAGACGTCAGTGGTTTTTATGATGATGACGAAGACCTTGATGACAAGTTCATGGCCAAGGCTCCACGACGTGGCAGCAGCCAAGGCCAGTATTCCATGATTTCACCCCATCACCCGCTCTGCTCGAGAAGAAGATGTCGATCAAAACTTGCGTAAGTGGCTGTATTCATATTGTTTTGAAATTCATAACAACTGCATGTCTTTCTAATCAAAATTCATACAATATCATCAAAACTTGTTCGCTGTTATGAATAGGTGAGATGGTTTAGCACAACAGGATAAACTTTATGACTCCATGCCTATCGTCGATTTTCATACTAATCATAAGCAGAAGCATGCTGCTTCATTTTCACTTTGACTTTCTGACGAACTGCAATTTCCACACTGATCAGTAATGCCCTACTACTCACGCGAGAAGATTTCAGATTTAAAAACTGGAACCTTCCTTAGGTTCTTTCAAATTTTTCAGGGTTTTTAGTCTGAAATATACTAACACATTTGTTGTGGAAATAGCTTTTCATGGAGGCTTTTGGGAAAGATTTAGCTAAATTAGGATAGCCTATCAATGTTGAGATGCACTGACTTGCCTCTGCAGTAGTACGGTTCAGTTGTGAATTTGGTCTGCAGTCGATGATTTTTCATTTTTTCATTCCAGGACAATGAAAGCTAAATCATTTTACATTTCCTATTGCGTTATTTGTGATTTATTTTATCCTGTTTGTGGGTTATTGTGATTTAATAATCTAATCTACATCAAGAGCTAGATAAGATTAGGATCGATCTGCTTGAGTGAAGTGACCTAGATTTTTTTATGAAGGCTTGACAACCCTTGGCCATAACTTTGGGTTACAAGGAATTCTTGGGTTCGTATAATTAGCATATAAATAGATCTAGCGTATTAACAGATTAAAATTATTCCTTGCTCGGCATTCCAGAGAAATCTAGATTATAGTGGATATAGAGATCTTAAAAATAGCGCACACGTGGTTGATCTAGATCTAGATTTAGATTTTATAAATACAAACAAGCTATTTTATGATAGATCTGGATTCAATCTAGTAAGATCTAGATATATCTAAGTCTAATTGTTATCTAGAGGCATAGAAACTATGAGAGTAGATTTAGATTTCTAGGTCTAGAATTTGTGGCACCCATTTTCTTTCAATAACTTTAGTAGAGCTAGAGTTAGATTTCTAGATCTATTTCACTTGGTCGTCTAGTAAATTGAATCAGAATTGATTGAGAATTTTGCTAACAAGCAAATCTTCAAAACAACTAGTTCTAGCTCTAGATCTAGACAATTTAATAAATTGGGGATGACCTGTCAACAGTTAAGGTTTATTGACTGGGATTTGCCAGTAGAAATGATCGATCTAACTTCTAAGAACAAATTCAGGTGGGAATGGCTGTCAACTAAATGTTGTAATGATGAATTCCTTTCTACGTATATCAAGAAAGGTTGAGAAAGATGGCATTGCATGGTGCTGTTATTGTAAGTGTGAGATTAAATACGGTACAGGAGGTGTTCGGTGTATGAAAGTTTCACATTTCAGATACTTTCAGATTTTTTTCATTTGCCATTTACATCCCTGCATAATATATTATATGTATGTATTTCAATCAAAATGGGTGACTTTTCACTAAACCATTTCCAATTATATTGTAACGTATTTCTCACCACTGTTAAGAACATAGGATGTTTGGAACTTTTTTCATCTGAAAGAATTGTTTCTCTTGATTTTATCACTATTATCAGGTCACCGCAGAATTTTATTGTCCTCGACTTGCTTGAGTTCATTTCTTTGGGTAGTCTTCTGCCCGTTGGTGTCGATGATTCTCATTGTTGTTGACCTCCATTCATATCTGTTTCGTGTCCCTGTATTGACATCAAATCGACTTAGTTTTGTCAAAGATACTCGAGCAATAATATGTTTCATTTCGAGTTTTTGACAAGATAAAATATGAGTGATATCTCCTCCTTTTTCATGGCTAGGCTAACTGCCTGCCAACCTGTCAGTGCCCGGGGTTCGAAGTTATGTCTTTTGAACAAGCAAGAATCTACATTAAATTTTACATTAAAATCTACATCTAAACGTTAAGATTAGATCTAGATCTATCTTCTAGATTAGATCTAGCTTCTAGATTAGATCTAGCTTTTAGAATAGATCTACATGCAGCGATAGAGTTTGCTACATGTAGCGATGAAGTTTGTTTCGCATTCTAGATCTAGCTTTGCTCTAGATCTAGATCTAAATAAACTCTACTATATTTAAAAATCTATATACAATTGTCTTCTCAAAACAGATATACCCCGGCAAAAAAAACAAACTGAGAGGTGGAAGCTTATAGAAAGAGAGAGAAGAGAAGGGGGATAGACATACCGACAAAATTTCATTGCAACTTACTGCATCCACCATATGATATAAATCCATAAATATCGCTTGCATTACAGGATGGATCTACTTACAACATTAATACGACACAGTAAAAAACAATAACAAAAGAAGCGATTTATTTTGCAGCATACGGTTTCACTGCGAAGAACAGCTTTGTAGCTGGCTCAACTTGATTTAATCATCAAGACCCAGGGTTTGGCACTCAAATCATTACTATAACCAATATTTTATATAGTAAAAAACGAAGTGATCCATCTTATTGTTCTTAGTATATCTTTGATTTTGTCCAGTCTGTGATGCTGTTTCTATGAGATGACCCGACCAGCTCAGATTTTATTTACGATTTTAGAGATGATCTTTCATGAGAGATGACCCGGCTAACTTGGAATTTATTCTAGAATTTTAGAGATGATATTTATGTGATGACCCAAGAATTACTTGGAATTTATTTTACAATTTTAGAGATGATATTTATGTGATGACCCGACTTACTTGGAATTTATTTTACAATTTTAGAGATGATGTTTCATGAAATGACTGGAATTAACTTGGAATTTATTGACAATTTTAGAGATTTTGATGGAATAACCCGACTAATTTCGAATTAAAATTTTTTTTTTAGAGATGATGTTTCATGAGAGATGAGCCAACTAACTTACAATTTTAGAGATGATGTTTGATAGAATGAGCCCACTAACTTGGAATTTATTTTACAATTTTTCGAGATGGTGTTTGACGGAATGACCTGGCTAACTTGGAATTTATTTTACGATTTTTGAGATGATGTTTGATTGATGACCTGGCTAACTTGGAATTTATTTGATAATTTTAGAGATGATGTTTCATGGAATGACCCGACTCAAGGGACTGGCCTCAGGCTAGGGGATGAAATTGAACGTCAAAATGAACAACTGGACAGAATCAATGTCAAGGCCGAAGCAACAGACGACCTTCTGGAAAACCAGAATTCACAAATGAGAAAGATTTTGAGAAGATAAATTTTTGACTTCTGTTCTCTCAATATGTTCATTATCCACCACTTAAAGCTTCTCTTTTTTCTTCTTATTTTTGTGTCGTTGTTTTTAAGTTCTCTTGTCTCCTTTTATTCTATGTTTTCAAGGGACATAATTCAATTTTTCCATGAGGAAGAATATTTACGAGTGATATTACTTCTTGTTTTATTTACACAAAATTTAGGCTTCATGAACAAAAAGAATGTTCTGTGTGGCTTTTAATTTTTATAACATCAGGGATGACTCTCCTGGCATTCAAAATAAATATGAATACGGCCATTTTGGGTTATGTAAATGTTTATGATATATATTTATATATATATATATTTATTTATAAATATATTTGGGATATTTTCAATACCAGTATGGCAAACTTATATTAAATTCTTTAATAGAATTTGACAATTATCTATTTAACAAGCAATTACCAAAAATTAGAATTTGACACTTGTCTGGTTAGCACTTACTAAAAAATAGAATTTGACAATTGAAGAGGTCATTTCAATAGTGTGCCAATGTCCACTTTCAAGGAATACGACACAGAGAGATAATCCTAGGGAATAAAAGGAAATCGTGCTTCCACAAAAGTATGAAAATGATATGATGAAAACACATCACATTTTAGGCCGTTTGAAACTTGCAATTTCCAAAGCCACCTGTGCCCAAGTCCATTGTTTTTGGCACTTTTATCTAAATGATGTAATTGGGACTTAGGCACACTATTGAAATGGCCCCTTCAATTATCTATTTAGCATGTACCAAAAATAGATTTTGACAATTATTTATTTAGCAAGTAAGTATCCAAAAAATACAATTTGATCATTGTCTATTTAGCAAAAAAAGTACCCCAAAATACAATTTGATAATTATCTATTTACAAGTACCCAAAAAATACAATTTGATAATTATCTATTTCACAAGTAGCCAAAAAATACAATTTGATAATTATCTACGTAACAAACATTCAAAAACTATAATTTGACAATTATCTATTTAGCAAGTACTCATACAATTTGACAATTATCTATTTAGCAAGTACTCATACAATTTGACAATTATCTATTTAGCAAGTAAGTACCCAAAAAATACAATTTGACAAAATGATCTATTTAGCGCAATGCTCTTGAAACCCACATCAGTTATTCCTCAAATATCTTTGACACAACATCCCAAAGGTGTTCTGCTACTATAAGTGTCTCAACTGTGTGTCATTGTTCTTTTACACACAAAGATGTGTGAGATAGTTCCCTATATGATATGAGCTGGGGTGGGTGGCGGACGCTGCTGGAAGGTCCTACGTCTTTCCTTCCATTTTTTCATTTATCTTTCATCTTGCCGTTTCCTCTTGATTCACCCTGAGATCACTGAATATGGTGGAAGGGTGTATTTCAATGAAGCAATGAGCTACGCATTGGGTCTTGTCAAAGTCAAGGCCTTTGTTTGGTAGAACCAATGTCTATATTGGGGGAGTGGTAGATAATGTGACCTAAGACTGCAAGGTCAAGTTCATACTACTAGTCACCAGTTTGAACCCCAGTACACTGGGCTTGTGGCTGTGGCCGTAACACTTTTGTTTACCTATTGCTGCATCCACACCTGAGCATCATTCGACCAACAGGGTGCATGCTCATTGGAGTGTGGGCCGCTGTTCAAGAAAGTAGTTGTGCTCTTTGTTTGTGTGCCCTGTTTGCTGAACAATGCCCAAGTGTGGATCAAGCATTCATTATGTGAGAATGATATTGGGGGAGGGGGGGGGGGGTTGTCAGGACACACGTCATGACAGTATCTTGTCTAACAATGAGATTAGTTCAACTGTGTTGTGTCCCAGCTGTAGCAAGTAGCCGTCTTCTTCATCTGGGAATAGTGATGCAATAGACACAATTCCAAGCAGGTTGAAAATGTTATCCAAAGTATGTAAATGGATATATATTCGTATGCTTTGTCAAAACCGTTCTTAAAACAGTACATCGACGGTAAAAGTCACAAACCGTGTAAGTCTAAAATTAGTAGCACTTCTTTTTTCTCCTTTTTAACATTAGGAAGCCCCTATGCTTCGTCTAGTTGGGATTCCATGGCACAAGAACCAACAGAAACCTGTATAATAACCATATGAGCGATCCGTGTATCCCTATCGGGTCTAGTTTTTGACACTTGCAAGCCGTATATGTTTGTGAAAGTAAGTTAAAAGGCGCAGCATCATTTTCTTTTGATTTTCTCAAAACACCCAAAATTGGACTTATGCGGTTTTTGTGATTTTTCACCGTCGACATATAACATACTGAATTTCACATGTAGAAATTTTTATGGTTGATAATATGTTAAATTTGGCATCATTATCTCATAGTAGCAATGAGTTGTTTTTATTCCGCTCTTTTCATTTAATGCACAACATCTCATAGGGCACCACAATTCACATACACTGTTTAATTTTTTAATGTTCTTTTTATGTTACATTGTCCATGTTGCAACATGCACGTTTAAAAAGAAAAGTTCTTATGACTGATGTAATCAATCAAAATCATTGAATCAGACTCTTGATGAAAAGCTAACCATTGAACAGAGATCTAGTGCCAAGGCGTAAATCAAAGGGGTTTTATTACACATTGATTTTAACCACAGGTACGTGTTTGCAATGGTAAATTTCAATAAAGAAACAAAGCCGTAACCGGAAACACTTCCACGGCCCGCAGAGGTCAGACATGGAGTACCCAGTGCGTTTGTGTGACTCAACCTAGCCCAATCAATGTCTAGTAGAATTAAAATAGTCGATGGTTAGTCATGCATGTGTAGCCTAAAAGATTCATTTGGCTATTTAATGTATGCTACCGAAGATATAGTTTTTGTTTCTTTCGGTTTTGTTTGTTTGAAAGAAAATTATTTTTAGAAACGTGCGGCAACTAGGTTTAATACAAGTATCAAGTGTGAAAGTGGCTGGCAATGTGAGGGTGGTTGTCATGTTGTCAATTTTAAAATTTCATTTCATTTTTACCACATTCCATTTAACTTATAGTTGTAGAGGATTTATTGCTCAAGGCGGGTAAATTTGTAATCTCAAAGTTTCCGTTCAAGGAATGGGATATGTAGATGTTATCTCAATTTGTATTCCTCGGGAAAGGTAGCAGGTCCTAGTTCTCCTTTTATCTTTTATATTTAGGTGTGAATGACTACCTTGCTGTGGGCAGAGGAGCGTCTTGACAACATGATTATATGATTCAGACTGCACTACTGAATACACTCTGTACTTATGGTGTCAGAGGTTTGCTAGACCCCAAATTGTGTCCCTGGTAAAAAATCACCCAACACACCTCTTCCCTCGACTTCATCCGGGAGGTCAGTAGGTACCAGTACTACTACTAGCAATAGTTGGAAGCCTGTCAGAGACAAGAGTGTCCACCAGCAAGATGATTAATTTTTTTGTATTGTCTGTATGGTCTCTGTCTAAGTATGGATGGAACTTTATGGTCTCTGTCTAAGTATGGATGGAACTTTATGGTCTCTAAGTATAGATGGAACTTTATGGTCTCTAAGTATAGATGGAACTTTATGGTCTCTAAGTATAGATGGAACTTTATGGTCTCTGTCTAAGTATGGATGGAACTTTATGCACTGTGAATGGTCTCTGTCTTAAGAAGTTCAGATTATTTACTAAGACTAAGACAAGAAAGAGATTGATTGAGAGAATTTGCCCAGTGTAAGATGAAAATATGAGTTGTTGCCCTTTGTTCAATTCTCTAACTCACAAATTTTTACCCAATGATTTAAAAAACATGATTTTTATGTATTGCGATGTGATTGAAATAAATTGGGGGCAAAACAATATCATCATATTCCACTCATATTCGTACTGGTTACAAATATATTGATCTACATGTTTGAGGACTTTGAAAATATGTTTACTTTTACATTATGTCATGCAGTTATTATTTTTATTATTATTATTACTAAATTAAACAAAAAAAATATTATTATTATTATTATTATTATTATTATTATTATTATTATTATTATTATTATTATTATTACAGTGGTGTCAGCCTAAGAACCTGACTCCTCAGAGTAAGCCTAAGAACCCGCTGTTTCTGTCTCCCGGGGACTGAGTTCTTAGACGGTACCCACTGTATTATTTTTGATATTATTATTATTATTGTTATATTAATATTACTATTATATTATTATATACATTGTACTTTTTATTATTATTATTATTTTATTATTATTATTATTATTATTATTATAACTATTATGATTATTATTATTAATATTATTATTGACATTATTACTATTATTATTATTATTAAGCATTATGTGTCTACATGTAGTATTATGCTTGTATCATTTGACCTGGGTTTATCGCTGTATGTGCTGACAGTCATGTATATATATAATGTTGAAATATACTCGTATTGGGGGTTTATTCAATCATATGGCACACTACATACATGTATTATATAATGCTTTGCTGGTTGATCCTACTTCTTTCCTTTCACCCTTTCATTGATCTTTTCATCTTGCTGTTTCCTCTCTATTTTCATATTGTAGACAGGGTAAATTTCAATGAAACTCACATACAATGCTCTGTTTCTCTGAGTAAAACATTTAGAAAAAGGCTTGGAGGAAGCTGAGATCACCCCATATGGTGGATTGGATAACTGTAAATAAAACAAATAAAACCACGAGGAAGGAACTTCAGGTAGTCTCAATTCTTTTGGCCCAACGATGATTTATTTCAGGTGCACGGCATTTTGATTTTGATCTTTTGATCTTTTTGATCTTTTTAATCTTTTTGATCTTGATTTTACCGACATCCACACGTAAGGTGATTTCAGGGATTTTGGTAAGATTGTTAGTGATACCCTGACTTCCCTGTAAACAGCCCCACAGGATTTTTAACATGTTGTGATGTGCACCTCCGTCTCCGATGGTCGATCACCTACCTGGACTAGGCGATGGGTGTTAGTACTGTTACTCGAAAAACACTAGCGGAAATCTTTTAATTGCTGTGACACGAACCCAGGACCTTTTTGATTGAGAGACGGACACCTCTTCCTTCTGCACCAAAATTAGATTAACAATTTTGTGGGGGTCTGACAAAACCCATTATAAGGTGAACATTTTTAAAATGTTTTTCTTTTTTTGTATAAAATGATAGCCCAATGTGTTATAAACATTTAAAACTTGCTTTGATGAAAATCGGTCGAATTTTGACAGTTATGATTGCTTTTGTAAGACAAATTTCAAGACTGCAGGAAACCCCATTTTGAGAGAATCGCATTTAATGTTTTTCTTTTGATTTGATAAAAATTTCCAGCTGTGTGCTCAAAAAACAACTTTTAAACACATTTTTAGACATTTTCAAGGCAAAATATTATAACCGAAAAAAACAAAACAACTCAATTTCCATAAGAATTGGCCTCAACTCACATTTTCCTTCTTTTCTTGATTCAAACTCCTTTCACCTTACAACAGGTTTCGTCAGATCTTCACACATTTGTAGTTGAATTAAAAAAAACACGCGCGTTGACTCAAGATTTCAGTTGGTCAATTATTATGGAGAAGAAAATGAAATTTGAAATATTATTTATTATCTCCCTACTTTTCAGGGGCAAAATGCCGGCCTCTTAACCAGAAGGTTGTTGGCTCAAGCCCCAGCAGGTTGAAAGGTTTTCTAGAGTTTTTTGGGTACAAGTACAACCCCCCCCCCCCCCCCCCACCACCACCCGGTCCAGTTGGGTGGCTCAACATCTAGTCCCATCAGAGACAGTAGATGAAAAGGAAGTCCCATGTGCAGATCACAACCGTGTCCCTCACAAGCTCTGCCTTACTACATTCAGCCTTGACAAATTCATGCTGGATAACATTTTAACAATTTGTGTAAAATCAATATTATGTGACTTCAATTTCACAAAACATACATGATTATGACAAGAAATAAAAAAAGGGCTGAAAAAATATATTCAGTAGTCGCTGGATAAATGCACGCCCTTTGGGCGCAGGAAAAGCATGCTGTTAGTTTTATGCACACTGTGTGTTTATGAGAACTATTTTATCATGTAGTAAAAATTTGGTCAGCAGATGTAGGTGTGTGTTTATGCAGAGTGTGCTTTTATCCAGCATCTACTGTATATGCTTTGTATGGGTTAATATAATTATTATGTAATTTATAGTACTCTAGAGGGGTGAAAGTGAAAATTATAAGTGCACAATTTCATGAATGCATACACTACAGTCTTAGTCTTATCTAGATCTACATCATCACTGTCTGAAACTGCGTCCTTATTTTTAATTTTAAATTAGACCTAAAATGTCATCATAAATATCCCTTTCCTCATCTCCACCCTCATCTTCATCATAAAACAACACATTTTTATCACTGTCATCATCTTTTGAGGTCTCATGAAGAATTGTAATGTCATCAGTCAGAAACTGGAACACCAGTCTGGTGACCAAGTTTCAATCGTTTATACTATCACCTTGTGTGTAGACACGATGATCAAATTTGTATAAAAGTAAAGGGAATTCATTGCAAAAAAGAGTAGCTATGTTTCTTTTCCAGGTCAATTGACTATATTCCCATACATTGGCAACAAAGGAAGCTATGTTGTACGACCCAGGCGATAGCGTGTGATGTGAGAGCCAATGGATAGTGGACAATGTCAGAAGCAAAGGGTTTAAGTTTAAGATCTCTTGGCTGTTTACAGGGTAGTACAGGGCCAATTAAGAACTCCTACCAAAAACACAGAGATCACAGTTGTGGATGTGGGTAATAATCCCAAATCAAAATCAACCTGTTTTACACACAGAGCCATAATGTGCATAAAATGTAAAAACTGGTTGCCATAATTTGCATACAATGTAAAAACTGTGGTTGCCATAATTTGCATACAATGTAAAAACTGTGCTCGTCATAATTTGCATACAATGTAAAAACTGTGGTCACCATAATTTGCATACAATGTGAAAACTGTGGTCACCATAATTTGCATACAATGTGAAAACTGTGGTTGCCATAATTTGCATACAATGTGAAAACTGTGGTTGCCATAATTTGCATACAATGTGAAAACTGTGGTTGCCATAATTTGCATACAATGTGAAAACTGTGGTTGCCATAAAACAATGTCAAAAGTGGTCGCCATAATTTGCATACAATGTAAAAACTGTAGTCACCATAATTTGCATACAACGTAAAAACTGTGGTTACCATAATTTGCATACATATACAATGTAAAAACTGTGGTCACCATAATTTGCATACATATACAACGTAAAAACTGTGGTCACCATAATTTGCATACATATACAATGTAAAAACTGTAGTCACCATAATTTGCATACATATACAATGTAAAAACTGTGGTCACCATAATTTGCATACATATACAATGTCAAAACTGTGGTCACCATAATTTGCATACATATCAACGTAAAAACTGTGGTCACCATTTGCAGTGACGACATCTCCTGACTGCAGTGCTACCGAGACTTTCTTTAAAACAACCTTTTTTTCTACTCCAGATTTTGATTGACCTTTGTTGCTGCACTCTGCTATTACCAAACTGTTAGAGGCGTTGTGGTACCACCATAGTGTTGTCACGTTCACGTTGTTGTAATCATGATGTCACTGGTTCAAACCCCATGGCTAGCCTAGGTGCTTTTTCATGATGTTGTACTCTTAGGAAAGGTACTTCACTCTGCTTTCTTCACTTGATTCAGGTGGGAATGAGAATCCAGCTGTAGGTCGAGGGAGACCTTGTCAAGAGTGTTAGTACAGAGCGCCTAACAGGCTGCCGTACCATACGCTCCCTTTGGGAGTTGAGAAAGGCTTTGAGTGAGATGGCCTGCTGGGTCATAGAGGAAGTACAGTCGATGAGCCTGCACTTGTGTGGGGATATGGAACACTGATTTTCATCTTTATCTTTATTTCCTTTTTATTTTCATTCGGAATTGGAGATTTATCTTTGACTTTATTATTACAAGTAATACAAGCTGAGTTTTGAGTACGTTTTACATACAAATACAAGTTGGTTTAAAATAATAACTCGACTGTATCATAACACAGTGGTAATAGTAATAGTTTTAATACTGGCTATACTCTCCTCTTCTTTCCTCTGCTTTTTGTTTCAAATTCGCATTGTATGGACTTCAATAAGCAGACTTTTGATTTTTTTTCAATATCCCAGTGCCAGTAGTGATACATGAACTGCTACTGATAGTGTTGGGATTTTTTCTCCTTGGGTGTGAACAGTACAAAAGCAATAAACAGGATGCATTTTTTATTATTATTGGGATTGGGAGTGTAGCCATAATTACGATTTTTTATTTTTGAAATGGTCAAAGTCAAAATGATTTGCCATTTGATGTTGTAACTTTGTGGTGTGCAGCAGAACTGTACATGAATCATATTCATCATGTTTACATAAATGTTTGTAAAAGAGTTAAGTATGCATATATTTAAATTATACGTCTTTCAAAGAATATGTGCATGTTGTGAGCTGGAAATGACAAGGTTTCTAAGTCCAGTTGATTGAGGTGTGAATAGTTTGCTTTGCAAGTTTAGTTGCTTGCAGAACAATTTATAAATAGCTGTAAAGTCGAAGTCGGATGTGTCGGTTGGCATGGGCTACTGATACTGACAGTAGGGATAGGTGTTTCTTCTTTCCTTTCAATTTTTCACATGTTTTTCTTCTTACCGTTTCCTCACTGCCTGTAGTGGACGGGGTAAATTTCAAAGAAACAGCCAAACAAGTTTTGGCGTTCCTGAACTTTTGTTTCATGGCAATTTACTGCGACCCACTACTGTATGTGGTGAATGAAGAGGAAACCGATATGAAAGACAAGTGAAAGAGTGAAAGGAAAGAAGGAGGACCTACCACTACTAGCAACAGCGGCCGCCAACCGACCCACAACATCCCTGAAATTGCGTAAATGGAACACGCAGACGTCAAAGGTATTTGCACTGACAGTCTGCCTGTGAGCTTCTCGACATCGCTGTCACCAAAAAACGAAACTACGACCTTGTCTTTCTCAGCCTGTACTTTGCCGTTCTTGATATGCCTGGATGGTGGCATATACTATGTAATCTATATACAGAATTATGATTTGCTCGTTTGTTGTGTGTCAAAGGCTCTGCTGCAAGGCCACTATGAACGAGTAACCTTATTTTGCATGCAGGTTCTATTCTAAATGATATTGTTTGAGCAATTTTTTTACTAGAACTAGAAGTGAAGGGAAGTTTCATTGTTTCCCTGTTTTTAAGAGAATTTCCATTTACCAAAGCCGCAATAGTCAATAGGTTTTGAAATTGAAAATGAAAAGTTGGAATAGTATCACTTACGCCTAGCCACACAACCTCAATATCGAATCCTGGCGCGATCTAATAATTGTACTTGATTTCACCCAGGTTGTAACATGCTTGTATGAAATAAATATATCATGTATCTCTTCATTTGATTTTAAATGGTGACACATGAAATAAATATATCATGTATCTCTTCATTTGATTTTAAATGGTGACACATGAAATAAATATATCATGTATCCCTTCATTTGATTTTAAATGGTGACACATGAAATAAATATATCATGTATCTCTTCATTTGATTTTAAATGGTGACACATGAAATAAATATATCATGTATCTCTTCATTTGCTTTTAAATGGTGACACATGAAATAAATATATCATGTATCTCTTCATTTGCTTTTAAATGGTGACACATGAAATAAATACACCCCTGGAAAGGCATTTCTCTGTCTAGTATCACCAACATTTGTTCATATGTCATGGTGACGGCAGTGACAGAGTGGTAAGGCTGCCAAACTTGTGATCATGATGTCCCGGGTTTGAATCCTAGCAAAGCTAGGTCCGACATTGTGTTCTATGGGAAAGACATGTAACATGCATTTCTCCCACTGGACTCAGGTGCAAATGGGTACAAGCACTAGCTTGGGAGTGAAAACCTGCTTCAGACTATCGTCTGTCCAGGGGTGATTATTATCATGTGTTCTGCTTCACGCTGTAGAAACCAGGATAAACTCCGGCTCTATGGGCCATAATGGCCTTACTTGAAGGAACTTTACTTACTTACTATGTTGGTATCAATTGTCAGATGCGTTACACACTGACACTGACAGATGTGTCACTTCAATTTTACTTTTCACACCACAGTAATGGGAGTCTTGCTAACACTAACACTAACACACTTTCCCGACACTGACAAATGTCAGTGTGAAGACAATTTAACATTAGGCTGCAAACACAGTCAACCCGTTCTCACATTGGAATTCACTCTCATTCTCAACTTGCAAAATTGGCAGGAGCTCTAAATAATCATATCGTCGACATCAGCGCTAATGCTGTCATTCAAGGGACCATCCAGGTTTTTCTTTTTGTTGGATTTTTTTGTTTATCAATGAAATCCAAAACATTATTACCGTGGTTGTATTTTTTTGTTTGTCTTTTGATTAAATTGGCCACCTGCTGCAGCTCTGGTGGTCAATGTTGACAATGCAAGACTTGTTGTTTTTAATATTTAATAGATTATTGTACGTATTAATTATTATGTGATGTTATGTTTGTGTGTATGTTTGAGTGTTTTGGTTATATATATATTTTCAACGATGAACTAGATCTATATGTTACAAGATGCAAGGTGACACCAAGTACGGATACTGTCTTTGATACTTAGGTAAGGCGGGATTTTCATTTTCATTGCATATCTAATGACATAACAATAAAAAATGTAGTGGATTGAATGCAAAAAATCTTTTTCCAATCAATTGAAATACTGATTTTACCCAAGAGTTTATTCACAAAGAACCTAAAGCAGGCTATTTGAAATCTACCTGTGAAATATGGCGGTTGTGGGTGCAGTGGTTCCTGAGATTAGAGCGGTCAAAAATCGAGAGGTACAGTTTTGTATAAAGATATATATACACATTATTAATTAATAATTAATTTTTTTATTTTTAGTCTGTTTTTTTGTTGTGGGCGATTAGCAAGCAACACTACTGGCAAGACACACTTCTCTCCTTTCCCTCCGGGGATCATGGTGGTCCAGAGGCAAGTTGTCAGCCTCTCAACCAGGCAGGTTAAAACGTTTTCTGAAATTTCTACTAATCCACTTATCTCACCTTAGATGTAGATGTGGGTAATAAATTAAAAATCCTATTCCTACTAATCCACTTAGATCACCTTAGATGTAGATGTGGGTAATAAATTAAAAATCCTATTCCTACTAATCACTTAGATCACCTTAGATGTGGATGTGGGTAATAAATTAAAAATCCTATTCCTACTAAACCACTTAGATCACCTTAGATGTGGATGTGGGTAATAAATTAAAAAATCCTATTCCTACTAAACCACTTAGATCACCTTAGATGTAGATGTGGGTAATAAATTAAAAATTCTATTCCTATCAAACACTCAAATATCACCTTAGATGTAGATGTGGGTAATAAATTAAAAAATCCTATTCCTACTAAACCACTTAGATCACCTTAGATGTAGATGTGGGTAATAAATTAAAAATTCTATTCCTATCAAACACTCAAATATCACCTTAGATGTGGATGTGGGTAATAAATTAAAAATCCTATTCCTACTAAACCACTTAGATCACCTTAGATGTGGATGTGGGTAATAAATTAAAAATCCTATTCCTACTAAACCACTTAGATCACCTTAGATGTGGATGTGGGTAATAAATTAAAATTCTATTCCTACTAAACCACTTAGATCACCTTAGATGTAGATGTGGGTAATAAATTAAAAATCCTATTCCTACTAAACCACTTAGATCACCTTAGATGTAGATGTGGGTAATAAATTAAAAATCCTATTCCTACTAAACCACTTAGATCACCTTAGATGTAGATGTGGGTAATAAATTAAAAATCCTATTCCTACTAAACCACTTAGATCACCTTAGATGTAGATGTGGGTAATAAATTAAAAATTCTATTCCTATCAAACACTCAAATATCACCTTAGATGTAGATGTGGGTAATAAATTAAAAATTCTATTCCTACCAAACCACAAATATCACCTTAGATGTAGATATGTGGGTAATAAATTTAATTTTTATTCCTATCAAACCACTAAGCTCATCTTAGATGTAGATGTGGGTAATAAAATTAAAACAAAAAATCAAATCAAAATTGATTTCACTCTGCTGGTAGGTCCTATTAGTATTTCTTTTCTTTTCTTCTTTCACTTATCTTTCACCTTGCTGTTTCCTCTTAATTCATCCTGAGATCACCGTAATGGTGATGTGGTAAATTTCGATGAAACAAACCTTTCACTCTTGCTTGAAAGCGTCTTTTTGCTTGCCGTTTTTGTGGGTGGTTGGCAGGCACTGCTGGTAGGTCCTACTTCTTTCGCCTTACTCTTTCAAGTATCTTTCATGTTGCTGTTTCCTCTTATTTCACTCTTTGAGATCACCAACTGCCAATGGTGGATATTGGCTTGGTTCTTTTCTGGGATTATTTTTTTTTCTACCCTCTGTTCAGAGTCCTCGAAACGAAGACTCAAAGCTTACGGCCTCAGCTGGCTTGGGGCCAGTTGTGGGTCCCTGCCGGCTTAACCCGTCCGTCGGCGATCAGGTTGGCTCAACTGAGTTACACTGGGAAAAAGGGAGCCACCCTTTCAATGCCGCGGCTCGCTTAACTCTTTTTTTCTCGGGAACAGATTTAGAGGTATTTTAGGAAACTCACCCATTTTTGGGCTGAGTTCTCATGAAAATGACCGTATTTTAGACGATCGAAGGCCGTTGATTTTACCAGGTTTTGTGCTTCTCCATGTTTCACAGATTACCAGCCACACTTTCATTCATTCATTCATTCATTCATTCATTCAATAAATCATTCATTTATTCAATCAATCAATCAATCAATCATTCATTCATTCATTCATTCAATCATTCATTCATTCACTTATCTTTGCTTTGTTCGTGTGTGATTGGAAGGAGTTGCAGCTACTGCTAGGTCTTCCTTCTATTCGTGTGTACTTGTACTTTTTCACACATCAGTCACGCTGTCAGTATCATACACACCTTTGGAGCAAATCATCAAATATTCCCTTTTTTGGCAGGTAAACAAACAATTCTTATATTGATCCATCCAAGCAGGTGGGGACTAGGTGGTCAAGAGGCAACGTGTCGTCAGCATGTCGACCAAAGGTCATGAGTTCATCCCCAACACACTGAACAATTTTCTCAATTTTTTCCCTGAGTAAGACATAAACTAAAACCCACCCCCGGTCCAGGTATGTGGCTCAACACCTAGTCCCATTCGGAGACGGAGTCATAAACAAAGCGGTCCTGTATGCAGACGACAACACTCTGTGCTGGTTAAAGATCCCATGGTTGTTTACAAAGCAGTCCGGGCAAAATTGAAAAATTCTTTACTAAAAACCCCAGAGATCATCTTAGTTGTGGGGGGGGGTGCAATCAAATCAAATCAAATCAAATCAAATCAAATCAAAATATCATAATAAAAGAAACAAAAGAACTTGGCATGTGGCCAAATATAAGTCAATAATATACTTCATTTATTTTTTTTTACTGAACTTTTTGGTACCAAAATGCTGTGTTGTACTCATATGTATTTATATATCATATATGGAGAGAGGGAAGGGGGGGGGATGGTATACATGCATAATAGTAATACACAAATTGCATTCATATTTATAAAGGTGATTTCTCTAACTTTGTGTGAGGTAAACTCAGAAAATCACTGCACCCACGACCACCATGTTTCGCATGGAGGCTAAACTAGCCTAGCCTACTTTAGGTTCTCATTGTATTCAATTTTAGTTCAAGACAGTATTTGAATTCTTTATTTTTTTAACTTGTTTGTTCACCATGAGGAAACTTTTGATTGTCTTTAAATCTAAGTCATTGATTTCCGGTCACTATAAAAGAGACCACATAACCTCAATACTAGGTATTGACTCAACCTAAGTAATAATAATAATCGTATTTCCAGATTTGATCACCTTTATCCAGTACAGTGGTTTCTGAGTTCCCTGTAGTCACAGTTTGAGAGACCCAGCAGCTTTATTGCAAAGACGAATCATGATCCACCATTGTTTCCATGATATGATATATATATATATATATATATATATTATATATAATAAAATATAGTATGATGATATAATATATTTCATAACATATTGATGGCAAAGAAAGAACACAGTCATTGAAGAGAACACATCTGAATTGCATAGAAATGGAGATGGGAGTGGGGGGGATAGGGATTGGTTGCAAAAGGGAGGAATAATGTACAAGACACTGCTATGAAAGCCCTTTGACATGGATATGATGACTACAAGTGGAATGGCAATGGCTGCATAGAGAGAAGTCTACAAAGATATCACTACCGGTATTCGGCCAGTTGGAAGTTCATGATTTTTTCTCTATAATAACAACTTTGCCTGTTATTATTGGCATGTTTATTTCTCATTTCATAAATTAATATGTGTCTTTATTGTTGGTATTTAAATTCAGTCCAATTTGGCATTGCTTGAGAAACGACAAAACACAACGACAACAAAATTTCCACCAAAAATATTTCTTATAAGACCTGGAACCCTTCCAACCCTCCCCACCGCCCCCCTCCCAAGCAAAACGAACCATTCTGTACACTTGAAGACACACCCATTTAACCTATGTGTCAATTGGTACCATTCTGCACACTTAAAGACACTTAAAACACATTTTCCAATTTGTCCTTGACCTAGAAGTAAATTGATACCAGCATGACCTGGCAATGTGTCGAACTCTCAGCCAGACGGTAGTGAGTTCATCAAGCCGTGACAGATTGAAAAGTTTTAGAGTAAAACCCATCGTCTGACGGTTTACCAACTGAGCGGACGCTTCAATATCTTATTGTAGCTGTGAGTAAAATCAAAATCAAAATCCATCGACTTTACACTATAGAAAGCGCAATAAGCTCCGCTTCTATGGGCCCTAACAGCCATGAACAAAATTTGATTCTTGCACCTTAATATGACCTCTTGTCATTTATAACTTTTCAATGTTTAAAATTGTATTTTTGGTGTGTTGGAAAGCTTCCTCAATACCTATAATTGGTGTCAATATCAAAATTAAAGTTCTTGACAAAAGCCCTAAAATGTCCAAATAAACAAACCCATGTCATTGAAGTTTTAGTGTTTGTGCCTGTAGTTCTGTCTCGCTGGGTTTTATCTGTCTGTCTGTGTTTATCTGTCTGTCACTGTCTGTCTCTGTGTGTCTGTCACTGTCTGTCTCTATCTGACTCACTCTGTCTATCTTAGTCTGTCTGTCTCTCTCTCATTTTCATATATATATATACATACACAAACACACACACACACACACACACACACACATATATATATATATATATATATATATATATATATATATATATATATATATATATATATATATATATATATATATATATATATATATATATATATATATATATATATATATATACATAATACAAAGTGTCACTCAAACACATAATACATATATATTAGAATTGAAAGACAATTATTTTGTCTTTTATTTCATATTCATCATATTCATGTTTGATGACATATTGGCAATATAAATCTGGAAAGTTTGTTTGAAAACAGGGATATGTCACCACCTCCTCCCCCTTCCCCTCTGCCCCTGGGCACAAAGAAACATTGTCACTTCATTGTCACAGTGACATTTGTTATGACATTTTTTCCATGAAAAAAGAAAGAATGCAAAGACAGGTTCAAAGTGTAACCGTAACCTAACTCATTTGAAGTTCCGCGACACCAAAGTAAAACTTTGCTTCTTTTTCTTCTTCTTATTTTACTTACACCATACATAGCACTACATGTAGCAGTAACCTGACTTGGTGAGACTAAGAGTAAACACACAGTTATGAAAACACATAAAAATTGAATTGTCCCTTGAAATGCACATCTGGGATTTAATACGAATGAAGATTTAAGAAAAAGAAATAAATCAATCCGTTCATAACTCTTGCCTAAATAAAAAACAAAACAAAAAACAACAAACCACCGCGATAATAATCCCTGCCTAAATAAAAATTTTAACTCCCCCCTCCCCCCCAAAAAAAAAAAACAACAACAAAAACAAACCCCACAAAAACCAATAAAACAAAAAACACAATTAAATACACAAAACAAAACCCAACCCCCGCCTCCCCAACCCCCCCAAAAAACCCTATCAAGACACAAATGTGGCAGTTGATAAACACAGGAATACATTCCATAACTGTTCCCTTTATTAAACAACATGAATAGAAACATGTTAAATAAGAGAAAGAAATATGTACATAACATCACTATAATAAGGATATAAATATAACCTGACGAGCTTTAATAACGCCAAGTAACCCCACTTTGAACTGCCTACTACATGTGCAAAGTATGCCCACCTCGGGGGGAAAAAAACAACAACTAGAGTTTGCATTGAGATACTACAGTTCCATAGTATTGGATTTTGAAGAATTTCAGCAGCTTGTGAGCTTAAGTGAACGTATCAATGTAATCAGCAGTTCAAAGGGTGTTGCGATAATAATATTCGCTACTTTATATATAGGTATATATATTTATTTATATTTATATTATAATATATCTTCTCAGTTGTCAATGACAGAGTTGTCTTGCTTTAGACTGGTTCTTTTGAAGTGATGGTACAATCGAAAAAAAATTTCTAAGAGAAGCCATCACATTGGTCAATTACGAAACATAACGTTACGGAACATTATCATTATGGAACATCAATGTCATGGATCATCAATATTTGGAAACATCAATGTTACGGAACATCAACACTCCTAATTTTATACATTTAGGATTTGTTTGATTTGTAAATTACCCGGTCTACCACATGAGGCAATCTCAGGGTGAATGAAGAGGGGACAGCAAGATGAAAGGCTTCATTGTGATAACTGAATTCATCATTTACATTGAAAGTCAGAAATGTGCCAGTTCGTTATATATACATACATCAAGCCCGTATTTAGCAATATATTTAACTCATGCATACATTTTCACAGCAAAGGATCACATTCAGTATTACAAACTCTAGTTTTCACACAGCTTCGAAAAAACAAAGAAACAAACCACAAAGAAAAATAAAGTTGATAAATCATCACAGAAAGTCTGAACATGCTTCATCTCGTAATACGTAATTTTAAAAAATAATTTCAGAGTGCTGCGTATTTATGAACGTAAAGTCAAACAGATGTATAAAATTCCTGGAATAAACTGTTTTTAAAAATTTATGTTTTGAAATATCAAATGATACCAATTTGTGATGTGGGCAGAAGAAAAACGATAGAAGTTAGAACCATCAAGACTTATTTCAAGAAAAAAACAAAGTCAGTGATTAAAATATTGATTGCTGAAGAGTTCTCCTTTCATGTATAGGCCTATGAAAATCTTTGAATATCGTACCTTGTTAATATAGCCTGTTGACTTAAGTTTCAATGTCAAGAGGAACACTCCGCCATGAGATCTCACTTAGATAATATAGCTCTACTCTATGACAGTGTGACCCAGACATCTGTAGGTTAAAACTCTACTTAGAATGTTTCGTTTGAGATAATTTTTGTCTTCAATCCATTGCCCAGCAAACGGAAAACGAGACCTCTTGAACATGTCTACAATTTAATGCAGTTTCTGTCTTAAAACCAGAAAAAACAGGAATTCCAGGAATTCAGTGCTCAAGATGACATTGCGGGAAGTGCCAACATTGTTGTGGCATGGGATACGTGGCATGATAAAGGGTACTTTGTGACTCTGCCATCAATGTTTGCAGGAGGCTGTTACAAGTGAACACGGAGATATATCATTTCGACCATTTTGTCAGCCCAGTCAGTAAAAAGATGACCATGGTCCTTCCCTGATATATTCATACTCCTGTGAGCCTGTCTGGCAACACTCGGCTCCGTCTTGTTGGCAGCGAGTCCTGTACACACTCCTACGACTAGGAAGTACGATCCCAGGTAGTCTAATCGTAAGTAATCAAAGACGGTCACTGTGCCGACTTCCTTAAGCTTCGCCCACTGACGGCAAGGCCAAGCATGTAATTGATCAAACTCGCTTGGATCATGACCTGCTCCGTTCCCTTGAACATCATCGTAAGCGGGTCGACCTCCGTTTCTTTGACGGCTGGAGCCATTAGTGTGGGACCAAATATCGTTGACAGATTGTTGATAGACATTTTGTTCTTTGCCACATTCCGTGCAACACTGAAAAATGAAAAATAAGACAATTTTTGAGCTTTTAAATGTTTAAATAAATGTCCAGAAAACAAAGCGTTAAATAAGAAACCGCCATTGCTACCTAACAGCATTTTGATTCACAACATTCCCTTAACTCATAACAAAGAAAAGTAAATGCGGTTTTTGATTTGCTTCATGAGAATTTATCCCATCCAACACATGCAGTCATTTAAAAAATATCAAGATATTTTGCTTTATTTGACTTTACTTTTACTAGCCTACTCATTGATGCAAGCCTGCAGTTGACTGGACAAACGTCCATCCTTAATATATTTTGTATTTGTTCTCATAGTTTGTAAGGGGTCTAGTTTAAAAGCCTATAATTGTGATTACATGATCGACCTTATTTCAATAATTGACAGGAATCTCCCGCTAGAGCCTGAAAGGGGAAGCTACTGACCTGACTAGATGCTCCAGAATGCAGACAGACGTGTAATAATTGGTGTCTGGCAGGCTGTGATACAGGGACAGGAGGCACTGGCTTTTGGCTTCTTCGTCTTGTAACTCTGCAAGTGAAAGTTCCATCAAATAAAATAGTCATGGGTTTATTAATTTGTTTTTTTTTCAGATGGATTTACTGTTTTTTGTTTTTGTTTTTCATTCAAAAAATTTTAAAAATGATCCCTTTCCCTCTCTTAGGATACAGATCAAAACATATGCTTCCCTTTCTATATCAAAACATACACTTAGCTTTGAAACAAAGTTTATATAAAAAATATGTTTGGCTTTGAAACAAAGTTTATATCAAAACATACGCTTCCCTTTGAAACAAAGTTTTATGTTAAAACATACGCTTAGCTTTGAAACAAAGTTAATATCAAAACATACGCTCCCCTTTCAAACAAAGTTTATATCAAAACATACGCTAAGCTTTGAAACAAATTTTATTTCAAAACATACGCTTAGCTTTGAAACAAAGTTTATATCAAAACATACGCTTAGCTCTGAAACAAAGTTTATATTAAAACCTTGAATGGACGACAAAAATTTATTATTACTTACTTAGCGTGTCAATAAAATTCTGGTAGAGGGTTTCGGTGAACAGAGGCTCCGGAAGCTCTCTCAGGTACATCTTAAGAATTCCGTCACCGCATGGATGTCGACATCTTTCAACGACTCAGCCCCGGATCTGATGTCTGATGACAGATAAACACACCAATGTGACAGATAAATACATCAATGACAGATAAAAATACACCAATGTGATGGATAGATACACCAATGTGACAGATAAATACACCAATGTGACAGATAAAAACACCAATGTGATATGTGATGGATTAATACACCAATGTGACAGATAAATACACCAATGTGATGGATAAATACACCAATGTGACGGATAAATACACCAATGTGACGGATAAATACACCAATGTGACTTTGATTTTTTGTTTGTTTGATTTAATCCACATCAACTACTAAGGTCATATTGGGGACATTAGTAGGATTTTAAATTTTGCTAACTGCCTTGTAAACAGCCAAGGGATCTTTAATCTGCACAGAGTGTCGTGATCTGCATGGCGACCTCCTTTTAATTGTCCGTCTCCGATGGGATTAAGTGTGGATCCACCTACCTGGACCAAGGGAGTATGTTTTACTCAAGAAAAAAAGTCAAAAACTTTTCAACCTGCCGGGCTTGAACCCACGGCCTTTTGGTTGAGAGGCCGACACATTGCTTCTGGACTACCAAATCCCCGCACCGACGTGAGAAATAAATACACCAACACAACAAAACTTCAATAGAAAGATGTTTTTACATTGAATTTGAAACTTACATTGAAAGTTTCCAATTTGGACGTAAGATATTTAGAAACAAAAAGGCTTTATTATGTATGCAATAAAAACTACATCATGATGCATATACATAACGCAAACACAAATGCACACACACATGCACACTATCATTATCCATTTTCGAAAAAGATTTCATGTTAAAGCAAGCCTACGTAACAAAATTAGATTAAATCAAAATACTTGAAAATCATATGTGCTGTAGTAATACTTAAGAATTGAGTAAAACGTAAAACTTCTTTCCATAACAGTCTAGAAGGAAGTTTACATTTTACTCAATTCTTGAGTATTACATAGTCTGGGCTTATCCTGGTCCCTATAGCATCAAGCAGAACAGTTGATCCTAATCACCTCCTTGACAGGATGCTAGTCTGACGCAGGTTTTTATTCCCAAGCTGTGACTTGTACTCATTTGCACTTGAGTCGAGTGGGGAGAATATGTGTTGCGTGTCTTTCCGTAGAACACTATGTCAGACCTAGCATTGCTGGGATTCGAACCCAGGACCTCATGATCCCAAGTCTGGCAATCTATCCAATAGGCCACCGACACTACACTTAACATTTTGTTGTTGGTCAGTTATCATGAAGTAAGATGATGGACGATGGGATAGTGACTAGGAAGGGAGTGAAAAAAGGTGGGGGAGGGGGGGGGGAGGGATGGTTGCAAGACTAAAAAATATCAAGGTCAATGCTTTTCAAATGACTGTGCCAGGATTTCAGGATTTGAACCTTTAATCTCCCAGAATTCAAGGCCAGAGCCCTGCTTCAGAACAATACTCAAGTCAGCCCTATGTCCTGTCAGGGTGTACTGGAAGAAAACACTCACTTTTATCGAAAAGCTTTTTGATTCGCTGTAAGTCTGAAGTGACTCCTGAGACTCTGTAAATTCCAGTTCGTCCAATCCTGTAACGACAGAAAAGACAGAGACATACAGACACCGTGTCAACGGTTGTTGTTGTTAAGGCCGCCATACCACTCAAGCGACAGCATAACCACGGGACAAGTAATGACATGCTTACAACCAGAAAGGAGAAAAATCTCACAATGAAGTAGGAGTTACTTACAGGATAGATTTTTTAAATCCTTTCTTATTGTTATAAATGTTTAAATAGACGAGCCTTGTTCCATTCTATTCACAAGAGCTGGTCAGTTTATTTAAATAGATGAGCCTAGTTCCATTCTATTCACAAGAGCTGGTCAGTTTATTTAAATAGATGAGCCTAGTTCCATTCTATTCACAAGAGCTGGTCAGTTTATATAAATAGACAAGCCTAGTTCCATTCTATTCACAAGAGCTGGTCAGTTTCTTCCAACCCAATAGAGTTTGAAGATCGTCAAATTATCTCTCTTAATCACCTTGGCAACTAGAAGAAAAAAAACCCGTCTCTAATTGAGAAGTCGTTCAGTCAATCCTGCCTCTTTCAATTTTAGGCAGGATTTTAAAACTAAACGTTTTTATAAGAGCATTTGGTTCCTCTTGGTTTAAGAGCTGTTTTATCTCAAAATTCAAATTTTAGCATGGATGTTTTAAAACTGTACTGCCTTAATTATCTTTTTATGCATTTTATGTAATCTGTAAATGTGTTTAATATTTTACTGTAAAGTGCCATTGAACATTTGGTGGATGACAGGTGCTCAACACATTTATCATTATTATTATTATTATTATTATTATTATTATTATTATTATTATTATTATTATTATTATTATTATTATTATTATTATTAATATTGTTATTGTCATTGTTATTGTTATTGTTATTGTTATTGTTATTTATTATTATTATTATTATTAATATTATTGTTATTGTTATTGTAATTATTATCATCAATATTATTATTAGTATTATTATTATTATTATTATTCTTATATCATTATCATTATCTTAATTATGTTTATGATTATGATTATGATTATCAGTATCAGTATCATTACCATTATTAGTATTACTATTGTTATTATTATCATTAGATATTTAAGATAGAATAACACTACATGGAAATATCATGCGATTTTTTCACCTCTTTTTTCCACTTCCTGGATGCAGTATGTCACGATGGTGGGCACGGTTTACCCTCCCGCCTGGCGCTTGAAGAAATCTTCACACCAAAACACGCATTGATAACACGTGATGGAGTTCTCTGCATCGTTTTTCAGGAGGCGTATGTCTGACGGAGATGACTAGAGATATCTGAAAGGGAGGGAATAACCGTAGGGATTAAGCTGATAAATCGTATGCAATCTGTGAGCATCTAATACTTGATGGATATTTATGTTTACCCCCCCCCATCCACCATAACCAGTAGTCTTGGATCTTGATCTGAAAAGTCTCCCCCCCCTCCCCCCCGCCCTTTCCCTACCCTCCTACACAGTATTGAAATGCAAATCTAGAAGGAGAGACAGAAACCAATGTATTGAGAGAAAGAAAAATTAATATAATGTAACGCCATTCAAATATGCCTTCCGGGCGGTACCTGATCTAATCTAATCTTATCTAATCTAATCATATCTAATCTAATCTTATCTAATCTAATCTTATCTAATCTAATCTAATCAAATCTAATCGTATCTAATTATATCTTAATTTATCTTATCACATCTAGGAGTCCAGGCACAGGCAGTTTTAAGGCTCATAAGGCCAGAGTTCAAAGGTTTAACATGGAATGGATAGAAAGCACTACCTCGTTCATAGACACTGCACGTTCTTGGAACGACCCGCTCAGCCATTGCCTGTCAAGCTGAAGTAAAAAAATAGACAACAATTGATTCAGATTGGGTGACAAAACACTGTGGCAAAAACAAAAACAACAACTGATTTACATTGAGGGACAAATCATTGTATTAATAAGATCAGATCAGCTTTTCTTACTGTCAAAGAAATTATTTCTACACCAACAAATTCCGTCAATCATGCAAAGTGGATTCCTTTATTTACACTCTACCAACAGACGTCTTTTAAAATCAGAAACAGGAAATATTATTGAAAAAAACCTGCACACAGTTTCATTAATTCATAAAAATATAAAAATGTCAAAATTTTTCAAGAATATACAGTTAATTATACTGTACATTATCTCATAACAATAATCATCATCATCATCATCATCATCATCAAAAAAAGAATGGCCTGTTACCTCTAATGCCCCTCTCCCAAGTAAGATATCGCCGTCCGCCTGCTCCCCCTTTTTAAAGCAAAGAATCCGTGAGCGTCTGTGACCCGTCTAGCTCCAGCTCAAAGTCTTCATTCCAGACTGGGTCCCTGGACACTTCACACACTCGTGTCTTGGCCATCATGAAAAAGTGGCGAAACTGTCCATCTCTAAACAGCAATATGTATCTGAGGAACGAAAACCGGGTCATTATATTACAACGTCAAAGCGCAGATGTTTACTGTTCATTCTTGTTAATGCCTTTTTTCTCTTGAATCTGTTTTATTATTGTCTTTTGTCCTTTGAATCTTTTGTTTGTATATTTGTTGGATTTGGGTTTGTTTGGTTATTTTGCTGTTTGCAATGTTAAAGAAATTACCGTACTGGCTCATTGTATTCAACATTTCATCTTAATTCAAGGAAAGTATATCATTTATCTTGAAAAACCACAAAAAAACAAAAGAAAAAAAAATCCGAAGCCAATCCAAAAAAAGGAACAAAAAAATATTAAGTAGTAACAATAAACAAGTAAGTCAAACACTGTCATAAGCCTTAGCTCTTTTAAGTCGAACAACAATATCTATGATCTAAAGACACAGACTTGAGACATACAATCTAGAATGCTTATTCTCAACAGCACTTGCTTGCATTACAGACATACAATGTAGAATGCTTATTCTCAACAGTGTTTGCTTGCATTACAGACATACAATCTAGAATGCTTATTCTCAACAGCGTTTGCTTGCATTACAGACATACAATCTAGAATGCTTATTCTCAACAGCGTTTGCTTGCATTACAGACATACAATCTAGAATGCTTATTCTCAACAGCGCTTGCTTGTATTACAGACATACAATCTAGAATGCTTATTGTCAACAGCGCTTGCTTGTATTACAGACCTACAATCTAGAATGCTTATTCTCAACAGTGTTTGCTTGCATTACAGACATACAATCTAGAATGCTTATTCTCAACAGCATTATCTTGTATTACAGACATACAATCTAGAATGCTTATTCTCAACAGCGCTTGCTTGTATTACAGACATGCAATCTAGAAAGATTATTCTCAACAGCGTTTGCTTGCATTACAGACAT
Source organism: Doris montereyensis (assembly GCA_037039925.1). Taxonomy (NCBI): domain Eukaryota; kingdom Metazoa; phylum Mollusca; class Gastropoda; order Nudibranchia; family Dorididae; genus Doris; species Doris montereyensis. The sequence goes on from JAXRKP010001620.1 coordinate 87,475, forward strand.
ACAATTTAGAAAGATTATTCTCAACAGTGCTTGCTTGCATTACAGACATACAATTTCCGTACCAAAAATTCTATACAAAATGTGGTTCAGGGACCTTGTTTCACTGAAAATTACCCCATCCACCATATGCAGTGTTCTTAGAGCAAATGAAGGAGAAACAGCAAAATGAAAAAGTAAGTGAAAGAAAGAAGTATGACCTACCAGCATCGCCAATCAACCAACCACTGGTACAGGGAAGAGATTGGAGTTGTTTTAAATGTAATCAAAAACTTTAAACCTCGAATCTTAAACAAAATAATGGGCACAATAATGATACTCACCGCATTCTTTGGTCAACCTGTTCATTGTGTGAATGTTTACATTTAGTGTGCCCATTAGCGCTTCCTCATCTGAAAATGGTAAAAGAAAACACAAAATCTCTGAATTACGGACAATTGTAATAAAGATGATAAATATGAAAAGTAAAGTTCCTTCAAGGCCATTACGGCCCATACAGCTGGAGCTTTTCCCGGTTTCTATAGCGTGAAGCGGAACAGGTGATAATAATCACCTCCTGGAGAGGATGCTAGTCTGATGCAGGTTCTTACTCCCAAGATAGTGCTTGTACTAATTTTGCACCTGGGTCGAATGGGAAAAATGCGTGTTAAGTCTCAATCACTCGGCCACCGACACAACCGCACATGCTTACGTGGAAAGTAGAACTTGGTCAGCTAAGTAACATATGCCACCCCATGTGACTAATGATAAATATAAAAAACAAACCACAAAATCTTTGAGTTAAAGACATTTGTAATAATGATGATAACTGTAAAAAACAAACCACAAAATCTGTAAGGTATAATCACATTTGTAATAATGATAGCAGCAGCAGCAGCAGTAGTAGTAGCAGTAGCAGTAGCAATAGCAGTAGGAGTAGTAGTAGTAGTAGTAGTAGTAGTAGTAGCAGTAGCAGTAGTAGTAGTAGTAGTAGTAGTAGCAATAGCAGCAGCAGCAGCAGTAGTAATAGTAGTAGTAGTAGCAGCAGTAGTAGTGCAGCAGCAGCAGCAGCAGCAGCAGCAGCAGCAGCAGTAGCAGTAGTAGTAGCAGCAGCAGCAGCAGCAGTAGTAGTAGTAGTAGTAGTAGTAGTAGTAGTAGTAGTAGTAGCAGCAGTAGCAGTAGGAGTAGTAGTAGTAGTAGTAGTAGTAGTAGTAATAGTAGTAGTAGTAGTAGTAGTATTATAGTAATAGTAGTAGTAGTAGTAGTAGTAGTAGTAGTAGTAGTAGTAGTAGTAGTAGTAGTAGTAGTAGTAGTAGTAGTAGTAGTAGCAGCAGCAGTAGTAGTAGCAGTAGCAGTAGTAGTAGTAGTAGCAGCAGCAGTAGTAGCAGTAGTAGTAGCAGCAGCAGCAGTAGTAGCAGTAGTATTGGTAAGTGACAATTTACTCAGCAACAATTCACTAAGCCTGGGTCAATATTCAAATGAAATAACATGTTTTTTAAATGCTCACCGACTTCCAGTAAAACGTTTCCGATTTTGTTGACTTGAGGAGTCTAGATATGGGATGAAAAGGAGAGAATATTTACTTGTTAGATTCTTGTCTACAAGGAACCGCATGCCATAATAGAAACATGTATGAGCCACAGATAATTTCTACAACAATTATTTTCCCAAATGTGTAGCATTAACCGGACTATTCTTCATTAGTCCTAAAAAACAATTATTTCTCTCTCTCTTTACATATACAGTCGTCGTAACGGGAGTAAGAAATTTGTTGCAATTATCCGAAGTTGCCAGAAGAAACCGGATTCCTGTGTGGGCCCAGTATTTAGGCTCATTTCGGTACTTAATGACTAGGTGTGTCTGTTGCAATGATTTTTGCATAGATAACTTTCCCCTCTAGTCATGAACATACTCATCTGTGTCAAAGTTGTATGCCTATAAACAGATACTACACAGCCAGCAAAGCAAACTACAGTAATTCACATCATTGGTTATGTTTAGCTAGCTGTGTAGTAAGCTACGAGGTGTGCAGCGTGTGAAATTTGAGAAAATTATCCAGCCTGTCAGGCAAAAGCCCAAGACCTTTTGGTTGAGCGGCCGACCCCCTTGCCCTCGGACCACCCATTCCCTGTTGTTTACCGTTTGACAAGCCATACCAAAGCTTTTCTATTGACTTTAGTCAGGTTGATATCAAATGTTTTCTTTTCTTTTTCTTGTTATCTTTTTGAAAATCCATTTTATCTTTGTTTTATTTTTTTCTCTCTACCCTTCCTTTACACCCTTGGCCACAAACAGGTCACCAATCAAATGACAAAGACAAAATGACTGGTTTTTTTACCTCTTTCACAGAGTTGATGAGATCTTGAACTGAAATAGAACTGACCGGCTGATCTCTCTTTGAACCTAAATGTGGAAAATGGAAAACGAGCAAAAGTTCATTAAACAAAGAAAGAAAGAACAAAAACGGCAGCGGAAAAAAAAAGTGTTACATAAATGTCATGATTTGAAATAAATTAATAAATAGAATAGTTTGTTATCTCCTTTTCATGATTGTTAAAATCGACAACTGAAAGTTTCCACCTTCTTAGAAAGTCATCCTCATCATCATAGTATACGACATTTTCTTAACACTGATGTAAGTATGATGATGTCGATTACAGAGAATCTCTTTCCATCCACTTACATTTTTTACACAGAAATTGCAAGGCTTCTTTCCATTCTTCACGTTCGTAGTCTGTCGTCATGAGCAGCGTGTATTCTTTGCCTCCCTCTAACGAAACCTTGAAGGGAAGTTTGGGGGATGACAAAATCAGGTGACCTTCCTGTCAAAAAAGAAAAAAACGACAGAATCAGATGACCTTCCTGTCAAAAAGGAAAAAAACGACAGAATCAGATGATCTTCCTGTCAAAAAGGAGAAAAAAACGACAGAATCAGATGATCTTCCTGTCAAAAAGGAAAAAAAAACGACAGCATCAGGTGACCTTCCTGTCAAAAAGGAAAAAAACGGCAGAATCAGGTGACCTTCCTGTCAAAAAGGAAAAAAACGACAGAATCAGATGACCTTCCTGTCAAAAGGAAAAAAACGACAGAATCAGATGACCTTCCTGTCAAAAAGGAAAAAAACGGCAGAATCAGGTGACCTTCCTGTCAAAAAGGAAAAAAACGACAGAATCAGATGACCTTCCTGTCAAAAAGGAAAAAAACGACAGAATCAGATGACCTTCCTGTCAAAAAGGAAAAAAACGACAGAATCAGATGACCTTCCTGTCAAAAAGGAAAAAAAATAAAGCATTTAGTCTTGTGGTTATTGAACTGCAAATTTAATTTGATTTTGATTTCGATTTTACCTACATCAACAACTAAGGTCATCTTGAGGTTTTGGGTAGGATTTTTAATTTATCCCGGGATGCCCTTTAACAGCCAAGGAGTCTTTAACGTGCATAGAGTGTTGTGATTTGCACATGGGCACTCCCTTTTCATTGTCTGTTTCAGACAGGACTAGCTGTCGATTCACCTACCTGTAACAGGTGGCTGGATTTTACTCGAAAAAACTCGAAAAAAAGAATTCAACCTATCGGGCACAAACCCACAACCTTCTGGTTGAGAGGCCAACACCTTGCCTCTTGACCCCAAACCCCCTGTATTTAGTTGTGTTAAGTGAAAGACATCTTGTGCTTATTGAACTGCACATAATGAGACGTCACGACTTGGATTGTGTAGAAAATTACAAACTAGCTTTCCTTTCTTTACACATCAAGGTATCGTGATTGAGAATAAAGCTTTTCCATTCATTTATCAGCCTACTAATGTTGTTTTTTTTAAAAGAAACAATCCTCTTTTCTTTAAAACAATTTTTTGTCAGCTTATGACTAAAATTCACCAAATATTGAATAATTGGAAAAAATTTAAACTAAATAATAATAATAATAATAATAATAATAATAATAATAATAATAATAATAATAATAATAATAATAATAATAACAATAATAATAATAATAACAACAATAATAATGATAATGATAATGAGGATGATGATGATGATGATGATGATGATGATGATGATAATAATACAGTGGAACCTCTCTAATCGGAACCTGAAGAATTGGGAAAGTCGGGCCAATCGGGAAGACATGACGGGGAACGGAATTTGTCTCTCTAAACGGGAAAGGTCCTCGGCTAATCGGGACAATTTTCCCCCATATTTATTTATTCCAACACACACTTGCTGTCCAAATTTGATTTCAGTGTTGGCAAAACATCAAACGTTACACCTACATTAGTCCCATCTTGTTATTCATTGCATGCTTGTACACAATGTCACAAATGCCGGTTCATGACGGCCATAAGCCAGACAAACCAGACATCTAATACGAAGGTGTGAAATCAGACATCGAGCCATACATTGCTCATCGACCTAGCAATACAGTACTGTGTTGACACTGGGCGGTGCTTAGAAAGCAGACTTGTGCATTGTCATAGTCTTTTATTACCCGCTTAACCTGTCAACCACAAAGGTGGACATGTGAGGAGATTCATCGATCCATCATGCATTCTTAATAACGTGTTTTATCTATCTACCGCACAACAAGTCTCAACTGTGAAAGACATGACAGAGATGAATGCCATCTTCGTTACATTCAATTGGTCCTGTGGCTACTTGTTCATTTAATTCTGTATTTTACCACTCAAACATGGCTTATGTACCTCAACTGTTGAAGAACAAACAAAATCCCTAGGTACCGGAAATAGGAAACTCGGCTAATCTGGACAATTTTACAATTCACCGAGATTTCCGTTTGGGAAGGTTCCACTGTAATAACAATGATACTACTACTACTACTACTACTACTACTACTACTACTACTACTACTACTACTACTACTACTACTACTACTACTTACTACTTCTACTACTACTACTACTACTACTACTACTACTACTACTACTACTACTACTACTACTACTACTACTACTACTACTACTACTACTACTACTACTAATAATAATAATAATAATAATAATGTTATACTGTTGATTATAATTAAAATGAACGTTGAGTGCATGTCTAAAAACATTCATGTTATGCTTGAAGTGTTGAACAACTATGTGACAATAACTTACATATTGGTTCAATTTTTTACGTAGTTTGTCCATAGTTCTGGTGCCACCACCTAGGCTAACAAATGATTTATGTTTCTGTAGGGAGGTAAGTGGAAACAAATTAGTGACAACTTTAGCCTCAAAAGTTTAATGCAACATACCATCATCTTCTCCTTTCTTCTTCTCCTCTTCCTTCTCTTCTTCTCCTCCTCCTTCTCCTCCTCCTCCTTTTTCTTCTTATTTTCATGTGATAATAATAAGAAACTCAATCAAGCTGTTTGTGAGCTGTGATACATTTAATGTGTACAATCTTTTATGGTTTCACATACAAAGGCAGATCAACTGAGATGAAGTGTCATAGAAACTTTTACACATAACTTTTTATCGAATTTAACGCATGCAAAATTTCCAAACATTTATCTCATAAAAGAGTTAACAGAAAACATCTGTCAAAAACATGTACTTACATCTTTAATGTCAAATTTCTTCACTTCTGCCATAAATTTTGTTTCACTTCTCGAATGTTGGTTTTGAGTCTTTCTATTTCGTCTGTATTTGAAAATGTTGAATCATCTGTCGATCAAAGTCAATCAATATAAATCATGAACACAGACCGAAATCATAGAAGAACAAAGTCAATCAATATAAATCATGAGTACAGACCGAAATCATAGAAGAACAAAGTCAATCAACATAAATCATGAATACAGACCGAAATCATAGAAGAACAAAGAAACAAAACTTCTTTATCTTTTTCTCTCTCTGTCTTTGTCAATCTGTCTCCCTCCCTCCCTCTCTCCCTCCCTCCCTCTCTCTCTGTCTCCAATTATATTTCAATCTTTCTTTGCCATTGCTTCTATCCAAAAATCATCTGAGACTTTGTCAACATTTTGACTTTAAAATTAACTTTTCTCTAAAAGTTAATCATCTTATAATTTCATTTGAATGTCAAACTTTTGTATACGTGCAAACATTCCGTTCCCCTTACCTTTGTATTCAAATTTGGTATCAAACGAAGTGTCGGAAAGGTGTGCAAACCATTTGATGACGTAGGAAACTTTTTGTTTCTGAAAGAAAATGCGATAACAGTTCGTAAATGATCCGCGATTTACATGTATCCATGAATGTGCATTATAAACACGAAACTCAAACCTCTTAATTCCTCAAGTCAACTTGATCAGACAAAATTACAGACAAAAGCATCAAATTCCATAGAACTTTTCCGAAATCTGTTCCTTACAGAAAAAGCATAAAGATTTCTCCAAGGTCCTTACGGTCTATTGAGCCGGAGCTTATCCCAGTTTCTATAGCATGAATCGGAACAGGTCATAATAGTCACCTCATTGACAGGACTCTAGTCTGTCGCAGATTTTTACTCCCAAGCTGGTACTGGTACCCATTTGCACCTAAGGCGGGTGGGGAAAATGTGTGTTGAGAATATTTCCTAAGGAGCACAAGGTCAGAACTAGTATTGCATGGGGATTCTGAATCCAGGACCTCATGATCTTAAGTCCAGATACGTAACCACTAGGTTACAGATGCCACATACAAATGAGACATAGGTAGTGATCACTATTTTTGTGGGGTTTTGTTTTTTCTTAATTTGATTTTAAACATCACAAGTATGTTTTGTCTTGATCTTAAAAGAAACTTTTCTTGATCTTAAAAAGAAACTTTTCTGTCTTGATGCGGCGTGAAAATTTTCACAACATTCAAATGCTCACTGGTCCTTTGACCGGGAATGGTCGTGGGAAAGCTGTGCTGATAAGTGTACCAACATCTTCCAACCATGCCGATTTTGTGCCAGGGTTTGGGTTTCAGCAAATGTCTTTTGAGTCCACTCTGTCATGTTGTCAGTCCATTTTTCTTCTGTCTGCCCCTTTTTCTGCATCCTTGGACTGTTCCCTGTAGAATCGTCTTAGAAAGGCCATCAGTTCTTGTCACATGGCCATACCACTTCAGTTTCTCTTCTTAACGGTAGTGAGAAGGTCTTCGTATTGATCTGTGGCTTGTTTTGTGATCCTGATTACTTCTTTGTTGGTGTGAAATCTAGGTATGTGATGTCTAGGAGTTTTCTGTAGCATCTCATCTCCACTGCTTGGATCTTTCTTTACAAGTCGACTGTTAATGTCCAGGACTCACTTCTGTTCTTCATCCGTCTTCACTGATAAAGAATATAGACAAGATCAGTGCACTAGTGGAAATAACTTTGGTTAGTCTTCAGACTGATATTTATGCTCTACCTAGGCACCAATGGGTACCAGCACCAGCTTGGGAGTATAAACCTGCGTACGTCCCTGTCCTGGAGGTGATCATTCATTGTAAGATTTTCACATGTTCAATTTCACAATACAGAAACCAGGATAAGCTTCGACTCTATGAGCTGTAAGGGCCTTGAAGAAAGACAGTACGTATTTTCAAAGTCAGTTTAAAGGCACAAAAAAACATCCTTTGAGAAGATGATACATCAAATGAAATTTTGTGGATATTCACATATCCAAATATATCTAAAATGCATACTACAAAGAAATAGTTTATCTAGCAGTCAACCTTTTCAACTCCAAAAAACAGACTCTGACTGCGCAAACTAATCCTACCTTTGCACAAGGGCCCATAATATTCCTGGAGATATTGATAATTCAACTTGAGTTAACCCCCTTCTATTCTAAGGTAAATAACAAAAACTCTGCAGATCGTTGGCCTTACTGACAAAGTGAAATGGTTGTTTTGTGAAAACTCAGAAAGGCGCTTGAGGTGCTTAGCACTTCTCTCTCTCACTCTGAGTCTCTGCCTTTAACTTGAAAGTTTGTTTAAAAACAGAAATTGCAGTTAATCTTCATCATTTTTTATATAGAATCTCCATGCTTCTCAAACAACTACAGATTTCTGGACTCAAAACCAAAAAGTACTGGTTGGCAGCTATGAATTCATTTTTTAAAACGAGTTTAAAAAAGTGGAAAATCGTGGAACCTGTGGGTTTCTCTTTTGGTACAGACGAGGATGTCGTTGAATAGGAACATGTAGCGCAGTTTCCTGGCTCCGTTGACTAGTTCAACCAGGAATGAGTTTTTCACCAACCGCTTGTTTTCATGATTCTGAACAGAAGCAAAATAAAAAAAGAAGTAAAATACGATTCAGCATGAGGTCAGTACTGACATGAAATCATGGATGATGAAAGAATAAGAATCAATCAGATGAAGAAACTACCCCCCCTACCCCCCCCCCCTCCCCCAAACCAAAACAAAACAAAACAAAAAAACAATCAATCAATTTCAAAAATAAAGACAGAGAGACAGAGAGACAAACAGACAGACAGAGAAGACTGAAATCCCATTTTGTTTTGCAGATTTGGTATAATCGAAAGTAACGTCGATATCTGGCTTTCTTATCACAAATGTAACTGATTGTGTCAACTAAGACCGTGGATGGCATATTTAAACAGGAAGCTAACTAAAATACGTACAATAGACGTGTGTGAGACGGAAGACTCGTAGTGTTCAAGATTGTGCTGTGACAACTTGAGGGCCTTTTGAAGAGCATGGTAGTCGGGGTGGTCCTCTGGGGTGCATTTGATGAGGTCCTGGCAACATGCAACAACATTTCAAGATCAATTTTTTGTCATGTAAAAAAAATTTATCTTTAGAGATGAAGTTCACACTTTTTTTAGTTCATGCAACATTTCACGTCAATTTAGCTTGGGTGTATTTTAGAAAATAATTTTTAAAAATGAAATTCATTTATGTAGTTTATGCAACATTTCACAATCAATTTAGGTTGGGTTTCATATTACAAAAATTTTCTTCAGAAATGATATTCATGTATTTTTTTTGGTCATTTTAGGCTGGGTTTCATGTTAAAAACATTATCTTCAGAAATAAACTTGAAATTATTCATTTAACTCTCATTTTTTGTAATTCTGCAGAGCCAAAGTGAGCACCGTTTTTCATTATCTCATAGTTAAAGTAAATGTCTTTAGTGACTGCCTACATCCCAGCAAAGCATGTCAGTCAGACAGGAGAATACAATCGGACCCGCTGCCGGACTGGGGATCATGAGGTCCCCAGTTCGAATCCTAGCAAAGCCTGACACTGTGTTCCTTAGGAAAGACGCTTAATACGCAATTTTCCCACTCTACCCAGGTGCAAATGGGTACAAGCACTAACTTGGGAGTAAAAATTGTGTCAGACTAGCGTCCTGGCCAGGAGGTGATTATTGTCACCTGTTCCGATTCACGTTATAGAAACTGGGATAAGCTCCGGCTCTATAGGCCTTAAGTGCCTTGTGGGAACTTTATTATAGGTGTGGGGGTTAAATATGTAAATTGAGTGTAAACATTGCCCTCTGCATTTTACATAGGGGCTTAGATACCATGAATCTACGATTTGCGCCCCTTATGTATTTATCATAAGCGATCAGATGAAAACAATGTAATGCTTGGCCAGTTTGAGAACCGTCAGGTCTAGACGACTGGAATCGCCGTTTCATTGATGTCATTTCCTTTGATTTCTGTCTAGACAGCTTTATACATATTATTCTTTGATGTTCTATGACCGTTTTGTTACAAAAGACTGACTTAGTTACATCACAAAGGTGACAGGTCCAGCTTACACCAACTGGCAGTGTCTAATGTGTGAATGGTGTTACATATGTAGCAGTATAATTATGTTCACTGGTGCAGTATCTATTCGTTAACCTTAGTTGAAGTTAACCATGGGCCTTCGTGTGGGGTACACGTACTTATGAGAAGTTGTGCGCTGAAATTATGATAGGATTGATATTTTCTCCAGGGACCTAAAACAATTTGGATTAAGCCGGTCACTATTTAGTCCCCAGCCCAAATATGTAGAAAAAAAATTATGTTTTTTAAAAAATCATTTTGAAAAACAGGGAATTTGATATAACCAAATTTAGAATAAGCGGGTCCGACTGTTCTGTTATGACAAAGA
>JAXRKP010001620.1:102500-106621 GCA_037039925.1 Doris montereyensis
GTAATCGTTTCAATCTTTAGTTTTCTTTTTTTCTTTTAATATTTAATCGTTTTAATCTTTGTGTTCATTTAATTTCTATTTTTGGTTTTTTGGTTTTCTTTTTCTAATATTTGGTTTTCTCTTTCCTTAAAACGTTGACGAGATTGGAAAGAGATTAAGGATCTATACAGTACAACATGGCGACCGCTTAGATGAAAATGTGCGTATTCACTAGGGACCAAATCTTGGGAGAAATCTAAATTAAAATTAATTTTCTCATGCTTACAAAGAAGAGACCATAATTTATTAAGAAATGTCTTTAAAACAATTATATATTTTTAGTATATTTTACACACGTATATAATATATATAATATATATATATATATATATATATATATATATATATATATATATATATATATATATATATATATATATATATATATATATATATATCTATCTGTGTTTTTCTTGACACACCCAAAGTTAAATTCCGAACCCTAGACCGTATAATATACAATACACATTGGATGGATAATTTGGGAGTTCAAAGTCACGTGATTTCCACAATGAGATCCATAGTCATCATTTGTCCTATCTCACTACATTAAAAAATTTTTTTTTTATCAAATTCGGTCGATATAATTTGTCACAAATTTCATTCGCATTTTGTCGCAACTCCAAAAATTATGTTCACAGGCGAACAATCTTAAGAATCCTTTGTCTCAAAACGAGTTTATGTGTAGTTGTAGCTAAAAACGCCACACAATGTAATTCTAAGCAAATCTAGAATGTGTCTAGGATGGATGCCAGACAGACTTACTGAGCAAATGTGTCTACGGATGGATGAAGACAGACTTACTAAGCAAATGTGTCTACGGATGGATGCCAGATAGGCTTACTGAGCAAATGTGTCTACGGATGGATGCCAGACAGACTTACTAAGCAAATCTGTCTACGGATGGATGCCAAACAGACTTACTGAGCAAATGTGTCTACGGATGGATGCCAGACAGACTTACTAAGCAAATGTGGTACGGATGGGTGCCAGACAGACCTACTAAGCAAATATGTCTACGGATGGATGCCAGACAGACTTACTAAGCAAACGTGTCTACGGATGGATGCCAGACAGACTTACTAAGCAAATGTGTCTAGGGATGGATGCCAGACAGACTTACTAAGCAAAATGTCTACGGATGGATGTCAAACAGGCTTACTGAGCAAATGTGTTTACGGATGGATGCCAGACAGGCTTACTGAGCAAACGTGCCTACGGCTGGATGTCATCCAAACTTACCAGGATCTTGAAGATCTCGCCGATACACTCGAGTGCGTCCAGTTGGCCACTTTGGGTTCCAAGGCTTCCACGAACGCCAGGTGGATGGCGTTCAGCCTCTCGATGTTGCCAAATATGGAGGCGATGTCTGCTATGCTGATGACAGCCTGTGACGACTGGCTGCTGGCCTCCAAAAGGTTCTTGTACTGAAAAGTGTGAGGAGGAGGGGGAGGGGGAAGAAGGGGGGGGGGGGGGGGGGGTAAAATGGTAGTTGTAGTTGAAATGTTAGGTAGAATAAATGGTAAGTGAAAAGGTACATGTACATGTAGATAGAAATGGTAATAGAAAAGGTGTTGTGGAAATGGTAGGTAAAAGTAGTAGGTAGAAATGGTAATTGAAAAGGTATATGTTAATTATTATAGATAAAAATGGTAGTTGAAAAGGTATATGTTAATTATTATAGATAAAAATGGTAGTTGAAAAGGTATATGTTAATTATTATAGATAAAAATGGTAGTTGAAAAGGTATATGTTAATTATTATAGATAAAAATGGTAGTTGAAAAGGTATATGTTAATTATTATAGATAAGTTGAAAAGGTATATGTTAATTATTATAGATAAAAATGGTAGTTGAAAAGGTAGGATAGAAATGGAAGTTAAAAACGTATATCAAAAAAGTGTGTTTTAAAAGGTAGAAAGAAATGTTCGGTAAAAATGGTAGTTAAAAAGGTAAATAAAATGATAGTTAAGAAGATAAATAACATGATAGGTAAGAAGGTAGATAGAAATGGTAGTTAAAAAGGTAAATAAAATGATAATTAAGAAGGTAGATAGAAATGGCAAATCTAGTATTGGGAAAAAAAAACCCAACAAATGATAATGACTGGACGCATACATACGTACGACTACAAAATTTTTAAAAAGGAAGAAATTTCACTCCGGCGATTCAGAGATGTTGACTGCCTATGCACCGAAGGCAACAAAAACAATGGCAAGGTCAAGTTGACATGGGAGTGAACTGCCAGAGATAGCTGCGACCAAGCCCAGATCTAGCCAGTGCAATCTCAGCGCCAGTTTCAGCGGCAGAGGAAACGCCGCACTGACATTGCGTAAACAACAACATTAACAATGTTGCAACGCAATTCGTAGAACCAGGGATCGGGAGGAACGAGGTAAACTCGGTGGGAAGCCCCGTGAAGGAGTGAGTATGTGTGTGTGTGTGTAGGTGTGTGTGTGTGTGTGTATGCGCGCGTGCATCTCGCCGTAAACAAGGGGAGATTACTGTTATGTGTGATTGCCTGAAGTCTGAATGAGATGCCTGTCTCTTATCGTCAGTTCATGTTTGGCTTCCCAATTATTATTTTTTATTTTGTTGTTGCTGGGGTTGTTGTCTTGTCTTACGTGAGTGGGAAAGATTTCCTGGGGGTGGGGGGGGGGCAGGGGGTCTTACGCAGGGGATGTTACACAAGGGTGTTATATAAGGGGTGGGGGAGGGTTTGATGGTCGGACTGGTTGTCTGTTTGTTTGTTGGTTTGTCTACGACTATAGCAGGGTATAGTTAGTCAGTAGGAAGAAAAAGAAGAAGAAGAAGAAGAAGAAGAAGAAGAAGGAGGAGGAGGATGAGGATGAGGAGGAGGAGGAGGAGGAGGGGGTGTGAAGAAGAAGAAGAAGAAGAAGAAGAAGAAGAAGAAGAAGAAGAAGAAGAAGAAGAAGAAGAAGAAGAAGAAGAAGAAGAAGAAGAAGAAGAAGAAGAAGAAAAAGAAGAAGAAGAAGAAGAAGAAGAAGAAGAAGAAGAAGAAGAAGAAGAAGAAGAAGAAGAAGAAGAAGAAGAAGAAGAAGAAGAAGAAGAAGAAGAAGAAGAAAGAAGGAAGAAGAAGAAGAAGAAGAAGAAGAAGAAGAAGAAGAAGAAGAAGAAGAAGAAAGAAGGAGGAGGAGGAGGAGGAGGAGGAGGGGGAGAGGAGGGAGGAGAAGAAGAAGAAGAAGAAGAAGAAGAAGAAGAAGAAGAAGAAGAAGAAGAAGAAGAAGAAGAAGAAAAAGAAGAAGCATCAACCGCCCACCTCACAGACAGCCAGACAGACAGACAGACAGACAGGCAGGCAGACAGACAGGCAGGCAGGCAGGCAGGCAGAGACAGATAGATGAGGTTGGCTGTGCTTGTGCTAGGGGAAAACGGGAAGAGAAGAGGGGACTGGGCCTGGTGGCGGGCGGGGTGTGGAGGGTAGAAAGGCATAGTTTTACATAGTAGCAAAACTAACAACCATTGAGAACAACTCATCACTGCAAAAGCCCTACATCTGTACGCGTTACATCATTAATTCCCCCGTGACAAATCAGACCACACAGACATTCTTTTTAAATAGATGATGAACATTTTGTTTGGTCGGTATGTGTGTGTGTGTGGGGGGGGGGGGGGTGTTTTCCTTTGTTGTCTATGTGCTTAGCATAAAATGATGACGTCACTAAATCGTTTGCCAACGGCGACAGAAAGGGTTGAGTCTATTTCCTAAAATAACATCACATCTGTGCTAACGATGATGATCGAATTTGACACCCCTACAATAAACACACACACACACACACACGCACACACATAATTTGACACCCCTACAACAAAACACACACACACACACACGCACACACACATATATATAAAAACCCAAAATAAACAACACTAAAAGAAACCCTTTAGCCAATTTGACACCTCCCCCCCCCAAAGAAAAGACCCAACACACAATCCAATAATTTTTTTTTTTTTAAAACCCCCTCCCCTCAAAAAATCAAAAGAATCCAACTACAGCACACACTCACATGTAAGAACCTAAAGTACACAGCACAAAAATGAAACCAACTTAAACACAA
>JAXRKP010001621.1:0-5000 GCA_037039925.1 Doris montereyensis
TGTGATGAGAAGGAAAGGGGGGGGGGCAAAGAATATATTCAAGCTTCGACATTTCTTCGTCAGGCCGAGTGTCCACTTTGAGGTTTAACACTTCCAGGCCAGACAAAACGTGACATCCTCTCACTGTGGGTAATTCTGGCAATTTGTCCACGACATAGATCTTGGAGTGACAAAACAAACTCAAGCGGGCGCGCCGCCTATCAAAGCTTCACAAATCAAAAAGACATGAGATTTGTTTGTTTGTCTGTTTAATTGAAATTCACCTCCATCATGTGACGCTCTCAGGGCGAATTGAAAGGAAAAATAATATGAAAGATGAGTAAAAGAGTCAATGGAAATAAGTAGGACCTACCATTAGCGCCTCCATCCACTCACTAGATAAATAGCCCTCGTGTCTCGTCTATGATCACGCTGTTCAGCAGATTATGGTGATTTCCTTATAACCACACAGTTACCTCCTTTCTCCATAAAAGCTTGTTATTTATTATTATCTCCCCTACCTTTAGGTTTTCCGTGACGTAGACGTCGTGGACAACACAATGCCTCTCATCATCCGAGATTTTCTCAACTTTGCCTGCATCTTGTTGGCCACTCTTATCGTTATCACAATCAAGGCGCCCGTCTTTGCCGCCATTCTCCTACCCATCTTTGCGTTCTTTATGGGGCTGCAGGTGAGCGGATAGGCGTTCAGAAAATTTCTCTGTGCAAATCTGATGTTTTGCTGTCGTTTTATTTGTGTCCATCCAAGTACATGTAGTGCAGAAGCGATTTTGTCCCCACCTCCCTTTGGAATGCCAATGCGTCGGATTGCCTAGTGACGGTCTTTGGCTGAGCTTGTCTGGTTTTGTCCGATATTGTCTCACCTGTGTATTTATAATTTCTTGTATTTTGTCTGTTAGTGTATGTTTTTTATTAGCTAAAACTGGGCCAAATTCACAAATATGTGCTAAACGTTTGTACACTGCTAAATGTAACAAGTTCTACGGAGTAAGGCGCGTGAAATAGTTACGTTTGTGAATTTTAACCAACATAACCTCTAAAATTATACTTTTGTTTCATATCAAAACGATTTCTTTAAAACGCCTCTTCCTTCTTCCTAAACCCCTCTCATTTCCCATCTGCTTCCCATAGCCCAACTCAAATAACAACATAATCTCACGTTAGAAACGCAACACTTCTAAGTTGTTAGTTGTTGCTGTTGTTGGTAATCTGAGATATAACCAGGTAGCATCAATCCTGTATAGGAAAGGCGGTGAAAAAGATTTACCATATTATTATAGAAACTGGGTAAGCTGGCTTGCTGGGTAACTGGCTGAATTATACTATTATGCTCCGAATTGTTTGCTACTACAAAAATCAAACATGTGCTGCGCTCTGTCACCACTCCCATCCGTTTGGGATGTCCCGTAGTGGGTAACAGCCAGCCATCAGTAAGCCACATACATTTTTCAATGGTCATAAGCGTGTGCCTAATTGCACTGAGGAGTCAAACTGACATCGTCCGATCTATTCAGCAAAGTGGTGGTGCAGCCAAACAAGGATGCTGTTCCACTACTGGCCATTCAGTGCTGAGAATCCTGTAATTGGCTTACTATGTAGATCTTTTAACAAAAAGTAAAAGAGGATCTCTCTCTCTCTCTCTCTCTCTCTCTCTCTCTCTCTCTCTCTCTCTCTCTCTCTCTCTCTCTCTCTCTCTCTCTCTCTCTCTCTCTCTCTCTCTCTCTCTCTCTCTCTCTCTCTCTCGCTCTCTCTCTCTTTCTCTCTCTCTCTCTCTCTCTCTCTCTGTCTGTCTGTCTGTCTGTCTGTCTGTCTCTCTCTCTCTCTCTCTCTCTCTCTCTCTCTCTCTCTCTCTCTCTCTCTCTCTCTCTCTCTCTCTCTCTCTCTCTCTCTCTCTCTCTCTCTCTCTCTCTCTCTCTCTCTTCAGTCTGTATTTAGTTCAATGATCATGAGGTCATTTTCATTCATTGGTGATGCATATAACTAGAATTCGCACAGTCTTCAAGCGGTTCTAATTTTCCTTATTCTTACATGAGAACAACAATTAACTCATTACTGTTGCAAACGTACTGAATACTTATCATGTTAAAGTACAATCTACAGACTCTCTATGTGCGCACGTCAAGGCAACTGAAAAGAATCGAATCCGTTTCTCGATCACCCAATCTACACCCATTTCAGCGAAGCGATTTCGGGCGCTGCTGTCATCAGGAGCGTATGGCGCCAAGGAACGATTTATTCTCGAGTCAGAGGCCAAGATCGATACCAATCAAGCCTATTTCTTTGCCAGTCAGTGTGCCGTCAGGTATCCTTGATTTCAATGTTTTTCAATTTATCAGTGAGGAATGAATAAATGTTTCCCCGATTAGGTAAAACAAAATTAATGAATGCATGAATGGAAGAATGAATAAATAATATAGTTAAGTAGCCATTGCCGATGTCTTCATCATATCATCAGCCGTTTCACCATTCGTCCTGGTTGTGGGCATGGGTCTGCCAAGTAGAGCCCTCTATCTTCCTCTGTCCTGGGTTATTGTCTCCACCTCTGTCCAATTGCGTCCAATCCTTGTCAGCTCCATATCCATAATTATCACTTCTACATGTGCATCTTGGTCTACCTCTTCTTCGTTTTCCATGTAGGTTCCATTGTAAAGCTTTGTCTACGTGTCAGGTTACGTGCTACTTGCTCATAGTGTACCCGATCCATCTCCATCATTGTCTTTCGATTTCCAGTGTCTTACCACAGGGTGATTTTTATTTGTTTTTACATTTCAGATGGTTGCAAATTAATTTGGACATCCTCATTAGATTGATCATCTTCTTTTGCTGCTTTCCTTCAGAGTTACTTCCAGTTAGGGGGAGGAGTGATGCCGGACTTTCGGTTTTCTTATGCTTTGCAAGTGAGTTGCGAGTTGCTTGCTTGTCTGCCGTTAAATTATTAATGTTGTAGTGAAGACGAAGATATTTTGATTTGATTTGATTTGATTTTGGTCACATTCACAACTTACTAAGGTGATCTGGGGATTTTTGGTAGGATTCCCTTAATTTCATTTTACCCCGGACTGCACTATGAACAGCTGATGGATCTTTAAACGTGTACAGAGTTAATATCTGCACATGGGATCTCCTTTTTATTGTCCGTTTCCGATGGTACTAGTTCTTTAATCCACGACCCTCTGGTTGAGAGGCAGAAACTTTACCTCTGGACTACCGTTGTTCCCCCGAAGACAAAAGACAACACAACCCTCCTTCTTTGTTTGTTATGTTGTGTTTTGGCTTTTCAACGTACGCTTTGAATACCAGGCCAATACCAAGTATCGAATCTCCACAAAGCTATTGCTGAAAGATCGTTCTACTCTACTCTAGAATCATTAAACCGCGACCATCAAGCTTACTAAACCCCAGGAGTTAGTCAACGTGATTTTAATTACAATTATGTTTTGTAAAGCGCATAGCTTTGATTCTAACTGATAAAGAAGACGCCATGAATATGTTTTTATCATATCTTTTCAGAGGCGATGTAGGCCATTCGACCTTTAAACGCCCCATACATCTCAACATAATCATGGAGTTTTGAAAATGATTGAACATATAGTAATCAATAAGAACAATGCGCATTCATTCATCATACAAATATTTTAAATTATAGAGCTTCATATCAATGACATTTTTAAAAGAATTAATACTAGTTGCATTTTTCCATAATTTGACTGTTCGTACAATGAAAATATTTATGTCTCACATAAGTAGAACTGTCCTGTAATATAAATCTTAACTCTTTCTCCCCGAGTAAAATTCACATGAGAATAGTTTAAAAATGATTTATAATCAATAGTATCTATATTATGAACAATTTTATACAATTGGATAAGATTCCCCGTTTTCTTCTGTAATAAGTGAGGAGAGTCGAAGAAATTTTCTAATTCTGTCAATCATAGGAACACTGACCTCCAGGCGCCAATTCTCATCATGTAAAGGCCGGGCGCTAGGCTGGGGACGAGGTTTGTCTGATATGATTGGATTTGCCGGTTATTAGTAGGGAGGCTATGAGTCACACTCAGGGCAATCACAGGCAGATGGGCAATTTGTTCTGGGGGTGGTTGTGGATGTGTCAGACATGGGTGACAGCCAGAGTTGTATAAGGACAAGCACAAAGTAGCTAGGTCATGGCTATGGGCGCGGTAGCGATGGGCATGGGATGGATGTGGGGCAAGCTTTAAGGCAGTGAAGGAGCTTAGAGTAACTCAAGGTTGGGGGTTTGGGGGGTGTGGGGGGCGGTCTGTTAGCTGTACTGTGGAGGTGTTGGTGGGTGAGTGGTGGTGGTGGGAGAGACATCGGTGGTGGTGGTGGTGGCGGTTGGTGGTGGTGGTGGTGGTGGAGGGTGGAGGTGGTGCGTGTGGTTGGGGGTGTTGGTGGTAGTGTTGGTGGAGTGGTTGTGGCTGGGTGGTGGTGGTTGGTGGTGGCTGGTGCGGGGTGGTGACTGGTGGGTGTGTGGGTTGTGGTGTAGTTGGTGGGTGGTGGTGGCTGGTGGAGTGGTGGTGGGATCGGTGGGGGATGTTTGGGGGAGGGGTTGTGTCGGTTTGGGGGGGGATGTGTAGTGGTGGAGGGGGGGTGATGGGTGGTGGGGTTGGGAGTGGGGGGGTGGGGGGGGGGGGGGGGGTGGGGGTGGTGGTTAGGTGGGTGGGTGGGGGTGGGGGGGGGGGGGGTGGGGGTGGGGGGGGGGGGGGGGGGGGGTGGTGTGGTGGAGGGGGGGTGGGGGTGGGGGGGGGGGGGTGGGAGGGTGGTGGGGTGGGGGGGGGTGGGGGGGGGGGGGGGGGGGGGTGGGGGTGGTGGGCGGGTGGGGGTGGGGGGGGGTGGGGCGGGGGGGGGGGGGGGGGATGGGTGGGGGGGGGGGGGAGGGGGGGGGGGGTGGTGGTGGGGGTGGGGGGGGGGGGGGGGTGGGGTGGGGGGGGGGGGGGGGGGGGGGGGGTGGGGGTGGGGGTGGGGGGGGGCGGTGGGGTGGG
>JAXRKP010001621.1:10000-12500 GCA_037039925.1 Doris montereyensis
GAACAAATCTTTGTCCAAAAAAGTTGTCAGTGGCATCTCAATTCTTGATATTGGAGATACATTTAGGACAGATAAATTCTAAATTTACTTATTATCTGTCCATTTCATTTTTATTCAAACCAGGCTGATACGATAATACCCACAACCGACCGGAACAAGAATGGCCGCACAATGGTGACGTCACTTTCGCTAATTACCAAACCCGTTACAGAAGGACTTGATTTGGTGTTAAAGGGAGTCAACTGTCACATTCGAAGAAGAGAAAAGGTAGACAATCCATGCTTACATCATAGTCACAGAGTTTAACCGATTCACTTCAATTCGCTATATGATATAATTCTGTACACCGTGTTTATTCTTTTCGTGTAAACCTTTCTCTTTTACATATCAACCCACCAATCTACCTACCTATCTATCTATCTGTCTGTCTATCCGTCCATCCATCTTTCTATCTATCTATCTATCTATCTAGCTACCTATCTATACATCTATCTATCTATCTATCTATCTATCTATCTATATATATATATATATATATATATATATATATATATATATATATATATATATATATATATATATATATATCAAGCCAGCTTTTTTCTTTTGATCTCTGCTGCTCTATTTTGTACTCTATTTACATCCTGTTGATGATCATTCCCACCTCTTTGCTGAAATTGCACCCCTCCACACCCCTCTCCCCGTCAACATACCTTCTTCCTTCTGGATCTGCCTATGCGTTCAAACAAGTATCCGGAGAACGTGAATGTTTTTCATTTTTCATAAAATGAAGAAAGTCTTCTTTATTTATCACTCTCCTGATTTGTCCCTACACAGATTGGAATTGTGGAAGGACTGGAGCTGGCAAGTCGTCCTTGACCCTGTCCTTGTTTCGCATCCTGGAGGCCGCCGGTGGGGAAATTTCCATTGATGGTATCAACATAGCCGACATTGGGCTCCATGATTTGAGGAGCAAACTAACCATATTGCCTCAGGTTTCTTTCCGGATAATCACCTCTTTTGAGTAGTAATATTGTATAAGACTCGATTTTTAAAAAGATATTGCAACGAGCTCTGAACTATATAGCTATAACCATATGTAATTTAAACAATGTAAATAAATTGGCATTATGTATGGAAAAGCAGTTAGTGTTGTCACATAATATATTTTGAACTTTATTTTAATGATAATATTTTGTATTAAGCTAATAAAGTTATGATCATTTTATTATCTGGACGGATAGTCTGTCTGCTCTGCAGGATCTGAGAACTGTAGACACTAAAAGTCAAGTAATAATACTAATTTCTTTCAACGTCAGGACCCCGTCATATTTTCCGGATCTCTGCGTATGAATCTTGACCCATTTGACCAGTACGATGACCAACAATTATGGAAAGCTCTAGAGCAAGCACATTTGAAAGATTTCACTGTCAACCAGCCCGGAGGACTGGACTACGAATGTGGGGAAGAGGGTTCAAATCTCAGGTTTGTTCAACGACCACACTTCATCAGTACTCTCGGATGAGAGTTATGTCATGGGACGCTTGATTGTATTGTTTTTTTTTAACGTTATAGACGATACACAGACAATGTCATCATCATCATCATCATCATCATCATCATCATCATAATCATCATCATCATCATCATTATCCTTCTCCCTTCATCATCATCATAATCATCATGACCATCATCGTCGTCGTTGTCGTCGTCGTATTCATCATCACGATCTTCATCATGATCCCCATATTCCCGTTGCCATTCGTGAGGTATAGTCCACCAATAAGATCTCTCCAGCGATCCCTTTCCTGTGTTGTCTTTTCCACATCTCTCTCCAAGTCTTTCCCCTACGTCCTTCAATTCTATCTCCAGTTATCGCTATGCCACATTGCGTTATTTGGTCTTCCTCTTTCTGTGATCTCGTGGTGGGATACTTGTTATGGCCTGTAGGATAAGACAAGTCATTTAAAAGAAGAAATGAAGCAAGGGCAAATGACAAAGCAACATACCTGTATCATTATAATAAACAAGGCTTGCTACAACCTATTGCCAGGCAGTATATAATTAGCTTGCAAATAACCGTAGTCATGTTTTTGTTTTGTTTTGTTTTGTGCTTTGTATTTCAGTATCGGACAGCGCCAGCTGGTGTGTTTAGCTAGAGCCTTGTTACGTCACACCAAAGTTCTCATTCTTGACGAAGCAACCGCCGCCACTGACTTTGAGACAGACAGCCTGATACAGAAAACCATCAGAGAAGCCTTCGATCATTGTACCATCATCGCCATTGCTCACAGGATCAACACGATCATGGATTACGACAGGTAGAGGATTCCATTCTATCGATTACATTTGATGGGGAGGTGGGGGGGGGGGGGACAAAACAACAATACATACGACTTAATGTTGATTTGTGTTATGGATAAAATTTACAGAACATTTTAAAAAAGGATTTTTCCCCCACATGCACATCGATGAATCAACTTTTCAAAAAATTTGTCT
>JAXRKP010001621.1:17500-70000 GCA_037039925.1 Doris montereyensis
TTACATGTATTACCAGAATGACTATAAAATTGAGGAACGATCTAAATTTTAATCTAAAGAATCTAACTAAGAAAATTCAATAGCAACGTCAACTGAATTCTTCTCATAAAAATAAATAAAACGAATGTTTTGACACAAAGTAAAAAACCTGTCCTTTTTCTCCTGCCCCACAATGAAAACATGAATTTTTAAACAAGCTGTAAAGAAACCAAAACTTAAACGAAGACATCCTTATTTTTTATTTTTTTTTGTCATGTGTTTTTATATGGGATTTGTCTTTATTCATTCTATTTTCATCTGCATATTTTTACCTGATATTTGAATAACACGAAGGAGCCACAGTGGACTGAAGTCAATGGCGAAATATGACAATAAGTGACAATTCCACTAATAAAGACAGAACAAACACATGACGTTTCGGGTATAACCCTTCGTCAGACAACAAACGAGAAATATCTAGTTCTAAGCATTACCCCAGGCATCGCAAAAAGATGACCATAGATTTAGATCTATTAGCAATAAAAAAAAAGATAAATAGCGTGAACAACAAAGAGATGTGACAATGTGAACTATCTAAATAGCTGTGAATAATACGAAGGAAGCCACAGTGGAGTGAAGTCAAAGGTGAAATATGATAATACATAGTTCACATTGCCACATCTCTTTGCTGTTTACGTTATTTTATATTTTTTATTGCTAATAGATCTAGATCTATAATCATCTTCTTTGTGATGCCTGAGGTAGTGCTTAGATCTAGATCTAGATATTTCTCGTTTGTTGTCTGACGAAGGGTTATACCAAAAACGTCACGTGTTTGTTCTGTCTTTATTAGTGGAATTGTCACTTATTGTCATATTTTACCTATTTGATAACAATACTAGCTGCAAGTTCAACAGACCAATATTGGCATTAAGTACTGAAATGACATATTTTAAAATAAATCCCAACAACATAGATAGGAGGAATTGCATCAGCTTGTTTTTAAAGGGCTATAAATTAACATGGAAACAATTTTCTCCTAAAACGCCTAAAAAAAAGAAAAGAAAAGAAAAAAAGAACAATTTTGGTAAAAAAAAAAAGCCTAAAAGCAAAAAAAGAAAAAAGAAAAAAGTTTTTCTAAAAAAAATCTTACAAAAAAAGAAAAAAAGAAGAAGAAAGAACAATTTTGTCCAATTCCCTCCACTCTCTCTCTAACTCTTAATAACATTGAACACCACTTTCTATCTTTACGTAACACATTGTATTTGTACACTGTTATAACTCTATCAAAGGGTGACCGTGAAGATTGAAAGGCCACCAGGATTTTCATCAATGCTATTTGAGTATTTCATTTACACAAAACATTCAAAGCACCAGATTTTTAATAAAAAAATAAAAATGTCTTTGCAAAATCACGTCTCACTACTCTGCGCTCTTTTAATACAACCAATTTCCATATAAAGGAAAAAAGATTTCCCGATTGCATATGACACTCCACTTCAAAGGTAATCAAAGGCATTAGTCATGAGTCACTCAGTGGGTATGCTTAGATGTTTAGGTTTGAACGTTCCAGTGCGCACGCTTTCCGCTTTCCGCAAATGACCCTCTGTCTCCATGTGCAACGCCATCATCTGAGAGGTGGGCATAGTCACATGACACAACTCACACGTAACTGGACGGCGATGATGACTGGAGGAAACAAAACAAAAAAAATAAGGACATACAAAGATAGAATAATACAAAAACTTTTTAAAGCGGTATTTTTTTTCATTCTGTCTAAACATTTTTCACTGATATTTCCTTTCGTCACTTCTAACAAACTTCTATTTTTTTTTTACAGAAATTTCTTTTTATTCTCTTTGAAAAACCCTATTTTACTGGTATTTCTTTTTATTATCTCTGACAAACCCCATTTTATTGACATTTCTTTTTATTCTCTCTAACAAACCCCATTTTATTGACATTTCTTTTTATTCTCTCTGGCAAACCCCATTTGTTAAATTGATGTTTCTTTTTATTCTCTCTGAAAAACCCCATTTTATTGACATTTCTTTTCATTCTCTCTGACAAACCCATTTTTTAGTGATATTTCTTTTCGTTTTCTTTCTGATGAACCCTGAACCCCATTCAAAATTTTTATTTTAATGATGTTATTTTCCATTCTTTCTGACAAACTCAATTTTTTGCGAAAATTTCATTTCATTCCATCTGAGAAAGTCCATGTTCTAAAAATCACTGAAACTCAGGATGGCCTACAGCTCTAGATCGCACCTTTTGACGGAATTTTTCAACTCTTCCAGGTGTTGCAGGTAGTAGTCCTTCCTTCTCAGTGCCTCCGCCATCGGTTGTTCCTCAGCTAACACAATGGGAGAATGCAGTCTCAGCAAAGCGTCGCTCCTATAAGCACCACTTTCGTCCACCACGAAATCTGGATTTATCTACATAAATGGAGGGTTATATTATCAAGATGCATTTTAGATCAACGCAAAAATGTAACCATAGAATAAAAAATAATCAAACATTTTGTTTGAAAGGGAACAAAAATTATCTCAAATGCAAAAAAAAATGAAGTTAAGCAAGTCTGTTAATAAGGCTACATCAATAATAATAATAATAATAATAATAATAATAATAATAATAATAATAATACTAATAATAATATCAATATTATTCATGCCAACAAACAAATGTTAATCTAATCTTATCCAGGGTAAAAAGTAAGGCAAAACTTACAATAAGACTGGAGATTTAAAAAACAAAATGAAATACAAGTACATCACTTTGAAATCACAATAGGATTCAAAATCAAGCACGTTGACAGTAATATGTAGGAATTGACTTTCTTAGAGGCTAGAAAGAATATTTAAAAAACTCAGAAGACGAAGAAAAAAGGAAAAAGAACAGAAAGAAGAAAAAAGGGGAAGAAGATGAAGAGCAAGAAGAAGAAGAAGAAAAAGAAGAGGAGGAAGAAGAAAGAGAACAGGAAGATGGAGAGGAGGTAAAAGAAGAGTAAAATTAGAAAGATGAAAAAAAAGAGGAAGAAGAGGGAGAAGAAGAAGTAGAAAAAGAGGAGAAGATTAAGGAAAAGAGAAGAATAATAATAAGAAGAAACAAAAGAAGAAATCAACGAAGAGTAAGATGAAGATTGAAGAAGATTGAAGAAGAAGAAGAGAAAAAAAGAAGAAAGAGCAGAGGAAGAAGAAAAGGAAGAGGAAAAAGAAGAAAAAAGGAAAAGGAAAAAGAAGAATGAGCAGAGGAAGAAGAAAAGAAGAGAAAAAGAAAAAGAAAAAAGAAAAGGAGAAAAAGAAAAGAAGAAGAAGAAGAAGAAGAAGAAGAAGAGGAAGATGAAGAAGAAGAAGAGGAAAAGAAGAAAGAGCAGAGGAAGAAGAAAAGGAAGAGGAAAAAGAAGAAAAAGAAGAAAAAAGGGAAAGGAAAAAGAAGAATGAGCAGAGGAAGAAGAAAAGGAAGGAAAAAAAAAGAAAAAAAGAAAAAGAGCTAGAGCATATCTCAGTTTCTATAGCGCAAGGCTGAACAGGTGACAAAAATCATCCCCTGGACAGGACGCCAAGAGTTTGTCGCAAGTTTTTTTTAAACTCCTAAGCTGTTGCTGGTATCCATTTGCACCTGGGTTAGGTAGGGAAACGTGTGTTATTATAAATGCCATTTCCGACGAACACACGGACTTAGCATTGCTAGGATCTGAACCCAGGATCTCATGATCCCAAGTCCGTCAATCTAGTTACTAGGCCATCGATGCCACATACACGACCTCTGTAATGGAGATGATGAAACAATCATCTTATGTCTTATTCACTTACAACTGAAATGAGCACTGTTTTATTCAGGGTTTAGGTTAAGATTTTTACATAACACTTGGAATCCTAGCAATCCTGGGTCCAACATTATGTTCCTAAAGAAAGACACTAATTAACACATTATGTTTTCCCATAAAAACCCAGGTGCAAATAGGTAACAGTACCAGTTGGAGTATAAAACCTGTGATAGGCTAGAGGCATGTCTAGGTTAGTGGCCATGTCATAATCACCGGTTCTGCTTCATGTACTATAGAAACTGGGATATGTTTTGGCTATGGGCTGTTTTGGCCTTGAATAAAAAAAATAATAATGAAAATGTTTTTTGGGTGGGGGGGGGGGTGGGGGGGCGGGGGGGCATGTTGCCTTGACATTGACACCTCTCCTCTTCTTTACTACGTAAGTTCAGGATGAAGATGGACGGGACCCATGAGTTTTTTTGTCCACCTCATTTTGAACAGGCATCGAGATGACTTTGATGCCATATAAATATCATATTGACGGTGAAAGTCGTAAGCCATGTAAGTCAAAATTGGTAACACCTTTATTCTTCTCCATTTTTTAAAGTAGGAACCCCTATGCTTTGTCTAGTTAGGATTCTGTGGCACAAGAACCAATATAAACCCATATAATAACCATATGACCCTATTGGGTCTAATCTTTGACACTTGCCAACCATGCATGTCTGTGAAAATAGATTAAAAGCGTGCAGCATAATTTTCTTTCATTTTCAAAACATCCAAAATTGATTTACACGGTTTGCAACTTTCATCGTCGATATATTTATGTCCCATGATGTGATATGAAATAAAATAATCATTTGAAAAACAAACAAAACAATCAATAAAACTTATATAGGAAAAAAATTATAAAAAACCACGGGCCGAACCTGATTCCATAAATATTGTTTTCTGAATGATTCTTGTTCTACTGGTTCCCTGTTTCGGGTGAGTATTCTGGAAGGCAAAAGGTAGAAAAATGAGAATTTCACTGAAAACTCAATCAAAGTAAATACGAGCAACAAGAAATTTGAAAGAAAAGAGCATAAAGAGATGATAAAGGACGATTCAAGTGGAAGATGGCAAAAACAATGAAATCTGAACTGCAGAAGATGAAATGAAATAAGCATAAATGTGGAAATGGAACTAAGTTCAAATGAAAGAAGAAAACAGAGAGAAAAACCCCCCCAACAAATTCCAAAGACAGTGACTTACTCTGACAGTAACTTACTCTGACTTACAGTGACAGTTACCTCTGACAGTAACTTACTCTGACAGTAACTTACTCTGACAGTAACATACTCTTACAGTGACTTACTCTGACAGTAATTTACTCTGACAGGGACTTACTCTGACAGTAACATACTCTTATAATAACTTACTCTGACAGTAACATACTCTTATAATAACTTACTCTGACAGTAACATACTCTTATAATAACTTACTCTGACAGTAACATACTGTTACAATGACTTACTCTGACAATGACTTACTCTGACAGTAACATACTCTGACAGTGACTTACATTTTCAGCAACTTGCGTATGCGCTCCTGCTCATTGACAGTATGATCTATCCCCCATGGAAACGTATCACCATTCGTACACAGAGCTGAGTTGACTGCCCGCCTTACCTCATTTATCTGAAGATTTTTTTATACCAAAAATGCAAATTAAATGCAATTGGCACAATTACTCATAATACATACAACAGCCAAAATAAAAAGTAAAGAAATACAACATTTGAGGAATTCAAT
The DNA here is from genome assembly GCA_037039925.1 of Doris montereyensis. Lineage (NCBI taxonomy): Eukaryota > Metazoa > Mollusca > Gastropoda > Nudibranchia > Dorididae > Doris > Doris montereyensis. The sequence continues at coordinate 23,047 of JAXRKP010001621.1, forward strand.
TTTTTTTACAGCTCCTGTGTTTGAGAAAGAGAATAAATTTCCAGTAACCAAGTCCAAAGCTTTGTTTCATTGAAATTTCCCCCATTCACTATATGCAATGATCTCATGGTGAAGTCAGAGAGAATAGCAAGATGAAAGACATGTGAAAGAGTGAAAGGAAAGAAGTAGGATTTACATGTAGCATCCGTCAGCCGCCCACTCATCCAAAGCATAGAATACTAAAAACTTTTATACACCAAGATATGGGAAAGAACAGAAGAGTTTACTCCTTCTGCCAAATAATCTTAATATAAATATGTATATGATAGGGTAGAGATTTGAATCTTGAATTCTGGGAGCCTGGATGATTTATTTCATTGTCTGTCTGTCTGTCTGTCTGTCTGTCTGTCTGTCTGTCTGTCTGTCTGTCTCTCTCTCTCTCTCTCTCTCTCTCTCTCTCTCTCTCTCTCTCTCTCTCTCTCTCTCTCTCTCTCTCTCTCTCTCTCTCTCCCTCTCTCTCTTTAACCATTTTAGAGTGTTACAAGCTACAAAACAAATACAATACTTCAATGCACATCTTATCTATAAGTTAAGTGATACACAACAGGATATAAACCAGTTGTGGGTTTGAATCCTGACTGGCATCCTGACCAAGGAATGATATGACATCACCTGTAAAACAGTGCTATGGAATCTTAAGATATGCTGGATACCTCTGAAAGAAAAAGTGGCTGGACAGTTATCCAACTAGCTCTCACCTTAAAGCTTAGTACAAGAATGACTACATCAGGTTGTTCAACACACATACTACAATCCTCAAACATTGATTGTCACCTGCACTTATTTCACCATTGCATGGTAAGACTGTGGAACAAACTGCCAACATTGAACGAAGCAGTAGTGCTGAAAACTTCAAACTAAATACTTTTCTTTAAAATCAAAATTTGACTTGGTTTCATTGAAGTTTATCATGACCACCATATATGGGGATCTCGGGGTGAATTAAGAGGGGGGAAAAAAACTGTGTGAAAGAGTGAAAGGAAAGAACTAAGACCTATGAGCAGCGCCCATCCATCGGCCAACTGCCCACATCAAAATCTGATTGATCGTAGTGAAATTTAGAATCATGTCCACTGACAGTGTTAAGTCCCTTAATGGAACTTTACTGAACACCTTTAAGAAATTCTCCCAGATATTTCACTAATGAAAAACTGACCATTTCAATGGTTTCTGTCAAATCTGGAAGATAGAGCAGGCAGGATGGACAGGTGATGTCCTGAACTCCCAGACCACACAGGGCTAACGGTACCTTTGAATTGTACCTGGGGCAAGTTAGGAAAATGTCCGTGAAGTGTTTTTCTCAAGGAAAGCCAGCTTACAGGAACTAGCACTGCTAGATTCAAACCCAGGAAACCTCAACGATCCCAAAGCCGTAATTTTACCAATAAAACGCCGACATCACTTAAATCTAGATTATCCTTTTTGGAAGAAAGACGGAAATATTTGTTTTGGTGACAGCAATAGTTTTTCTCAAGAGTTGAGTTACAAGGTTATTATTGAAAAGACATAAGAAGCATACATTTGATCCTTTGAAAAAAATGGAACTTTACTCACTCAAACACCTTTAAGAAATTCAAATAATCAAACAGATATTTCACATTACAAAGCTTGCACCATTTCAATGTAATGATGTAATGTCAAATCTGTTGTTATTGAAAAATCAAATCGAAAAGTGGGAAGGGAGGATGGACAGGTCATCTGTAAAAGTCAAAGCCCAGACCACACAGGGCCCCTTTCGTGCCAACCTGCCTCTTGTGAGTGCTGAGCATGATAGATTAATGACACATGATTTTGAAAACAGTCATCACATTGCCTTTGTCTATCCCGTGAAACAAAGATATAGCCTTGACATTCACATACATCAATCAAAATTTTCTATTGTCCTATTTAAATATGCCAAAAAAAAAACTGCCTAAACATGTTTAGTCCCCCTGCCGTAATTGTCCTCATTTAAACTGGTAAAAAGCGCCATATACCACCTAACACTATGTATGCTATGCTGAATTCAGCATTTTGGAAGAAAAACGGAAATATTTGTTTTGATGAAATGAACGTGACAAAATTGAATTTTTCTATTGGTTCAAGGCCTTCAATGTTTATAAAGACATGATAGAAGCATGCATTTTGATCCTTTGAAGAATAAATCTTTATATCCCATATATCATGGACTCATTCAAATAAAGCTTTACAAACTGCATGCTGGGAATACTGGACATTCACAATAATCAAACATTGTTCTTTCACAATGACATTACAAGAGCTTGCATCACTGAAGGCATTGGCAATTAAAAAAAACTAATGTTAATGTACTTACAGCCCATAGAGCAATAGAAGCTGTTATTGAAGGATACATCAAATAGAAAAAGTAGAAGTAAAGGCATTAAAGGCACTTACAGCCCATAGAGCAAGTAAAGGAAAGAAGTAGGCCCATAGAGCAAGTAGAATAAATCTGCACAACTACAGCCCATAGAGCAAGTAGAAGTGCTGAAGGCATATAGATAGAGCAAGTAGAAGTAAAGGCACTTAAAGGTACTTACAGCCCATAGAGCAAGTGAATCACACTTGAAGGCACTTTAGCCCATAGAGAAGTAGAAGAAAAAAGAAAGGACATTCACATACAACAACTCAAAATTTTCTCTTGTCCTATTAAAGCCAATATGCCTAAAAAAAACCCACCTTCTGGTCAGCTATACTGTTTAGTGTAATTTTGTGTGTGTTTATCCTCATTTAAACCGGTAAAATACCGGTGATTACAGCCCATAGAGCAATAGAAGTCAAGGTAATACAATAGCTGAAGTAAAGGCTCAAAATGGAACTACTCGCTCATAGCAGCAAGCAGAAATAATGGCACATAATATTGACTTTTAGAGCAAGTAGCATCAAACCCTAAACTGAATTCAGCATATGGTGTGAAAAAGCAAGGTGACAATGGAAGGAAGTCCAGGAATACTGCCCATAGAGGCAGAAGTGCACTTAAAGGCACTTATAGCCTATCAAAGTAGAAGTAAAGGCACTTACAGCTCATAGAGCAAGTAGACCTAAACATTGGCTGACACGATCAGAGCAAGTTGAATTTGTTAAAGGCATTGTCATCCACAGAGCTGTTGATGCTGTCCGGACTTACAGCTTTCACTGGCCTGGAGAAGTGAAGGATAAATATCATGGATGACAGCAAATGATATGAGGCACTTAAAGGATCCATAGATGGCTTTCCAGGCACTTACAGCCCATGGACTGTATGTCTGGGAATACTGGACATTGGCAATAGTAGTAGTAAAGTTCCTTAAAGGCAGTTACAGCCCAGAAGTAAAGCACTTAAAGCACAAGCCCATAGAGCAAGTAAAGTTCATTAAAGGCACAGCTCATAGAGCAAGCCCATACTTACAGCCCATAGAGCAAGTAGAAGTAAAGCTTAAAGGCACTTACAGCTCATAGAGCGAGCAGAAGTAAAGTTCATTAAAGGCACTTACAGCTCATAGAGCAAGTGAAGTAAAGTTCATTAAACACTTACAGCTCATAGAGCAAGCAGAAGTAATCACCATCCTGAACAGGACATTAGTCTGTGAGTTTCACATCCTGAAAGCTGTTGCTAGTACCCATATGCACCTGCATCGAGTGAGCAAAAATGTGTGTGTTAAGTGTCTCTCCAAGGAGCACAACACTGGACCTAACATTGCTAGGATTTGAATCCAGGACCTCATGATCCCAAGTCGGGCAACTTAGCCACTAGGCCACCGACGCCACTGACTGAGAATACTGGACACTGAATACCTTACACAGGCTCGTTGCATAAATTATCATTACATATATTCAAAACTAACAAATGCCTTAGCGGTATGACATATTCAATCCTTTCTTTCTAGGAGTGGGGCATTGTTAACATTGGAAGGCACAAACTGTAATGGAGAGTTTTTGCTGAAGAATTGCTATGCTATAACCCATTACAAGATTTATGAAAATAAATTTCTCATCAAATGGTCCCCTAACATAATATATATATATATATATATCCTCTGCTCTTTTGTTTTCAAATACAAACTGGAACCGATAACAATTACAACATTTTCATATATAAAATGTAAATGACTTGGATTATTAAAAAACCCCAACCCCTTGAAAACCGGAAAACTGATGATAAAATGTTTTTTTCTTTTCAAAAAATCAATTCACGGAAAAAAACTTACTTTTGTCTGCCACTGTAGGTCAGACTGATAAAGGACATCTCCAACGATTCATCGGCCCGCAGAGATGGAACTGGGGACAGGGAATATATATATCATTAAATAAAAATAAATCTAAATCCAAACAAAAATGCCAAACAATGCAAAACTAAAAAAAAACAAGAAAAAGATCTTGACAAAACATCTCTATTGAGATGGAACTAGGGACAAGGAATGTATATCATTTAAAAAAAAAATCACAATCCAAACAAAAATCTGAAAAATACAAAACACAAAAAAAGAAGAGGGACAGGGAATGTACATCATTAAAAACAAATGCAAATCCAAACAAAATTCCTAACAATACAAAACACAAAAGAAAGAAGAAGAAAAAAGATCTTAGCCAAACAAAAACACTGTAGCAGAGAGAGATTTGCAACAAAGAAAATTTAAATGCTAATGCATATTATGCCATGTGTCATATATAACACCTCATGCAATTATAAATCTTGACTTCCCATTCACTTTGAAAAGATTAACTACAGATGACTTTTACTAAAAAGATACACAACAAAAAAAAAAAATATTTTAAAGATAGTCTGTATGAACTTTGAAATCTTCCTTCTTTTCCTTTTGAGAAAGTTACCTACCAGAGAATCTATACTGAAAAGATTCACATTTAGGAATTATGAAATCTTATTCAATTAAATTAGTACTCTGAAAAATTACTTCTTATGCATTGGAGGCATTGTAGCTGAACTGTAGTGTTGTGAGCTTGTAATCACAACGATACTGGTTCAAACCCCATGGCTAGCACAGGTGGGGTTTTCCCCACAACGTTGTGCTCTTAGGAAAAGTAATTACTCTATTTTCCTCACTTGACTCAGGTGTGAAAGAGTACCCAGCTATAGGTAGAGAAAAATCTTGTCAGAGTGTTAGTACCAAGCGTTAGGCTGCTAAATTGTATGCTCCCCAAGGAGTTGACAAGGACTTTGAATGAAATGGCTTGCTGGGGGATAAATGGTATACAGTCAGTGAGCCCGCACTTATGTGGGGGATATGGACGATAAATCCATCTTTCAACTTTTTATCTTTATGATGTTTTACACCCTGGGTATGTTTTCATCTCAATAAATGTGATATCTTCTTATTCCATGATGCTTTTATGTAGAAAACTAAAGTACCTTTTAAGGCTTTTACTGCCTACAGAGCCAGAGCTTAAAATGAATTATATAGCATGAGGTGGAATGAATGGATAGTACATATTCTCCTGGAAAGATGCTAGTCTGTCTCATAGGTTTTTACTTCCCTGCTCATGCTGGCATGGTATCCATTTTCACATAGCTTGAGTGGGATAATACATGTTAAGTGTCTTTCCTAAGGAACACAATGTTGAATCTAGCCCTGCCAGGATTTGAACACAAGATCTAACAATAATAAATCCAGCCGCCGAATCACTGGGCCATCAATGTCACTATGATGCATTCATCCCTAAATCTGCAAGATTCCATGCACTTTGAAAACACCTTCTCTGGGTGTTAAAATAACTCCCTTTTTTCATCTCAGCTAAGGATCTTGACCTTCAAATAGACCAGAACAATAGCATGAACCAATAAAAGAATGGGGGAAAAAATGACAGTCTAAACAAACTACTTTCTCCATTCTGGAGAACATTAGTCGGATCCTGACAGCATTTGTTATAGCTATCTTTTCAAGTAAAACTTCCAGCTGCAACATAAACCTAAGAGGAAATATAAGTAATAACCTATATCTTTCTGGCATGTTCTTTGTTTTGAGAAGTAAATCAAATTTCACCTTCCAATCAAATTCTTAGAATTAAATTACAACTCTAGAATTTTGGGTGGAGGTTTGATCTCTTTTTGTTTGTGATTTAAAAAAATATAATTTGTGCTCAGGCTTCAAGTTTAAGGTGATTCTTTTTTTATCATTGCACTTTACCTCATCGAAAACATGCTGTGACTTCAAGGGTGAGTTAAGAGGAAATAGCAACGTGAAGGAGTGAAAGGAAAGAAGTAGCACCTACCAGTAACCCCCCACCAACAAACAGCCCACCTGCTCACTACAGTTTTCAGGTGATAAAACACAAACGTGTAACCAAAGGGAAAACCCTGGTCTATCGTGACTGAGATTTTCACCCGAGTACCTTCTTGATTCTTTTGTTGAATTTTCTGCTGTCGCCAGAGGGCAAGGGTACGTGGACCTGAAGCCATGAGTCTGGTTGCGCTGAGGTTGTATTACCTCTCTTAACATTTTCTCTCCACTCGTGGTTTTGCTGTGAGATGAAAGAAATGCTTTTAGTATCTAAGTATCTACTCACTTTTTTTTTTATCAATCAATTCTGATCATTCGGTGTGGATAAAAAAAAAAAAAAAGAAAAAAAGAAAAGAAAAGAAAAACTCCAAGACAAGACATGTAATACAATAAAAGTAAAGTAAAAGTTGGCGTCAATTGAAATTTAGTCTGTTCATCATAGGTGGTGATCTTAGAGCGAAAAAAACAAGATGAGAGAGAGAGAGAGAGAGAGAGAGAGAGAGAGAGAGAGAGAGAGAGAGAGAGAGAGAGAGAGAGAGAGAGAGAGAGAGAGAGAGAGAGAGAGAGAGATGTGAAATAAAAGAGAGGAAAGAAGCAGGACCTACCAGCAGATTCCACTTACCAGCCCATGAAAGAAAAGCAGTCAGCCCATCAGATGCTCTCTAATAACATCAACAAAATTTGTTTCAATGAAATCTACCCCATCCACCATTGTGGTGATCTCAGAGTGAATTAAGAGCAACCAGCAAGATGAGAAAGATAAGGGAAAGAAGGAAAGGAAAGAGATAGGACCTACCAACAACCCCGCCAACGACAAGCAAAAAAATGAAATAGTGTAATTGCAGCAAGAAGGAAATAACGACAATCTTTCAATATTTCTCACTCGTAAATAAATCCTAAGCTGAACAGTTTTTCATTCTTAGTCCCAACGTAACACATATAAAACATATAGAGTACAACAACAACAAAAAAAGAAAAAAAAAGAACTGGTTACCCCATTTATGAAACACATACTAACCTGTGACAGGAAGGGCTCCTCACACCTCTCGGCAAAGCTCTTGCTGATAAGGAATTCATTGACGCTCACCTCCTGACCGGTTGGTGATTTGTGGACCAGCTCTACTCTAACCTGGTTTTTAATGACTGAGTAAACCTGAAATGGCGAAATCAATTCATTATCATCAACATCGTCACTATCGCTGAAAGCATTGGGTGTTGTGAGCTCCAAAGGAGCCCTTGGCACTGAGAAGAAACCAGATTAATCAAACTAGCTTTGGCATTGTGATGGCAAAGCAGTAGAAGGTTGTTGTTTTTTGCCATAGAGGTCTCATGAAAATCAACCTCCAAGCTGGTGGTTAGGCTGTTTGACTTGGGATAACTAGGTTTATAAACTGACAATGCTTTTGATTCATAGTTAGACCAGACCGTACCTCCATAAATTCTACAAACAAATACAGGACAGATTATGCGTAGACGAAGACATGGTAAAAAAACACAAACTAAATCATTTTATCTACATAAATATTTTCGGTGATTGGACCTTAACGCGTCAACAAGAAAATGTTCAGCCATTTCTCTCAACCCAGTGGAAAATTAAAAAAATAGGAATAATGAACAAGTTTCAATTTGTCTTTGTTCGTTTTCAGACTGTGCAAATAGTTTTCAGACTATCAATGAGTAGACTAATAATGAAAATGGATTCTACATAATTTCACTTCTGACACAACATCTTCCTTCAATACAATGTAGACTTCCACCAAAGTTGCTTTCAACCCTGAAATTGTTATTTCGTTAGAACATATAAAGTAACGAGAAAACATAATCTTTCATTCTGGTTTGCGACAGGTGAAACAGACATCCTACCTCGGCAAACAGCTTCCTGTTGAGTACCATGTTCGTGAAAACGCATGTGGCCTGGTGACTCCACTTGCCGTCGTCCCCAGACGTACTGGAAGGACAGATGCCCTTCAGGTAAAACTCCTGAGCCTGGTAGAAACAACAAGTCAAATGATTGTCACCACGTTGAATTTGACATTGTGAAGATGCAACAGCGACAACAACAACCAACAGCAACAATAACAGTAAAATGCTGGCTCTTTGAATATCCAAAGACTGTAATAGTCCAACAAAGCTGCCAACCTTTTCAAATTGACTCTGACTGCAAGAACTAATTCTAACTCGCACTACAGCCTGCAATACTGCAGAAAGCACTGATAATTTAACTTGAAGTAATCCCTTTTTAAGTTAATGACAAAAAAATTCTGCCGATCACTGGCCTTTCTGGGGAAGTGTGACTTAGTCATAATTGATCATTGATTTGATGTAAAATCTTTCTGATGACAATTTTAGCCATTAGGATAGCAAAGACAAATCATGTATCTTACAACACGTACACTGGAAAGATTCAATGCTTACTTATGCACATAATGACATAGTCAACAAGCTTCGGCACATAATTAGAACTTTATACATAAATCAGTAAATGGTGTACTTAGACCTTTCTGACAGTCAGGATGTTACTCATTATTAATGACGCGCCCACAAACATGCATCAGTTATGAGAAAATGCTGTTTCAAAAACACACGTATCATTTATAACAAGGCTCTAAGCACTCAGCTTTGTTTGTTTAATTGAAATTTTCCCGATCCACCATTGTGGTGATCTCAGGGTGAATTAAGAGGAAACAGCGAGATAAGAGATAAGTGAAAGAAAAAAACAAAAGAAGTAGGACCTGTCAGTAGCACCCGTTAACTGCCCGCCAGCACTCAGCAAGTCAAGACTTTAAGGAGGCTTAGGATCAGCGCTTCTCAAACTATTTGATGTGGAGGACTGGCAGTTATTTTTCTTCCTTTTTCAATGTGCCGGGGACCAGTCAGCGAAACAAGCCAAACCAGCAGTGTAATAAAGCGGCCATGTCTTTTAGTTTCCACGCGCACCGGCAGACGATGGCTCCTATTTCAGTGACGGCAAGCGTATCACGGTTTGAGTAGCACTACTCTAGATGGGTTTTTTCAGAGGAGGGTCGATGCCATCCTTCTAAAACTTCCCTTTAAAAAACCATCTTCAAGTTCATTCATGTTGCTTGGACACTGAAACAACCTGACTCGGCTTTGAATTTTTCTTTCCCCAAAGTTAAGGTTTGGAAACTAGAATCAACATTCATGTCTTAACAGCTAGAAAAATGTTAGACTGAGAAAGTAAGTTAGTTCGTTCACGGCCATGACGGTTGATAGAGCTGGAGCGTATTCCAGTTCCTATTATAGTGCGAAGCGGAACGCAGGTGATAACAAACACCTTCTGGACAGGATGCTAGTGCTTGAACCCATTTACACCTCGGTTGAGTGAGAAAAAAACCGCATGTGAAGTGTCTTTCCTAAGGTACACAACAGCGGGCCTAGCCAGGATTCAAACTTAGGACTTCATGATCCCAAGTCCAGCAGCCTAACCACTCGGCCACCGATGCCACAAACCCGAAAAAAAAATGGTGACTTGAAATTTTAGCAGTTTCATGAAGAACATTTCTTTTCGAAAAGTAAGAGATTCTTGGAGACTTAAGGAGAGCAATGTTTTTTTGTTCTAGGAGAAGTAAGAAGGAATTTCTAGAGTGCTATGAGCTCTGATATGAAATAGGGTAAAAAAAACCCCCAAAAACAAACAAACCAAAAATGGGGCGTCTTGAATCTCTATGGGTAACACCTTCAAGCGGTCGGCTTCAATTTCCTCTGAGTTCCCAAAATCAACGAAGAAAACCTGTGGGCAGAAGAAATGACATAGAACCGCTCGATAGATTAGAAATGAGAAGCCATGGGTTCTTTTCCACATTACTACTTTGTGGATGTGAAATGTGAAAGATGACCAAAAAGAAACGCATTCATAACATTCAATAACAAACTGTCGGCTCAGAATCATATTGTCCTAGAAACACCTACACCTGTTTTGAGAAAAAAAGGCTCTCAAGTTTTTGAAAGAGAAGAATCTGGAGTAAGGATATTGTGACAAACACAAGATCAAATTGGTCACAATTTTTTGTGAGACAACACAATTAACAACAGTGAATTTGATAACGATTTTAAGTTTCAAAATCGTCAAACATTCATATTTAGGATGATACAATTGAAGGGATCATTTCAATAGTGTGCCTGAGTCACATTTACGTCATTTAAAGAAAAGAGCGAAAAACCATGGACTTAGGCACAGATGTGTTTGGAAATTCCAAGTTGTAAATGGCTATAAATACGAGATGTACTCTCATCATATCACTTTCACACTTTTCAGGAAACATAATTTCCTTTTATTCCCCAGGATTATCTCTCTGTCGCTTTTTTTCATGAAAGAGGACACAGGCACACTATTGAAATGATCCCTTCAATTCGTTGCCGACAAAATTTTAAAGACAATATAAGAAAAATATTTTGGCAAAACAAAGCAAGCACCAGAGAAATATTATAAATGTCAGGAACGACGAACGAAGTAAAGATGTTGAGATATCGTTGCATTGGAATTTACTCCATCCATGACATGCAACGATCTCAAGGTTGATTTAGAGGAAAGATAGTGGGAAAGGGTGAAAGAAAAGGAGTAAGATTAACCTCTAGCACCTGTCAACTGCCAACACTGAGATACAGAATGCGGGGAAGATGTCAGATAAAAGAGATAATTACAAACAACGATAGAAGCAATACATGAGTTGGAATTTAAATCTTTATGGATAAATACATAAATATATATATACATACATATATATATATTACACAGTTTGTTTTTCTTCTTCCTTCCTTTGTGCATGTGTGTGAATATTTAGTGTCGTTAATCGGAATTTATCCTGTCTACCATAGGTGACAATTTCAAGATAGGTTAAAAATAAACAGTACGGTGAGATAAATGACAAGACATGTGAAAGAGTGAAAGGAAAGAGGGGAACACATGGGTAAATGAGTAAGTAAAAGAGTGAGTGGGTGTATGTGTGTGACTGTGTGTGTGTGTGGTTCACCATCCTTACTCTGCTTTGCACATCACCATTCCTTATACATAAACTGTTATCTTAATGCAAATCTCAATTTATGTCCTATATGACTTCAAAAAAGGTCTTACCTTCACTTTGACGATGTTCCTCTGAGCTCCTTTAGCTGTGCGCAGGTGATCTGTGTGGGAACAATCTACTCTGGCACGGTAGAAGTCCTCCTTGATGTCCTGGAACGGGCTGCCACCATCATGCCAACAAAAGGCGTTTGTGCAAGCGGCTGTCAACCGAAACCACACAAAAAAACGATATTACGTGGCAATCATAGGCGAGATGGAATGATGGCAAGACCAGAATTTTGTTCACTAAGTCTGGCACAGAGAAACAGTAGGGAAGGTGGCTCGCATGACACAAAAATGTCAACATCACAGAAAAACAAAAACAAAAACAAGTTTGTCAACTTGGGCCGATTTCATCTAACAAATCTACAGAAATGCACTTTTTAAACAATTTTGTCACAAGTACAAGCCTTACCACCTCAACACAAGCCCTAGTACCAATAGATAAAAAGTAACTGTTTATAGCATTCTGTCAAAATTACACAGAAGTAACCACTTTCATCATTCTGTCAAAACTACACAAAAGTAACTGTTTACAGCATGCTGTCAAAACTATACAGAAGTAACCGCTTACATCATTTTGTCAAAACCACACAGAAGTTACTGTTTACAGAATTCTGTCAAAACTATACAGAAGTAACCGCTTACATCATTCTGTCAAAACTACACAAAAGCAACTGTTTACAGCATTCTGTCAAAACTATACAGAAGTAACTGTTTACAGCATTGTCAAAACTATACAGAAGTAACTGTTTACAGCATTCTGTCAAAACTACACAGAAGTAACTGCTTACATCATTCTGTCAAAACTACACAAAAAGTAACCACTTACATCATTCTGTCAAAACTATACAGAAGTAAACGTTTACATCGCTCTGTCAAATCTACACAAAAGGAACTGTTTACATCATTCTATCAAAACTACACAGAAGTAACTGTTTACATGATTCTGTCAAAACTACCTAGAAGTCGTAGAGTTTAAAAAATGAGCTCTTGAACAGCACCATAAGAAAAAAATTTAAACGTCATTATAAAATAATGATTTACTCAGTGTGTCCAATATAAAGGTAACTTCAAATTTCCTATCTCAAATATAAAAAAATTCCGACAAAGGAAATGGAACAATATTCCCTACGCCAGTCACTAAACAAGAGCCTGCATTTGAGGCAAAGATATTAGCCCCTTAATATCATGGACATATTACATTTATATCATAATGAATTATGAGCACTGGACAAGATACAAAGATGATGATTTCTTCGATGTTGATTCACATAGGACCATGAGATCCTGGGTTTGAATCCTAGCAATGCAGACTTAGACATTGTGTTTCTTAGGAAAGACACTCAACACACATTTTCCCACTCAACCCATGTGCAAATAAGTACCAGCAATAGCTTGGGAGTAAAAACCTGCATCAGACTAGTGTCCTGCCTAGGATCTGTTCCGCTTCATGCTTTAGAAACCGGGAAATGCCCGGCTCTAACCAGTCTTGATTTCTCTTAGCATACTTCATTAAATGATAGCTTGCCTTTGGTTTCCATCAGAGTGAATAGACCTGGAGATTCAGTAGTTCAGAGGTAAGGTGTTAGCCTCTCAACCCGAAAAGGTTTGAGCCCGCCAAAGGTTGAACAATTTTCTAGAGTTTAAAAAAAGTAAAATCTACTCTCCTGATCCAGGTAGGTGGATCTACATCTAGTCCCGTCGGAGACAGATGATAAAATGGATGTCCTGTGTGCAGATCCCAACACTCTGTGCGCGTTAAAGATCTCTTCGACTGTTTACAGGGCACTTTGGGTAAAATAAAAAATGCTACCAAAAACCCCGAGATCACCTTAGTTGTAGAAGTGGGTAAATCAAATCAAATCAAATAATAAAACCCTGAATAAATCTACTCCTACCTACATGTAGCTACCAAAATTTGCTTGGACTGGGAATCAAGCATGGATCTCCTGAATGGAAGTCTGACGCTCTATCCTCCTCCCCAAAATTTATAAACAAAAATTAACCCCCCCCCCCCCCCCCAAATAAAGAAAAAAACAAAAGCAAGCAAAAAAAAACAAAACAAAGAAAAGAAACATCTTAAATCTGATGTATAAAAGGGGAGACAACCTGAAGCGGTCTCTGCGAGTCGTTCAACATGTCCTGGATGCCAATCAGCAGCCTGCAGTTTCTGTCATCATCGACCTGAGCCCAAAAAAGTGGCCGCACTCTATGACCTAAAGGGAGATAATATCAAAGACGTATTTTAGTGGTCAATGAAGACCATCATAGATAGCCTTGCAATCAGAACATAAAAAAGATAGTTCCATGCAAGAAAACATTATCACCATGGTTCATTTACCAACGTATTTAAGTGATTGAAAAAATTTCTTACGGGTAACTTTGTCTTAAGTTGTGGAAATAATGATTTGCTCAATTCAATTATATTTGCAACCATGCAGTACTGGGCTTTGGTGGCTTAATACTTCCTGTGTTAAGAAAAGAACTAGCCAAAAAAACCTGGTACAAGCGGATAACTCCAATCAGGCCTACAGTGGAGATATTCACTTGTTGCACACACCATCGATATATCTCTGAAAACGATACGTCGGTCGCATTCATATCAATGGGTAAACTGATATGGATTATTAATAAAAAGATCATTGCCTTAGACGATTATATTTAAAGAAGCAGTTTCCTTTTTAGTTTGTTTCATAAGAATTTATCAAGTCCACCATATGCGATGATCTCAGGGTGAATTAAAAGGAAACAGCAAGAAGACAGACACGTGAAAGGATGAAGGGAAAGAAGGAGAACCTATCAGCGAATCCAGCCAGGCATTGACCCCAGTAGAGCAGCTGCAGCTGAATAACAAGCCTATATCTTGATTACACAATCTACATTTTGTCCATTAAAGTATGATACTTGACATGAAATCTACTTTGTAAGAAATAAACAATTCAAAGGTAATATCCCTGATATAATATCATGAAAAAAGGAATTTGACTTAATTCTTGACTTTACTGGTTTGTTACTTTAGCTATCAACATGTAACCTTCAAATGACAACCCCCCCCCCAATTTCTTTAAATGTGATAACATTTCTGACCAGTCTGATAAAATTACCTCAGTGATGCTGATCAACAAGGTGGAATTGTGTGGGTTGATGCCAACTTTATTAAGGAGGCAGCATCTTGATTATGGCTACCTTCTGCTTTCAACCTGAGTGAAAAAAGTTGATTATAAAACTCTATCGAGTAAAAGAAAGAATCTCTTTTTATTGGTTTTTAAAATCTTAAAATGTTAAAATTTCATGTTATCTTGATTTTGATTTGATCATATGATGTTACCCTAGCACTGTTGCCGGCTCAGAATTGAGGAATTTGGAATTATAATCATCATCGGATTGTTCCCTCTCACAAAACATTGTAATCAAAATACAGACTGCCTTTGCCACAAATTTCACTTGTATTTGTCCTTATTTCTAATTCTCTTTCCAGTTGAGAATTAAAGAGCCTTTTAAATTTTTTTTTATCTCAACACAGGTTTATGTGTTGTCAGTACAATATAATTTCTGGGCTGACAATTTGAGCTAACACAAGAAAAAAAGACGACAAGTTTGAAAACACAAACCTGTTGGTCCGCAAATCTCCGTCTGCGCGATGTGACATCGCAGACTTTTGCACGACGCCCATTCTTCTCTTGGTTTCTTCCTTGTCCAGCATCTCAAGGGCCATGGGAATGCGTAACTCTCTGAGAATGAAAGTCGTAGGATGCAATAGAGAAAACTTTGTGATCATAAATATTTAAGCGGCCATATTCATTAAGAAATGTAAACAATGGGTGAGTGGGATATAATGGCAATTTAAAATGTCTTCCTTTGTCAACCAAAAGCGTTTCAGGACATGGAACTATCAGCAATCCTTTAACGTCTGGAAATTCTAGGAGGTTTTGAACATTCAAAAACTCTAGTAAACTTGATATCATCTTTTTCCCCATCTGAATGCTGAAACAAACTTATCTGCTTTAAAATTTGTAATGGCAGACAGCCAACAGAATGTTTCTAGGACCACATTTAAACAAAGAAGTAAAATCTAGGAGATTTTAGGAGAACAAGTTATTTCTAGACATTTGAGAAATTTCTAGAGTGTTTTGAGCCTGGTTTAAATCCAGAAAGTAAATCACAGAAAAATATAAAATAACAGTGAGGCAAGGGGTATGTCAAAAGTCGTATAACATTGAAGCCACATAGGAACAAAGACAGAGACAAATACAAAGGAATACACAGAAAATAATCTTTGAGCACCAATTGGTTGAACTCATAGCCTCTAAATCGGCACCCATTGTCTTGCCATGAAAACCGAGTACACTACCAACCTAACCCGATTCCGTTGGTGCCCAAAGATTTTTTCTGTCAATTCCTTTATATTTGTCTTGTCGTTGTTCCTTGCTACTGTGCTTCAATATTATTCCATGTCATTATTCATCACAGAAAAATACTGAGAAATACCATTGATCATTTTAACAATCTTAACCTATGAAATAATATGCATCCTTTAAACGTAAAAACATTTAAATTCTTGCTCATAGTCTAAAAATCAATAAAAAAGGTTCTAGGTTCTAGCTATAATTAATGATAATAATAAATAACATTTTCATGGTGCATCTACCCATTGTGGAAATAAGCTCTATGCGTTTGTGTATAATTCTTCTGAGGAAACCACATCAAGATGATAAAGAAAATTTAGACTTCAAAAGCTTCCGGTTGTTGATTACCGTAAGTCCTAAAAGCCACTCTCAGAGGCATAGTGGCACAATTGGTAGTATTGTGATTTTGATTTGATTTACCCACATGTACAACTAAGGTGCTCTCAGGGTTTTAGTAGGATTTTTAACTTTTTAATTTTGCCTGGACAGTCTTGTTAACAGCCAAGGGATCTTTAACGTGCACAGAGAGTTGTGATTTGCACACGGAACCTCCTCTTTATCGTCCGTCTCTAATGAGACTAGGTGTCGATCAACCTACATTTTTCAACCGTTAACAGGGTTTGAAACCACTACCTTTTGGTTGAGAGGTGGACACCTTGCCTCTGGAATACGGTCCCCGGTAGTATTGTGAGTTTCAATTCCAACATCGGCTTCAAAAGCCTAGCTTGGCCAGGTTTTTTCCATGACATTGTACTCTTAGGAATGGTATTTCACTCTGCATTCCTCACTTGAATCACGAGAGAATGAGTACCCACTTACAGAGAGATAAAGATCTTGTCTAAGTGTTAGTATGAGGTACTTTACAAAGCAACTGTGCTGTGAGCTCTCTAGGTTGAAAAGGGCATTTGGATGTCTACCTGAGATGATAGCTATGGTTTTGTACATTATAAAAAAAATCAGCCCAAATCTCCACAAGATCATTGAGAGAAGAGTAA
The DNA here is from genome assembly GCA_037039925.1 of Doris montereyensis. NCBI lineage: Eukaryota > Metazoa > Mollusca > Gastropoda > Nudibranchia > Dorididae > Doris > Doris montereyensis. The sequence continues at coordinate 39,782 of JAXRKP010001621.1, forward strand.
AAAGAAAAGAAAAGTGAAGTGTGATAAGAATTTTGGCTTTTCAGACTTGGGGCATAAAATATTTCTAATTTAGTCTAAACTTACACATTTTCTTCAGATATCAGGATACATTGCCCAGAACATAAAGAGAGGGAAGAGAGAGGATAGATGAAAATGGACTGAGAGAGATGGAGAGAGTGTGTGAAATAGAGAGAGAGAGAGAGAGAGAGAGAGAGAGAGAGAGAGAGAGAGAGAGAGAGAGAGAGAGAGAGAGAGAGAGAGAGAGAGAGAGAGAGAGAGAGAGAGAGAGAAGAGAGAGAGAGAGAGAGAGAGAGAGAGAGAGAGAGAGAGAGAGAGAGAGAGAGAGAGAGAGAGAGAGAGAGAGAGAGAGAGAGAGAGAGAGAGAGAGAGAGAGAGAGAGAGAGAGAGAGAGAGAGAGAGAGAGAGAGAGAGAGAGAGAGAGAGAGAGAGAGAGAGAGAGAGAGAGAGAGAGAGAGAGAGAGAGAGAGAGAGAGAGAGAGAGAGAGAGAGAGAGAGAGAGAGAGAGAGAGAGAGAGAGAGAGAGAGAGAGAGAGAGAGAGAGAGAGAGAGAGAGAGAGAGAGAGAGAGAGAGAAGAGAGAGAGAGATGAAGTGAGAGAGAGAGAGAGATTAAGTGAGAGAGAGAGGAAAGAGATAGAGATAGAGAGAGAGAGAGAGAGAGAGAGAGAGAGAGAGAGAGAGAGAGAGAGAGAGAGAGAGAGAGAGAGAGAGAGAGAGAGAGAGAGAGAGAGAGAGAGAGAGAGAGAGAGAGAGAGAGAGAGAGAGAGAGAGAGAGAGAGAGAGAGAGAGAGCAGAGAGCACAGAGACATTAAGAGGCAGCCACAGACTGAGAGGCCGATAGAGGCAAGCATACCAGGAAAGAGACAGAAAGAAAGAGAAAAAGACATAATGAAATATAAATCAACAAAACTAAAGCAGACCTCATTTTAATGGCATAATACACGGCTGGATGAACTTTGCCCTCAGATATCTGCCCAGATTTCCATAGGAACTCCACAAAGGCTCTGTAATCATGAGAAATGCAACCATTGGAATCAAACAATTGTTTGCGAATGCAGACATATTTTGGATTAAGATTTATATTTATTAACAGAGGTCTTGTGAACTTCTCTTCCACCACGAGCCCTACAAAGCTGTCTGTTAGACCTTTCCTGGCTGTCAATTTTAAACAAGAAGAGTGAATTGTTGTGAAAAGCCTTATATAGCAATGAAAGACCGCTGACCCACAAAAACAGTTTGACATGACGTTCGGGTAATCGGTTCTGTTACATCTTATAAAACACTCCCATGGATTTACCATTATGGCACATAGAGCAAGAGCTTATTCCGGGTTCTATAGCAGAGAAGAGGTTTTCACCTCATGGTCTGTCATAGGTTGTTGTTTCCTTCTTTCCACATGATGCTAGTACCCATTTGCATTTAGGTCAAGATGGGACATGTGTGTTAAGTGTTTTCCCAAGGACCATAATGTTGGTGCTCATCATTGCAGTTTGTATACTTTCTCAATTTGATTCTCTTTCTTTAAAAAAAAAAAGAAATTTAAACATAGAATATTCTTTCTATTTCCGTTTCTTCTTGCATCATTAAACCTCTCTTGACCTATCTTCGCTCTCTACTTATGTTCTTTTCTTTGTTTTACTCTCTTTAAATGTCACTCAAGGTCCCGTGTTCACCTTAGGAACATTTCATAAATGCTCTGACCGTGGGCAGGAATTTTTAAGGAAACAGTGGTAACAACTTTGCTCATCTGACAGGAGATGCCAAAATAGCAGTCGACGACACGATTCGACCATGTGTTTTTTAAATATTGGTATTTTTTCTTTCTTCCTTAACCACCCCTCCTTTCATCTGAGAGACATTTCTATCTTTAAAATTTCAAATTTATTGTGTCACCACCTTTCCCTTTTTTCCCTCCTTTTCTAACCTCGACATCAACTTTAGTTCATATTACAACGTTATGAAACTCTCCTCATTTCTACTTTAGCTTTCAAAATCTATGAATGTCATGGAGACCGCCGTCTTAAATTGAGTGGCCAGAGAAGTGGAACAGCCTTATATCCTGACCCCTTGTGACCACTTTAATCTCCACGCGTCTGTCCAATGGAACAGTGCCAAGTGAACAGGTCATGTGTACCCTCTACATCTGTAGAATGTTCACCAAGTGAACAGGTCATGTGTACCCTCTACATCTGTCGAATCTTCACCAAGTGAACAGGTCACGTGTACCCTCTACATCTGTGGAATGTTCACCAAGTGAACCGATCATGTGTACCTTCTACCTCTGTGGAATGTTCACCAAGTCAACAGATCATGTGTACCCTCTACCTCTGTGGAATGTTCACCCAGTGCACAGGTCATGTGTACCCTCTACCTCTGTGGAATATTCACCAAGTGAACAGGTCATGTGTACCCTCTACCTCTGTGGAATGTTCACCAAGTGAACAGGTCATGTGTACCCTCTACATGTGGAATGTTCACCAAGTGAACAGGTCATGTGTACCCTCTACATCTGTGGAATGTTCACCAAGTGAACAGGTCATGTGTACCCTCTACCTCTGTGGAATGTTCACCAAGTGAACAGGTCATGTACCCTCTACCTCTGTGGAATGTTCACCAAGTGAACAGATCATGTGTGCCTTCTACCTCTGTGAAATGTTCACCAAGTGAACAGATCATGTGTACCCTTTACCTCTGTGGAATGTTCACCAAGTGAACAGATCATGTGTACCCTCTACATCTGTGGAATGATGTTCACCAAGTAAACATGTTATGTGTACTCTCTACCTCTGTGGAATGTTCACCAAGTGAACAGGTCATGTGTACCCTCTACATCTGTGGAATGATGTTCACCAAGTGAACAGGTCTGTGTATTCTCTACCTCTGTGGAATGTTTACCAAGTGAACAGATCATGTGTACTCTCTACCTCTGTGGAATGTTCACCAAGTGAACAGGTTATGTGTACCCTCTACATCTGTGGAATGTTCACCAAGTGAACAGGTTATGTGTACCCTCTACATCTGTGGAATGATGTTCACCAAGTGAACATGCACAAGGACTTCACTACCTTTAAATGCAATAACTATGTTGTTGTGGTGTGTATGGTTTATGCTTGTTTCTATCTGATTAAAGGTCTGAGAAGACACATCTTGTTATTAACCTGTTGGGCTTTATAAAATGGGACTTTTCACACATAAACTAAAGTTCTTGTTTCTATCTGATTAAAGGTCTGAGAAGACACATCTTGGTATTAACCTGTTGGGCTTTATAAAATGGGACTTTTCACACATAAATTAAAGTTCCTTTAAGGCCACCACAGCCCAAAGAGCTGGAGCTCATCCCGGTTTCTATAGCGTTAAATAGAACAGGTGACGATGATCACCGCCTGGACAGGACGCTAGTCTGACACAGAAACTTACTCCCCAAGCTAGTGCTTGTATTCATTTACATCTGGGTAGTGTGGGGAAAATTCCCAAGGATCACAATATCAAACCTAGCTTTGCTGGGATTTGAACCCAGGACCTGATGATCTAAAGTCCGGCAGCCTGACCACTCAATTATCTCAAGCCACACTTTTTTATACATGGTTGTTCATATTGTTATAAGTGTAAATAGTTAAGAGAGATTGACAGATTCAACTTCTATAAATGATTAAAATAACAAGATATAAAATTACCGCAAATGATTAAAATACCATGAGAGACGAATCAAAGTACAGAAACTGGCCAAAAACAACAAGATAAATAAAATTACGGTAAATGGTCAAAACAACAAGACAAATAAAATTACCATAAATGATTAAAATAGCATGACATATAAAATTACCATAAATGGTCAAAACAACAAGACAAATAAACATACAGAAACTGGCCAGAAACACAAGACAAATAAAATTACCGTCAATGATTAAAACAGCATGACAGATTTGTCTTAAATACCTGGAATCTTCAAAGCTGATGACTGGTGGTGGGTCCTTTGAGCAGACACTGAAAATGTTTCTGATCTGTTTCTCATACAAAATGCCTTGATTCATAGGCAAACCTTTCACCTGTGGAAGGTGTTACTCTTTTTAAAAAAAGTCATCATTTTATTATCATTATAATAATAATTATTATCAGTATCCTCATTATTATTATCATTATCCTTATTATTATTATCATCATTATCCCTATTATGATTACTATTACTATTACAATAATTGTCATTATCAATATTATTATTATTTCTTCTTATCATTATTATTATCAATTGTTACTCTTAGTGGGCTGGAACGTACAAAGAATGAGCAACTCAGAATCATACATATGTATATGTTTTAAAAGTCTGTTCATCGCGGTACATTTGAGAAAATCATTTAAAAAAATTCACATGTAAGATTAGGTCTGCGACATAGGCATGATTTCATCAGAAAGATAGTAAAAAAAACCCCAACAGGCAAATGGCATGTCAACAACGAAGAACAAGGACATTGAAATAATACTAAAACCCCATAGGAACAAAGACAAGATAAACACAGAGGTTGGTAGTGCGTTAAATCTTTTCATGGTGAGGCGACGGATGCCGACGCCGAGGTCAAGGGGTTCAAATGTTGATGCCCAAGAATTTTTGTCAATCTTTTTCTCTGTTTTTTTTGTTTGTCTTGTCTTTGTTCCTATTAAGTGTCATTTCATGTCCTTATTCTTCGCATCAGAAAGGTAGTAGCAGCATGTTCTATGAGAATGCAATAAATCTCATGAAAATGAACAGAGGATAAAAGGCGGCAGCAACAACAAGAATTAACTCTTTTCACAGTACGACGATGCAATGAAATGTGTGAACACTGTCTCTGTGACACGACATGTGTACATAGATTTACCATGACAGTGCGGAGTGGGTCATTATTGGACAAGGTCTTGACGGCATCCATTTCACTGGTTTCCTCCTTCACGGCATAATGGGGGTAAAACGCACCACAAATCACAAACTGAAAAGAGATAGACAAACTCAAAATTAAAGCATTAAATACAAGACTCGGATCCATGCAGGCTTCTTTACAAAAGGAAGTTGAAAGATTAAGTGGTCCGTAAACCAATATAATAATAATCTATGTGAAAATTTCACATTTTGGATGAGTGGCACTGAGATGATGTTAATTTTGATCAAGGTAAAAATCTAGTTATCAAATTTTATCTGAAAACGGGGGGGGGGGGGGGGGGCAAAGGTCCAGAGGTAATGTGTCTGCCTCTCAACCAAAAGGTCCATGGTTCGTGCTCTGACAGGTTGAAAAATGTTCTCCAATTTTTTTAACAAAACCCACTCCCCTGCCAATTTTTTTAGCAAAACCCACTCCCCTGGTCCAGGTAGGTGGATGGACACCTAGTCCATTGGAGACAGACCGATAAGAGGAGGTCCCACGTGCAGATCACAACACTCTGTTCATGTTAAAGATTGAGGCAATATTTAAAATATCCGTCTTAAAATCCTAAGATCACCTTAGTTGTGGATGTGGGTAAAATCAAATCAAATAGCAAAAAACAAAACAAAATCAAGTTTGAAAAAGTAACAAATTTATTGAAAACTGAACATAAAGGGAGCTTACTTCAATAGAATGCCAAGGCTGAGGTGTAAATCACTACAGGCTATTCAGTATTTAGAAGATCAGATTTACCTTTAAAAACAATCTTTCTGAAGGCGTCAGTGTGGGCCCTTCTGAAACTGGGTTTGTTTTTTGGCACGAGGATGTTGAAGTGGGCCAACCGTTTCTCTAAGTCCTCAGCCAGCTTTTGTACCTGAACATTGATACACAAGGTGGATAACATGACAATTGCAAGTAACAGCAAAAATGAGACGGCTGAGATGTCAGTCAGATATGGTAGGATAGGAAAGACCTGCAAGGCCATAGAAAGAAGGGAAGACGTAGTGGAGAGAAGAACTGGAGAGAGAATTGAAAGACATGGAGAGGACTTGGAGGGAGATGTGGAACAGATAGCACAGGAAAGGCATCTCTGGAAAGCTCTTGTTGCTGACCTATGCCACATAAGGGGTAACAGGGCATGATGATGATGATGATGATAATGATGGTGGTGATCAAGATAAGATAAGATGAGACAAAATAAGATAAGAACAATTCTAATGTCCAAGAAAGAGGCACGTGTCTTTGGTATAACATTACGTCTTTTTCATTCTCACATTCTTTCGTTCAATGCTACCTTGCCTGCTGACATTACGAAACATGAGAAAAAAAAGCACATTTTTCATTACATAACACATGGTACGTAGAACTTCTATCTCTGCACCGTATTATGTGTTATTATCTTGACCATACCAAATTTCTGTTTAGAGGCAAAAAAGGGGATACAGTGGTGTCGACCCAAGAACCCGGTCTGCCTAAGAACCTGTTAATTCCGTGCAACAAAATTTTCCATATACATAACTACCCCTTAAGATCCTGCTAACAACAACCCAGTCTGATCATGAGGTGAGAGTTATGAAAACAACAATCCGCAATCAATTTAACGCTAACAATTTTGTTGCAAGTGATTCATAGAAAATCAGGTGGGAAGTCTATTGCGTTGGTCCAAGCACTAGTAGATGTTAAAATAAACACATCACGCCGACTGACAGACACAAGGAAGGCTCGACACCGACCTTGAATATCTGTCCTGGCCACCTGTGACCATGCCTTGGCACCTTCGGATCTACAGACAATCAAAGATTACGTGCCAAGGTGTAGACGCGAGGCAATTACATGGCATTAAGGGGGGGGAAAGGGGCACCTGTACAGTCATACTATATCATTTAAAAGTTTGTAGCGTCCTTGGTTGCCATAAAAACGGCCCCATCTTGGATTTTGACTCAATTTTCAAAATCTATCTCCTCCTTAGTTATGAAGAAAATCAATCAAGACCTGCACAGATCGTCTTTTCCATTCCATATCTAAAGAGTGACGTCAGGTTTTTTTCGATATTTTGGATAGTTTTTTTGTTGTTGAATTGAAAAAAATACTATATCTTCTCTCTCTATCTCTATCTGTCCCATGGCGGAGGCCATTGGGCGCTACCGATGACCAAAGACCAGTCTTCTCCACTCCTTCCTGTCTCCCGCCCGTCTCATCAGCTCACTTAGCTTCAGGCCCGTCCATTCAGTGATATTGTCCTCCCATCTCTTTTTTTTGTCTGCCTCTTTTCCTACCTCCTCTGACAGTTCCTTGAAGCACGGTTTTTGGAAGCCCTCCTCTCACCAAGTGTCCAAACCATTTCATTTTGCACCTTTTGACAGTGGTGAGGAGGTCTTCGTAAGGACCAATGATTTGTCTTATTCTGTATCTGACTTCTTCTTTGTTGATATGGTCTTTGTGAGAGATACCGAGCAGTCTTCTAAAGCACCTCGTTTCTGTTGCCTGTATTCTCTTCTCCTATATCTGCAGTTAGTATCCATGTTTCGCAGGCGTAAAGAAACACTGAGTGAACAAGGGAGCGCATAAGTTTTATCTTTGTGCTAAGGAGACTTTGTTGTCTTTCCAGACGGTTCCCATCTTGGCTACTGCGGATATTGTCATTGCACTCCTTGTTGATACTTCAGGTTTTGATCCTTCGTCCGACAGTATTGCTCCCAGATATTTAAACTTGTGCACAGTTTCAAGCTTCTCTCCATTGGCGATGATGTCAGTATGGATTCCAGTGTCACTGTTGGTCATCAGTTTTGTCTTGCTTGCATTAATTTCCATGCCGTATGCTGCGGAAGATGTATCTAGTCTTCTGACCAGATTATTCAGTTCTTGCTCTGTGCCTGCGAGCCCGTCAATATCATCTGCGAAGCGCAGGTTTGTGATTATTCTTCCACCAATGCTCACTGTTCCTTGGTGGCTGTCGAGTTCGTCTGTCATATTTTTTTCCTTTTTTTTTCGAGGAAGACATTATATTGTGAATGTACAAAAACAACATTTTTATTACAATTTTTTTTTCTTGCAAAAAGTTTACAATATATAAAAAAAAACCTGACGTCATTCTATTAACATAGACAAGAGATACCTGTGTGCCAAATATAATACAAATCCTTTAGTAAATGGCGGAGGAGATAGAACATTTTTTTTGTACAAAATATTTTGAAAAAAAAATATAGATCTATGTCATATGTACATTTTTCTGCCATGAACTTGTATATAAATGATCGTTCTACCCAAATATGCAAAGAACAGAAAATCAAACTTTTGGTCCAAAGCTCGCCGGTCCATCCAGGTGCCCCCCCAATAAAATATATATATACATGAATGGCGAATGAAAAATACAAAGCATGTCCACAACCCAGTCCGCCTAAGAACAAGTCTGTCTACTGAGGTCCGGGTTCTTAAGTGGACACTCATGTTCCATTATTCTGATTGTGCTAACATCTTTTCAGGTGGGGTCACACACCTATGCTAACGTCTATGGTCCCATGTATTTGAGTCCCTCTAGTCCTCTGGCAAGATGAAGAGTAAGCAGCGGGTCAAATAGATCTACATCGGTGACTCATGGAGGGGTTTTGTGAAAGTCTCTATTTTTAACAGCTTAATCTAGAATAATCCACTTTGTTGGCGTCAGGTTCATTAAACAACTGACTGATCAATGAAATGAGAACCATTTTGAATCACATCATGGGATAAAAGGTCGAAAGGATACAAAAAATCTAGCATGATTCCCAATACATTTCTGATGGGCAAATGATAGAAAGAAAATACAATTTACACTTTCAGTTATGATCTAGGTTACAGAAGATGTAGATAGACATGTTTCAGTTAAATCCTTCTGTTGTAAAAAGTAAAATTTATTTTCTTGAAATTCAGGACAGGTAGAGCTTTTAAAGCTCCTTTTCTAATATAATAAAACACATATTATAGTAATTAAGAGTGGCAGACACATCTGCTGTGTGAGAGAGAGTTCTCACTGACACACGAGGAAGCACCTGTACACCACAGTGAAACTAGTTCATAATTGATCGGTATTGAAAAGAATATCGGCAGGTCAGCCAGAAAGGGGTTGGGATTGGGGTTGAGAAAGGAAAGGAAAGTCAACATCAGAAGATCAAGAAAGGGTTCACTGCACCTCAAGAATGGTTTTGATCTGGATGTAGTTCCTCAAGCCCCAGTCGTTTTCATTCTCTCCCGATCTCTTGAACTCCTCCAACTTCTTACGGGTGTCCCACACCTGGGAGAGAATACAGAAGAACATGCCTTACGACTCAGGGAATACAATGATGAGATAGGCAGGAAAGAAGACAAAAATTAGCTTTTTTTTTTTTTTTTTACACATTGTGAATGGTGACGGTGAAGAAGTGTTTACCTTATACGCGTTCAGGATTGCAATGCAGTCACTCATGCTGTTATCCGACCAGCTGAGTTTCTTTCTGAAATAAAATTAACAAAAACCAAATCAGGCAAATGTTTTAATCTATGACTGAATTATTCAATTTAAAAAATCCCAAAAAGCAACAACTCAGGAGTAAGTTTTTCTCGCTAGGGGCTTTAAACAACAAAACATAATAATTGATGACAGAGAAGAAATAATGGGAGATGAAACACTTGAAACCCCATGCTTGTACAACAAGAACAGAGAATGAGAGCGGTTGTGTCTTAGTGAACATTTATCTTGTCAAACACATCTTTCATTTCTTCTTCACAACGATTTGACTTACTAAATGTGTGAGTATATACTGTCAGCATGCATGATTCTCAATTCAACCACAAAAGTGTCAATCCAATTTTGATATCCAGGTGTTTTTATTGAGCTGTTTCATTGACGTTTACCCTGTCCACCATATGCAGTAATCTCATGGTGAAATTAAGAAGAAACAGCAAGATGAAAGATAAGATAAATGAAAGCGTGCAAGGAAAGAGGTAGGACTTATATGAGCAGAGCCCTTCAACTACCCACATGCAGTGTGGACTTGGGGAAAATAAAAGGAGGAAGCAGCAAGATGAAAAAGAGCCGTAGAAGAAAAAAGAATGAAAGAAGCAAAGTAGGCCCTGCTAGTGGTGTTTGGGCAGTTACTTGCTGTTGTGTGATTAAAACAAATGTAATGCATTTCAATACGTACTTTAATCAAAATGATGGATTACCGAGGTGAAAGTAAGGAGCATCGATGTGATGAAAATAGAAAAAAAGGAAATAATAAAGATCCACTGAGACGGAGAGAGAGATGCAGAAAGAGTCAACGGGAGAGGAGGGAGGGAGGGGGAGAGAGAGAGAGAGGGAGAGAGAGAGAGAGAGAGAGAGAGAGAGAGAGAGAGAGAGAGAGAGAGAGAGAGAGAGAGAGAGAGGGGAGGGGAGGGGGAGAGATAAGGCAATACAGATAGAGAGACACACACAGATATACAGACATTCTTACTTAAAAGACTGTAATCTTGCATGAAGGGGTTGAGCAAACATGCTTTTTACAGACAGTGCAGCACCTGAATTGATGATTAAATGATCCACAGTTAGAAATATGCAAATTAAGGAAATCGTGGAGAGAATATCATTTACAGAAGTTGGTGTTTTGATCTTCAAAATCATAAAAAAAACAAAATTTGAACCCCAACATTACAGGTATCTATCGTCGTAAATCATCAGTGAAAGTCGTTAAGAGACTTTCATCTACGAATGGTCCTTATGCTAAACCATCCAAATCATCGGTAGATGAAAGAAGTGAACATTTACCAACAACATGGTTGTGATGTCGGCGGCCATGTGTCTAGGTTGCCAAAATAGGGATCATGAGGTTCTGGGTTCGAATCCTAACAATGCTTGGTCTGACATCGTGTTCCTCGGGAAAAGACACTTAACCCCACCCAACCCAGGTACAAGTGGGTTCTATCTAGCAACAGCTTGGGAGTAAAAAAACCTGCGACAGACTAGCGATTGGTGTCACCTGTTCTGCTTCACACTATAGAAACCAGGATAAGCTCTGGTTCTATGGGCCATAACGGCCTTGAAAGAATCTAACTATCGACTACATGGACAGTTATGAATTTTTACTAAGTTTTCATTTCATTTTTAAAGAAGTTTGCCAATGTCTTTATTTCGCATTATTGTTTTAAATTTTGTCGCTTATTGCTTATATACATCAAATTACAATGCTTTGTGTTGTAGAAATAACAAAGGTTAAGAAAAAAAGAAGATTTGAAATTTTCAGACAGATTCTATATGCATGGTTTGCTTTCTTTGAATTTGGCTTGGATGTCGTTTTTTCATCTTTCATTGTGGGAAAACAGCAAATTGGGATGAACATTTAAGTACTTTCATCCTTGCACACACACACACACACACAACAGGATAGAACTAGTCCCTGTCTTTCGGCCATCAAAAGCAAATTGAAAACTGAACTTTTTAGTATAGCCTACCAGTGAAATTTTTGTCTTCGATAATTGAGTTTTAGATTATATTATATAAACATATGTGTGTGTGTATATATATATTATAAGTTGTAACATTACATGATGTTTCATTGTATACTTTGTTGAAATGTAAAACGTTAATGAGCACTTCTCTGTGGCTATTGGCGCTATAGAAATAATTCCTTTCCTTTCTTCCACACCAATAAAAGATGAAAAATAAAAAGGGAGAAAGGCTTCAGTACCGATGATGATGCATTCCTCTAAGAGGCCAAAGATGTGACCCAAGATGAACAGCTTGCCGATTCGAATGTCCACAGGTATCCCAGCCAGGACTCGGCCCACAAATGTCAAATTTCCGTCATACGGTTGAGACGACTCGCCCACAGACAAGGACAGAGCACCAGCCTGTTGAGTTGAAAATAAGAAACAAACAAAAAGAAAGAAGAATGAAAAAAATAAAATGGTGACAAAATATCTAAGATGGCAGAAAACTAAAGATATTGACAGTTATGTAAATTAAACACAACGATGACCACAAGTAAGGTCAGTTTCAGTTTGCTTCTTTTGTTTCATTGACATTCATCCTGTTCATCACATGCAGTGATCTCAGGTTGGATTCAGAGGAAATATCACAGACATTTGAAAGAGTGCAATTTGTTTGTTTTGTTGAAATTTTCCCCCTCTACTGTATGTGGTGATCTCAGGGTGAATTAAGAGGAAACAGCAAGAGGGTGAATAAGTGAAAGGAAAGAAGTAGGACCTACCAGCAGCACCAGCAAAACCGCCCACAAAGAGCAAAAGGAAAGAAGCAGGATTTACCAGTATCACCAGCAACTGCCCATGGCCATTTGAGTTATTATAGGGCTCTTAGGATATATATAAAAGACCTGAGCAAAAATACCCAACGTTCTTAAACATATTTAATTTTGGTTTGATTTACCCACATCCACAATTAAGGTGACGGGGATTTTGGTAGGATTTTTAATTTTGCCCTGTAAAAGCTAAGGAATCTTTAACGTGCACAGAGTGTTATGATTTGCACACAGGATTTCCATTTTATCGTCCGTCTCCGATGGGACTAGCAGTTGATCCACCTACCTGGACCAGGAGGGTAGATTTTGCTCTAAAAAAACTCAAGAAAATGTTTCAACCGTTGGCGGGGCTCGACCCCACTACCTTTGAGTTGAGAGGCAGACACCTTGCCTCTGGACTACCGAGTCCCCTAAACATATTTGAAATCTAGGGCTAATATCTCAGCTTTGCACAAAGGTTACCTTTGAAGAAGTGAAATAAAAGTCCCCTAAAATCAACACACACAAAAATATCTCCAGAATGATCAAGCGTTATCTCTGCATCCAAAGTCGACGTGATATGGCCCTCCGTTCCTCTCCTCTTTCATCATGCTACACTGGCCCCTCCTCAAGACTAAGAGAGCGTTATTGGTTGGCTGGTAGTGCGATCTATTTCATGGAGAGGTGAAGGGTGTCGGCGAATAAGTTGCGGGTTCTGTCTAGTCTTCTGTATTTGTCTCATCTTTGGGTCTACATGGCTTCACTGTTATTTCATGTTTTTTTTATTCATCACTCCTAGAAAACAGCGATGTTTTATTAAAAATTCACTCATTTTGTCAAGTCCACCCTCAACAGACTCATGGTAACAAAACTTACCTCTTTCAAACTGAGGATTGTTCGTTCAATGTTTTTAAGGTCTGGTGGAGACAAGGCAAGGGCCAAAATGGCTTTGGGTTCACCCATGTTGAAGATTTTTGTCTTCAGGATCAGGGACTCTAGTGGTGAACGCTGAAAAGAAAAACAAAACAAATGAAGCAGGTATCCCGTCACATTCCATACAGCTACCCAAGATGTTCTCGACAAACAACAACCGAATTCTTTCTACTCTCTTGATAGAAGAGGTCTTCACTAAATTCCTTACTCTAAGAAACCACAAAGAACGGCAAGCTTATTTGCTTGTTTTATCACAATGTGCCCTATCCACCCTATGCAGCAATTTCAGGGCGCATTCAGAAGTCCTCACTTAACAAACCACAGGTAAAATGAGCTTATTTGTTTGTTTCATTGCAATGTACTGCATCCACCAAATACATTGATCTAAAGGTTAATTCAGAAGAAACAGCAAGATGAAAGACATGTGAAAGAAAGGAAGGAAAGAAGTAGGACCTATATAAAAAAAACCCCAACAAAACTGCCTTTAATAACTTAAGTGACAAGATGTCATTTTAGAAAGCAAAACGAAGGAGTTACACATACACATGCAAAAATAATCCAAATATACAGGCAAGTGATAGAGTACGATAAGAGTTACGCTCAGGTACTGGCAGCTCAGTTTGAAGAGCATCTGATTGTCGCTCAAGAGACCTAAATTTGATTCCGTCAGCTGGATAGCTAGGTCTTTTCACACTTGGAGAAAGTAAAATCAGCATGGAAAGCAATGGCAAACTACCACATTATGCTGTATGCCCCCAAAAATCAGGACTCTACTTCTGGTTACCCTATGCTCAACTCTGGAGTATGCATACTTTAAAAATATTTCCGGATAGTATTTTCAAATTCAAGGATCAGTAATAACGAAAACATTTTACTCCTTTAAAAACCAGGTTACACTACATAATAGTCATCAAAATGTACCTGCATCTCTGGAATTCCGTATTAGGGCAACACAGAATCATAAAACCACCGTGGAACCATGTAGTAAACCCGACCGTCGGAAATACGGCCAGCACGACCTTTACGTTGGATGGTGTTGGCCTTGGACGCCCATTCGAGTTGAAGGTGAGTGTAGTTGGTTTCAAGGTCACAGCACAAATTTTTGGTGAGGCAAAAGTCAATGACTGTTGGAAAAAGAAAAAACCCAACTGTCATGGTTTTTGATTTTTGAAAGAAAGAAAATTTTTAAAAAAAGTCAGAGACAGTGAGAGAAGCACTTTTCGCTCCGTTGAAATGTACTCTGTCCACCATACATGATGACCTCAGGGTTAATTCATAGGAAACAGCAAGATGAAAGACCATGTGAAAGTGAAAAATTCAAGAAGTAGGACCTGTCAGTAGTGTCTGTCAACAGCCTGAGAGAGAAATATAAATAGCCCAGACAAAGACAAATACAGAGCCCACAAAATAGAGTATTTGTACTTAAAACTTTCAAGATAGAGAGAAACATATGAAAGTACCAGATTTTGTTTCCTTCATTGAAATCGCTCATCTTATGCGATAATCTCAGGGTGAATAAAGAGGAAACAGCAAGATGAAAGATAAGTGACAGAGGGAAAAGGAAAGAAGCAGGACCTACCAGCATTGCCCATCAACCGCTCATGAAAATTAAAAATTCTTTGAAGATGAAAAAGGTTGTGTTGTTAGTCTGGTGGTTAGGCTGACAGACTTGAGATGGTGATGTCTTGAGTTCGAGTACTAACACAATGCTAAGTCTGTTGTTGTGTTCTTGTGATAGACTTTATAGAGCACCCAAAATTCCCCCCTAGATGCAAATGAGTGCCAGCATTAGCTGGAGAGAAAACCTTGCAGTTGGCTAGGGTCCTACATGGGAGACAATGCATGATCACCTGTTTTATTTCTCCCTATAGAAAACAGGATAAGCTTCGGCTCTATGAAATAAATTTACTTTGAAGGAATTTTATACTTTGCTGTATTTTTATAATATGTGGCGTCAGTGGCCGAGCGGTTAGGCTGCTGGACTGGGATCATGAGATCCTGAGTTCGAATCCTAGCAAAGCCAGGTCTGGCATTGTGTTCCTTGGGAAAGACACTTAACACGCATTTTCCCCACTCTACCCTGGTGCAAATGGGTACAAGCAGCACTAGCTTGGGAGTAAAAACCTGCATCAGACTAGCATCCTGGCCAGGAGGGAATTATTGTCACATGTTCCACTTCACACTATAGAAAACCGGGACAAGCTCCAGCTCTATGGGCTTTAAGGATCTTGAAGGAACTTTACTTTATTTTTATAATAGCACAGAGTATACAAAAATCCCTTGGCAAAGTGAGTGGAATAAAGAAAAAAAAAGCCTCGCCTATCTTACCATATTTGATGTCTGGCACTGTGATGGAACTTTCGG
Source organism: Doris montereyensis (assembly GCA_037039925.1). Taxonomy (NCBI): domain Eukaryota; kingdom Metazoa; phylum Mollusca; class Gastropoda; order Nudibranchia; family Dorididae; genus Doris; species Doris montereyensis. The sequence goes on from JAXRKP010001621.1 coordinate 55,216, forward strand.
CAATGTTAGTGGAGAGAATGACCTGCCAGAGAATAAGATCATGGACTGTGTTGGGAACTTGCTCATCGATTCACATCAATCAAAAGACATCTCAGATTTCTTTATTTTTTCGTCAAGTTTAATCGAAATTTACTCAGTTCACCATTGGGTGGTGATCTCAGGGGTGAATTAAGAGGAAAGTAGCAAGATAAAAGAGAAGTAAAAGAATAAAAGGAAAGTATGACCTACCAGCAGGCCCGCCAACCACCTGCCCCCAGACTTCAAGCAGGACCCATAACAAATGATGGGAATTGGACAATATGATTATGGAAAACAATTTGATGTTAAAAAAACAACCTGTCTTATGAATGATGAAGATGGAGAGATACAAACGCACAAAACACATTTCAATAATGATTAGACAAACTTCAATATCATATCATCAGTGAAACTGTCTAAACACTTAAGTCCATGATATGTGAAATATGAGATTCGTCCTTCAAATGATTAAACGTACACTTCTATTGTGTCTTTATAAATACGGAAGGTTTGAAACCAATAGCATAGCTCCAGTCGCACATTTGATATAAATGAAGATTTCCTTCTTTCTTCCCACTTTGAAACTCTAATCTCGTAAGTCAAGGAGCAGATTTACTTGTTTACATCTTTCAAGAAGTTGATTCTTACTGTCTAAGTCCAACTTGTGCACACTGTTTTTTCCCCTTCCATTTACGACATTCTAAACACCAAAGCAGTTATCAAATTGTAATCTAAAAAGGATAATGTAGTGTTTCCAGCCCTATTTGAGGATTTATTACGTTTTTTTGCTTCTCTTGAAAACGCAGGTCTGGCACACTAACGTATTTAGACACTTTCACTGACAATATGCCGAGATGCAATAAATAAAGCTCAGCTCACATTTTGGCAGATTTTGATACTTTCGAGTTTGAGCAGAAAACTTCTCATCCATGCTATATGTAGCAATTTATTAAACAACTTGCTTCATCAATACAGCATGGGTTCTCTGACTTTGTCATTTAATTGCCATTTATAATTCTATTTTCTTTTAAACCCAGTATTAGCATCCTTCAATGATGCATGATCACCAATGTTAACATACACTATATTACATAGATACAGCCAGACTAAATGATAATTAATAAGTTCACCTTCCTGTATCCAAGATTTGGGCTCCTAAAAACTTTCTTTTGCTCTGATATGGTGATGGATGAGTGTAGTGGAACAGGCCAGATGCTGTATAGGGCATATTAAAATGTTATTATGACAACAAAATGAAACATCATCATTTAAACTATCGCTTTTAAAGTAACTAGACGAAAAACCCAGAACTGATGTAGATTTAAATTTAAGTCTAAAACATGATTCTGTTGACACTCACGAAAGGCTTGAACTGCCAATCTGTCTGTTCACTTTGATGTCTCTTAGTCTTAGTCAGATACTTTCTTTTCTTTCCTTTTCAGGGAATAGGATCATCCTCTAGATTTAGATCTTATAGATTTCAACCGCTTTCGTTTTTTCATTAAGTTTCTAAATTGAGCGTGTCTTTATCAGTCCATTTCAATTCGTGACAAAAATAAAAAATAAAGTCATTTCTTTTTGTGCTCTCTTTATAACTATATATAAATACAAATTTTGAGCTTTCTTTCTTTCTTTATCAGTTCCCATTCTACCTTTCGGTATATGGGTTCAGATGCCCGAGATAATCTTTCTTCAGGATGCACTGTCCTGGCATTTTCTTTTTCCTTCCAAAAAAGTTAAATTTCTATGCTTCAATGCCTCTTTTATATATTCTTCCCACTTTCTCCGAGGTCTGCCTTTTGGTCTTTTACCTTCTTTCACTGTATACTGATTTAGCTATTCTATTGTCATTCATTATGTTTACATGCCCAAACCATCTTAATTGATTCTTTCTATCTTAGATTTTATGCCATCTGCTTTGTTTTGATCTCTCATTGTTGTGTTTCTGATTTTGTCTCTTTTAGTTTTCCCTACTACTCTTTTTAGATATTTCATTTCAACTGCCTGTACTCTACTATTTTCTTTACTGTCTAAGGTCCAAGTTTTGCTTCCATAGAGTAGGACAATAAACTGTATTGTAAACTGCCATTTTGGTTTTTGTTAACAATTCTTGCTTACCTACAAATGCCTTTCCTAGATGGTTATATATTGCACTTGCATTTTTGATTCTCTGGCTGATTTCTTCTCTTAGTTTTCCCTCACAGTTAATCATTACTCCTAGGTAATTGTAGCTTTGAACTTGTTCTAAATTCTCCCTGCCCAATTTAAGATTTTGTGTTTTAGCTTCCCTAGTTACTAACATTGTTTTGGTTTTCTTTGCATTTACTCTCATTCCTCTTTTATTTAGTTCATTGTTCATAATATTGATATTTGACTGAAGGTCACTTTCTGATTTTCCAAACAGAACTAAATCATCGGCAAATGAAAGCATTGGGATACATTTACTGGTTTGAGCTTCCACATACCTACATTCATTTTCTTCATTTTTGAGGATGCCTTTGCGACTGAATCCATAAATGTGATAAACAAAAAGAGGACTTAGGACACAACCCTGTCTTACTATCAACATCAAATTCTGCAGATATGTTTCCAGCTACTCTCACTGCACATGTTGGTTTATTGTAAAAACTTTTAATGGCTTCTATTAAATTTTGCTCTACATTGTGTTCTTTTAAGGAATGCCAATGCCATAGTTTGTCCCTCCTCAGTGTCAAATGCCTTTTCTAAGTCAATAAAACACAGGTGCAAGTCAATGTTTCTCTCAAGGAATTTTTCTATTATTTGTCTAATTGTAAATATGTGGTCTTGTACACTTCTTTCTGGTCTAAATCCCCTCATGCTCTTCAATCTGATCCTCTACTCTTTTCCTTAGTATCATTTCCAGTATCCTGGAATATATTTTTCCTGGAATGCTAAGCAGTGATATCCCTCTATAGTTTGAGCATTCCATAGTTGATCCTTTCTATGTATTTGTACTACCGTTCCCTTTTTCCAGTCGTCTGGCACCTGTTTGGACTTCCATGCTTGTTGGCATATTGCATGTAGTAGTTTGTCTGCCTCTGTCCTTCGGTTTTTAATCATATCTGGATAAACTTGATCTGCTCCTAGGGCTTTTCCTAATTTCACTTTTCCTATAGCCGTTTGGATTTCTTCCATTGATATATCTACATCTTCAGCTGTCTCCTCTGGATTACTTGTTACTCTTACTAATTGATCTGTACTCCTTGTTCCATCATTCTGGAGGGATATGTGATTGGTGAAAATGCTTTCTCCATGTTTCCATGATTTCGCTGTCTTCTTTCATTATTTCTCCTTTGGCGTTCTTAATTTGTCGTATTGGGCATGCTTTGGTCTTTCTCATGCTGTTCATTGCTCCCAGAACAGCTTTTGATTTTCTTGATAGCTTTCTTGAAGTCTTTGTCCAAACTCTTCCCATTGTTCCTGTTTTGCTTTCCTAATTTCCTCTTTGGTGATAGTTCTTTTATTCATGTAATATATCCTATCCTCTGGTCTCTTTGTTTGCAAGTATTTCTTTCAGGCATCCTTTTCTTTGATCTTAGTCTTGACATTCTCATTCCACCATGCTGTTCTTTTCCTATCTCCTTTAATCTATTTCCTACCACAGATCTCTTACATACAACGGAGGAGTCTTTCTTTATACATCTGCCACTTTTCTTCTATTGTGCTATCATTCAGATCTATCTGTCTTTCACTGATAAATCTTTTAATCCTAGATTGGTATACCTGTTTTAGTACTGGTTTATTTAGTTTCTCTAGTTTGAGTTAAGTAGCTTTCTTCTATTTCCTTTTCTGTCTGTTGTCTTCAGTCAGTAATCTCATTTTGGCTATCACTAAGTGATGATCACTAAATATTTCTGCTCCTCTGTTTACTCTTGCATCCAATGTACTGTAAAAAAGGGAGCTGCTAGCTATTATGTAGTCTATCATTAACTTTTCACACCTGTCTTCATTTACTCTTGTATATTTGTGGATATCTTTATGAGCAAAAAAAAGGTGTTGGCTATTTTCATGTTATTCTTTAGGCAAAAATTTATTAGTCTCTCTCCATTTGGAGAAGTTGTTGTCTCTCCTTCTTTACCTATTACTCGTCCTGACGTTTCTACATTGTTGCCTTACTCTACCGTTTAAATCTCCTAAAACCATATCTTTTTCTTCTTTACTTGCATCTTCGTTTGGTCCATAAGCTATTAATAATTTAATTTCTTGTCTTTTAGGTTTAATATTTACCTTTATTAGCCGTGGGCTTAAAAATTTCCAACTTTCTGGTAGCTTTATTTGCCTTTTACGCAGTAGGAGGCCTACTCCTGCTCTATCTTTGACATCTACTCCTGAGAAGATTAAAATATGATTCGGTCCTACATTTTCTATTCCTTGTCCTTTTTCTTTGTTTCTGTAATGGCCAAAATATCTACTTTGAATTTTTCCATTTCTTCACCTAATTCTAACTCTTTTCCATTTATTGCCCTAACGTTCCATGTTACAAAAACCACAGTCCATATTAATTTCCAAGTTCATCTTCGAAAGATCAAGCCGGTTATATTATATTTAGTTCTCTGAATCTGTTTGGTTGTGGATAAGCAGGGGATTAGCCCACTGTACCTTAGGTAGATGGTGGGGCTGCCACATTGAGGCCCCCTACCAAGCCTTGTTATTTTCTGTCAGGGTTAACTCCTTAGCCTTTAGTCATTCAAACCAGCCTGCAAGGCAGCACGTTGTTATTTTCTGTCAGGGTTAATTCCCTTAGCCTTTGGTCAACCAAGACCTGCCTGCAAGGCAGCAGGTTGTTTCATGTCAGGGTTAACTCCCTTAGCCTTTGGTCGTCCAAGACCCGCTGCAAGGCAGCAGGAGACTTGTGGAGGGCGGGATCATCTCGCCCCGTACCTGTCCACTTCCGGATCAATTTTGAGCAAGTATGCAAATTTTCAAGATTATCGGTTGCTGCATAGAGATGTGATTACATGATTCAATTCTATGTCAATTATATATAGATGTATCATATTTAATCTTTTTTTGCCTTGGCGATAACAAATTGAATCAATCCATATAATCACAATAGCAGCAAACCCAACAATATAAACCACTCCTAAAAGTTTTCACACAATTGCGCAAACATCTTCATTTTGTTGTCATGTTTCTATAAAGTAAATGACTTAATTACAAGTGCTTGTAGATCATACATACATATGCTTTCGAATCCTTCTTTTGATTTTTATCTCATATGAATTAAGTATTTACTATAGAAGAGGTACAGCTTGTAATTTCTTTTTGCCTTGAATTGAACGAGAGATGAATTTGACTGGCATTGGGAACTTGTCGTCATATTCTAAGAGCATGTTTTGTCTTAAAACTTCATTCTCACGTTCGTTTCTGACATGTCTCTTTTTTAATTAATCAAAAAGGTTTCCTCCAAAGTGGTAGCAGTAGTCTGATTTTTTGTGGTGTCACTTTATAGGCAAAGAACATTGATAAAAAACAAGATTAAAAAGCACAGCAACAAAAATCGGCTTAATGACGATCCTTACAAGTGTGTATCCTCCAGGGGTTTCAGCTTGGTACACATTTGACAGATTTCACCAAAACCTGAAAAAATTAACAAAACACGTTTCCTCTAAAGTGGTAGCAGTAGTAGCAGCAGTCATAGTAGCAGTAGTAATGTAAAGGAGCCACAGTGGGGTGAAGTCAAAGGTGAAAAACGACAATAAATGACAACTTCACCAAAAAAAGACAGAACAAACACGCATCGTTTCGGTATAACCCGTAAAGCATCACGCAGCGTGATGTCAGAAGAAAAACAAAAAGGAGGAAGAAAGAAAGAAAGTAAAAGCAGTAACGGTAGCAGCAGCAGCAGTAGTATAAAAGAGGTTGTAGCAGCAGCAGCAGTAGTATAAAAGAGGTTGTAGCAGCAGCAGCAGTAGTATAAAGAGGTTGTAGCAGCAGTGGCAATAGTATAAAAGAGGTTGTAGCAGCAATAGTATAAAAGAGGTTGTAGCAGCAGCAGCAGTAGTATAAAGGAGGTTGTAGCAGCAGTAGTATAAAAGAGGTTGTAGCAGCAGTAGTATAAAAGAGGTTGTAGCAGCAGCAGTAGTATAAAAGAGGTTGTAGCAGCAGCAGTAGTATAAAAGAGGTTGTAGCAGCAGTAGTATAAAAGAGGTTGTAGCAGCAGTAGTACAAAAGAGGTAGCAGCAGCAGTAGTATAAAAGAGGTTGTAGCAGCAGCAGTAGTAAAAGGGGTTGTAGCAGCAGTAGTACAAAAGAGGTTGTAGCAGCAATAGTATAAAAGAGGTTGTAGCAGCAGTTGTATAAAAGAGGTTGTAGCAGCAGTAGTATAAAAGAGGTTGTAGCAGCAGTAGTATAAAAGAGGTTGTAGCAGCAGCAGTAGTATAAAAGAGGTTGTAGCAGCAGTAGTATAAAAGAGGTTGTAGCAGCAGCAGTAGTATAAAAGAGGTTGTAGCAGCAGCAGTAGTATAAAAGAGGTTGTAGCAGCAGCAGCAATAGTATAAAAGAGGTTGTAGCAGCAGTAGTATAAAAGAGGTTGTAGCAGCAGTAGTATAAAAAGAGGTTGTAGCAGCAATAGTATAAAAGAGGTTGTAGCAGCAGTAGTATAAAAGAGGTTGTAGCAGCAGTAGTATAAAAGAGGTTGTAGCAGCAGTAGTATAAAAGAGGTTGTAGCAGCAGTAGTATAAAAGAGGTTGTAGCAGCAGCAGCAGTAGTATAAAAGAGGTTGTAGCAGCAATAGTATAAACGAGGTTGTAGCAGCAGTAGTATAAAAGAGGTTGTAGCAGCAGTAGTATAAAAGAGGTTGTAGCAGCAGCAGTAGTATAAAAGAGGTTGTAGCAGCAGCAGCAGTAGTATAAAAGAGGTTGTAGCAGCAGCAGTAGTATAAAAGAGGTTGTAGCAGCAGCAGTAGTATAAAAGAGGTTGTAGCAGCAGTAGTATAAAAGAGGTTGTAGCAGCAGTAGTATAAAAGAGGTTGTAGCAGCAGCAGTAGTATAAAAGAGGTTGTAGCAGCAGCAGTAGTATAAAAGAGGTTGTAGCAGCAGCAGTATAAAGAGGTTGTAGTATAAAAGAGGTTGTAGCAGCAGTAGTATAAAAGAGGTTGTAGCAGCAATAGTATAAAAGAGGTTGTAGCAGCAGCAGAGGTTGTAGTAGTATAAAAGAGGTTGTAGCAGCAGTAGTATAAAAGAGGTTGTAGCAGCAGTAGTATAAAAGAGGTTGTAGCAGCAGCAGTAGTATAAAAGAGGTTGTAGCAGCAGCAGCAGTAGTATAAAAGAGGTTGTAGCAGCAGCAGCAATAGTATAAAAGAGGTTGTAGCAGTAGTATAAAAGAGGTTGTAGCAGCAGCAGTAGTATAAAAGAGGTTGTAGCAGCAGCAGCAGTAGTATAAAAGAGGTTGTAGCAGCAGTAGTATAAAAGAGGTTGTAGCAGCAGTAGTATAAAAGAGGTTGTAGCAGTTGCAGAAGTTGTAGACACTTGATGACAAAAACAGACAATGAGTTGAAAACAAATACAGAAATCAATGGGTGATTGGGAGAGCAAAATACAACTCAAATATAACAATCAAAAGTGAAAAGGAAAACAATCCAACCACCCATCCCGTGCTCAGGTCTTTACAAAGATAAAACAAAAGTACACAAACCAACCATTCACAAAATATGTCCTTACAAAGTGTCTTATAACATGACATGATACCAATAAACTGACACCACCCACCTGGCAGGAAGACAAGAACCGATCCCCTGATTGGAGCAAAGTTGGTTCTCTCGTCTTTCCTATCAAATGAAACAAAAAAGTTCACACCAGTATCCATAAGTGAACATAAATAAGATCAGGATCACATCTGAAATCGCACAAATTAAAATAAAGAAAAAGACAAAAAACAAAAAAAACCAAATTGATACAAAACATAAGCAAGAGATAAAAACAGTTATTGCCATCTCAAAACTCACCAAAGCGCCTCTAGTCAGTATTTTTGAAAATCCTTGACTGTAACGTCTGTATTATAATGAGGCATTACATAACAAATATACTACACATAATGTGACAAAAAGAAATCAGTTTCTGTTTAAAAAAAGTGTATAGCCATAGAAGTTATATATGCATATATATCTATATCTCTCTATCTCTCTCTCTATCTCTCTCTCTCTCTCTCTCTATATATATATATATATATATATATATATATATATATATATATATATATATATATATATATATATATATATATTGGTATATAAGATATCTCTGTACTAAACTATGGCCTCTTATATCAGCCACATAAAGGCGTTGTCAATAAAAAATTTTGACAGATAACTCTTATTGCAAGATTTCCAGTCATAACATTTATTTCTCAGAACCCTTTTTCCAAGTAAGGGTAAATACAAGTTCTCTCAATATTTAATGGCTCAAACCAGGTTCATCTTTATCCTATTGAAACAACTGATCAAGAATTATAATGAACACCAAATTACAATAAAACACTAACATACCCTTGCTCTTTCTCCTCCAAAGGTCAAATTCCTGAATCAAGCCAACGGCCATGTCGTACATAGCATCATGAATTCCAGGCTTCTTCTCGTCCACTGGTGGGACCTGGATAATTCAACACGGTTTCTCTTTAGGCATGCTTAATAGTATTAAATAACAATAGCAATACTTATAAAATTATAACAATAACAACAAAAGTAATGATAAGAGGAAGAATTTTTATAATAATAACAACACAGTGCTCCAAGGCTAACATAATACTGGGTGATCAACCAATTTTATTGAATGCATAACATTTCAATTGACACTTTAGAGTTTTGATAGATTTGATTTACCTACATCCACAACTAAAGTGATCTTGGGGTTGTTGGTAGGATTATAAATTTTGTCCAGACTGCACCAAGGGATCTTTAATGTGCACAGAGTGTTGTGATCTGCACAAGGGACCTCCTTTTTATCATCCGTCTCCAATGGGACTAAGTGCCGATCCACCTACCTGGGCCAGGGGGGTAAGTTTTACTAAAAAAAGTTTGGAAAAGAGGCCGACCCCTTGCCTCTGGATTATTCCCCTAACACTTTGAGGAGTTTTTGTTGTTGCAAACATGTTGCAATGTGTGCACTTGTGAGAAAGGCAACTTGGGGCATATTTCCAACATTTTACTGCAAGAGAGCAAATAGAGTTAAAGGTAAACACATACGGTTTTCCCCTTTTCAATGGGTCGCGGAGTAGATTGATCACCCTGAAACAATCATCTAATATTATTTTAAAAAAACAACTTGCAAATTTTCTATTATCTACTATTGACTTGCTATTATTTGAATCTTGATACAGATCCTTATAAAGAATCTATTGCTAATGCAGCATTGCTTCAAATCTTCCTTTATTTCTTCATTCATTCCCATCCTACTTAGGCATTGCTGTTATTGAAAAGCAAATGTTTTCTTTTAAAGCTATATTTGGCCAAATGTTTACGTTTATCCTATTAGATCATCCACCCTTCAGCATGATAACAACTAGATCAGGCTGGCAAACACGTACAACAATGACATCCGTTTCCTCAAACATTGATGACACCTGCCATTTACCCTAATACAATACAGCTGTAGAAGAAACTCCTAACAGAAGTTATACTCAACAGCAGCACTGACAACTTAAAAAAATAATTTTAAAAAATACATCCCTTTCTTTAAAATCTAGATTTATAGAAATGAAAAGAACACACGTTGACAGTAATACTTAAGAACAGAGTCAGTCAGTCAGTCATTATAATAAAGAAGATGAAGAAACCAAAAGTGTAAGGGAGAACTAAAGCTAAAGCCTTCATAAAATTTGCATCATGAAAAATAAATAGTGACAATTCCTAAGCAGAGATACGCAAGGTCCTGTCAGCTTCTCTTATTTAAAATGAATTTCAAATCATACCTCTCCTAGCCGTGAAGTCAAGTCATCAGCGTAGTATTCTAAGACCCTGTGTTGGGATACGCCCACCGTGACCACAGGCGCTGTTTCCAGTTTGTTGCGTACCGGCAGAGAGAAATACTTGGCAAATGCTTCAGTGTCAAATGAGGCTGACATAAGGATTACCTGAATTGGAGGTGGGTTTGCTTTTAAAAATTGATTCCACGCTTATGTTCCTGATTGGGTCTTATTCAACGTGAAGAAGCAAAATATTACTCGTTAAGAAAACATGAAATCTTTGGCTGTAAAAAATATTCATTTCAATTCAACTGACATAACTAAAATGGGACAAGAGGCAGAGGGGAAGGGGGAGGGAAGAGGAGTGGAAATAGCTCATTATAAGTTTATGACACTCAAAAATGATTTCTTGCTGAAACACTAAACAAACATTAACACAAAAAAAAGGCCTTAAAACAGTATGACGAATGAGCTGCTATATCAACCCAGGAACAAACTAATTTTCTTGTTAAGGGCCTTGCAGTCTCGTTATTTCCATAATAACCCTGTGAGTAAGACACGTTCAGCTACTGAAAAAATTCAAGCTGTCTTGAAATTTACTTGGGGAGAAATGTCGCTATAATTATATTATTTATGATTAAATGTATATCGTTATAGTCAAGTCATTCAATATCCATAAATATATTATGTATACGATTATCGCATTACGTCATAGATTCTTATTGCAATTGTCAAATATGAAAGCTGTGACAAACATAAAATAACAGTTATATACACATACACATGTACTGTTGTCTAAAGAGATAAAAATTTAAACAAACCATGACAAAACCCCCCCAGCCCATCACAGTAAGTATGGTGTCTGTGGTTTAGTGGTCAAGCTGCCAGACTTAGGGTCATGAGGTCCTAGGTTTGAATTCTGGCAATGCTATGTACGACATTATGTTTCGTTAGGAATTGTTTGTCCTCATTTGAGCCAAAGTATAAATATGTACCGGCACCAGCTTGGGAGTAAAAACCTGCAACAGACTAGCATCCTGTTCCAGAAACGATGAATTTTCACTCGTTTTTATTTCATGCTATAGAAAGTGGGATAAGTTACAGCGCAATAGGCCATAAAGCCTTGAAGGAACTTTAGTTTTAACACTACATTGAGTGATGATGGATATCATGAGAAAACATTTTGATTTCCTTCAGGGCAAATAAGCATCCTAATCCGAAATCACTGATCTCTATAACCATGGTGGGTTTATACTCTTTCCCTCTTTAAATAAAAAAAAAAGAGTAGCACAGCACAGAAGAATACATTGAACTAAACTTGAATGACTACCAGAACTATTTTCTCTGAATGAAGAAATCTTTAAAAAATGGACCTTACATTACCTTGACATGGCTTGAGTTGCTATGCAGCAGTTTTTTCACGATGAGCAGCGCAAAGTCGGACTCAATATCTCTTTCATGGACCTGATGAGTGATAATAAAAATAAAAATAAATAAAAAAAAAAATAAAGCCAAAATTTACACTGCCCATCATGTAACCATACTTTGCATGTAGGCTTTGTCTGATCCCCAAATCGTTTTCGTTTAAGGAATTTTTCTAAATCCATTCAAGATGCCCTTTTCAACAGGTTTTATAATTATCGTTCACGCCTAATATTTATCTGAATGGTATTCACGTCATTGAGAGTACGTATGCTTGTCTTTTACAGGGTGACACAATAAAAATGGAACCCTCTATTTTTGCGTTAAAATATAAAGTTTTAAACCTAAACTTTTGAAAATCACTTCTCTTAAAGATTGAAAAAGTGCTGATGTGATGTGCAAATTTCAAAGTTCTAGCACAATTTTGAACAAAATGGTGCACAGTTGTATTTGGGTGACCGAAATTGGCCACTACACCAAAAAAAGATGAATTTGTGTTCATTCTGTTGGAATCCACTGAATGTAAACACTGCTTTTCAACAATTTCTAGATCTAGATCTATTATTCTCAGTAAAAAAAGTTTTAAATCTAGACTTTTCCTCTGTCAACAGTTTACATTAATTGGTTGAAACATGTATGAGAGTGACTGAAAGTAAAAAAAAAAATAATTGTATAATACAGGACATGGTAGTCTAATCGTCTAAAACATGCTTGCCCAGAAAAGAAATATATGTGATGGTCAAACTGCTAATGAAAGATTCTGTATCATTTGAAGTCTATTCGTCTTGAAACAGTATATATATACATGTCATTAATTAACATGTGTTCATGTACTCTGTACAATAATTTACTCGCATTTTTGCAATTTCATCATGTCAGGATTTTGTTTAGTTTTGTCCACCCCACACAATTTTGTGCTAGTCATTTTCCTTCCATTTCAATGACAGAAATTTTGTATGTCTCTTAGCACTTTACCAGACTATGTTTCTGCCAAATTTTGTAAAAAAAAATCATGCAAAATATTTCAAGTTATTGGGATAATGGAAGGTTCCGCTTTTATTGCGTCACCCAGTATAAGGGAAAAATAAAAGCATTCCAAAAGTAATTCCATCTTGACACACAAGGTGTCAGTACATTACCTCATCCAGTATCACGTGGGTAAACTCGTGCATGTTTTTCTTATTGATCAATTTTTCTTTCAACACACCTGTGGTGCAGTAAAGGATGCGAGTGTCCTCACTAACCTTGGGCTCCAAGCCGACCTATCAAATAATTTTCAACAAAAGAAAATTAGACATGAATGCAGTGAAATTCTAGTTATTACAAGATAAGATAAGATCATTTTATTGATCTCAGATGAGAAAATTGACTTGGTCACATGATACAGTTAATTTTACAAGGCTACAAACAAATTTTTATCTAAACACTTAAACACAAATAGAACAGGTACACAAAGGGGAGTGAGTGAGGGGAATGGCAAATAGAAAAATTCACTCGATCGTACACAGTTGTACTGTCATGTTACAAATAAGATTTACATTCAGACATTCTATCTAATATAACATACAAAAAGTACATGTATATGAATGGAGGTGGAAATGTGAAGAACATTGTCATCGTCTGTGTCCAGATTACAACAGTTTTATTGCATAGGGAATAAATGAATATTTGTATCTTTCTTTCTTTGCTCTTTTAGATAAAAATATAATACTTCTTTCTGATAATCTAAATTCTTGGTGTGATGGATGTGTCTGACATTCTGTAATAGACTTAGCTTTCTTACCTATCAACTTTTTCAAGAATTTCAACATAAGGATCAAACTACACAGGATTATAGTACGATTTTGTTCACTTACTTTGATTTTTAGTTTCATATTTTAAAAAATTGTTTATGTGAATGAATCTCCTTATTTATGTCCTCCGTGTTTTTTTTTTAACTTTAGTTATTCTTTTATATTCTTGAAATTGATTGTCTATATTGTTGAATCTAGGGACTGGTCCTCAATTTAAAAAAAATAAGACATGCACAAGTTACATGAAAATTAAAGATATTCTGAAAGAAAAAAAGACAAGCTAACAATACAAGAAAACCAACACAAAAAAAAGTTCCACACCTGATACCCACAAATGCCACCTATATTCCACCCACGTTCATCACAAACGCGCTGAGCCACAGATATAGCAGCTATTTTACGTGGCTGAGTAACGACGATGTTACAGTACTGTGATTCTTCTTTGTAGTGGTCCAAAATGAACTGTGGGACTTGAGTAGTTTTGCCAGTACCAGTGGGCCCTTGAAGAATGGTCACCTGGTTGCTTTCAATCGTGCTTAGTATCTGACAGAAGGAAAGAAGAAATATCATAAAAAGTGCCAAATTTGACACACTCAAATTCATCAACCAACATTATTACTGCAGAATTTTTAGGCAAAGTTTAGATCTGGATGCTAGATTAAGACCTAATTGGAGAAAATTTAGTCCTAGAATCTCAATACAGTTTCGAGGAAAGTTCCTCTGCAAAGTGCAAACCACACCTGACAGAATGTCCTTAAGTGTGAAGAACCACACATGTGATTTTTCGTGTTACATCCCCATTTCAAGGGGGACACAGTGGTACAGAGATTAGGTGTCGGCTTCTTGACGAAAAGGTTGTGCCCCGATAGTTCGGACAATTTTCTCAAGTTCTTTTTTGGGCAAAACCCACCTCCCTGGTCCAGGTAGGTGGATTGACACCTAGTCCTGGACCAGGAGATGGATGACAAAAAGAGGGTCCTGTGTGTAGATCACAACACTTTAAGCATGTTAAAGGGCAATCTGGGTAAAATTGAAAATTCTACCAAAAATCCCTAAACTAAGATCATCTTAGTTGTGGTTATGGGTAAAATCCAGTCCAAATAAAAAACCAAACAAAAACATGTCAAAATACCCTCAGCAGAGAAATCACATAATGAAAATCAATGCAAGATAGGTACACAGGACAAAGGCAATGATAAATATATATCAAAAGAATTAATAGCTTTTTATAGAAGGTATTTGAAAGCAAAGGTTTATTTATGCTTTAAGCGCTGACATTGATTATGGATGGTTAAAGTGATGATGATTATGAATGCCTATGATGATATTGATTATGATGCCTAAAGTCATAATGATTATGAATGCCTAAGGTGACATTGATTTTATGCCTAAGGTCATAATGATAACGAATGCCTTAGGTGATTTTGTTTGTGATGCCCACGGTGAGAATGATTACGAATGCTTATGGTGATATTAGTAAAGAACGATTAAAGGACATCAATTATGAATGGCAAAAAATAAACAATAAACAAAAATTGATTCTACAAATAAATTTTTATCACTCACAAAAAAAGCAGAACATTGAGTACTAAATAAATTTTGCTCCAAAACCTTTTCTCTGACGTCTAAAAC
>JAXRKP010001621.1:72500-82500 GCA_037039925.1 Doris montereyensis
CGTGAACCAAAATATTATATTGCTTATAGTATAAGGCAACTTAAGTAATATAATCATTTTGATCGATAGCTCACTATATCGCATCATGTACAATAGTCATTGGATAAAACGCACACTTCATAAAAGCACACTCTGTATAAACACACACGTCATCCGTTGATCAATTTTTTACTATATAATAACAGTGTGTTAGGACCACGGTCTGACACGCTTAAAGGCATGCTTTTTCTCTGAAATGTAACTTTATACCCCTCCATTAGAGGCCTTAAAACAAGTCTTTTGTTGAGTTTTTGTCAGAAACAACAACAAGAGAACAGATGGCACACTGTAGCAAACAATGCTAGGCTAGGGCAAACATGTCAGTCTTCTTCTATGTCTAGCTTCGTTGTCTATCAGACGAAGGTGTCAGACAACATTATGTCACGTCTGGCCTACACTGTCTATCCCGCTTCTCCTAGTCTCTAATTTCCGATGATGAAAGTCAAAGGCATCACTGTGGATCGCAAATTTATCGATCGGCCCAGAGTGTGACATGATTGGCTGCGGCAGTGAGCATGCAATGGAATTGCATAGACTACAATCGGTGACAGGTGATGCACAGACTCGCGAAATAGAGTAAGGGTGTGAAGGCGGGCTTAATGTTCACAGACCATGAGTGATTGGTTCTCGAGGTCGAATGTACACAGTTAGAGGGTTTGTTTGGAGCATGATAATTATTGATAGATCTAAATTACCTTTGCGCTGTCACTTCTTTCCAAATCTGAGAAGAACCAAAACATTATCTTCCGAAAATTTGTATGACTTCTGATCTGCTTTCTAAATGGCAAATAAAAACAACGTATACCTGTCACGCTAATGTGCGTGATAATCATGAAGCATAATCAATAATAATCCATGACATCTTTACCTTTACAGAGTTATCTCTCAGTGATTTCGCATAGACACACGGCACGCATAAATGCAAATTTTTCTCAGCGCCCACAGGGCGTTTGTTTATGCAGTGATTACTGTACTCTCTCTCGCTGTATTGCATCAGTGCTTCAGCCTTGTCATTTCTTTTATGAACACGTGCAAAGTTGGTAATTCCATGGCTACTGCAGGTATTCGCTTGCGGTACCTTGTGACCGATCTCTGACCTCCGTCACAGTGACCTAACTGGTAGGCAGAGAAACTAAGTGAAGGTGACATGGACTGTTAGTATAATGACAAACGCAGAAATCAGAGATGTCGCTCCAACTTCAGGAATTGCTTCCAAACATACACAATGAAAATCCTCGCAGACCATTCTCTTTTCTTTCAAATCAGACTTGGTGACCAGAAATCCGACCTGTTGGCGTTTCTCCAACCAAAATCAGACTTTTCGACTTACCTGGACACCGTTTCAAAGGGCCATACAAAATGCAGCCAAGCCACAAAAATATTGTTTTAAAATTTGCTCATTGTAACTATGATCACTTACAGCTTGAGATGTACTGGACATGAGGTCATCATACTCCTGTTGCCTGTATTCTTCCACATACTGTTGGTTTGCTCTGGCATCCCTGATTCTGTCACATGAGCAATTTTGCATTGTTTTACAGTAGGTTCAATAAATTTATAGAAATATACCATACAGATCAGAACACAGAATAAATTCTTGAAATATGAGAGAAAAGATATGAAAGAGCTCCATCACAAAATGCCTGTCCAAATGTCTCAAAACAAAGCAAAGTAAAATGTGTTGTAATGCATGTTCAGGATTTGTCAGTGAACAATTATTGTTATATAATGTAACATGTACGCATAGGGTACAGTGTATAACAGGGATAAGGACTTAAATCAGACATATGTACTTTTATCAGAATTAAAACTCAAATTTCACTCTTTTTCACAAATGCTACATATATCCATCATGCGCTTTCTTTACAAAACACTATGTATCCAGAAAATATAAATCCAAACGATTAGCTGAAAAAAAAAACAACTTTCGGCAATGCATTTTTCAACTTTGACGATTTTATGGACATTTTAAGAAAACTGAAATGTTTTGAGAAACACATTTATATATATGTCATTGAAGTGATCACAAGCCATCTATTGATAGAATCTTAACTGCTCAATCCCAATTTTGTGGTACATGTATATATATATACATAAAACTCTGTACGATTGGATTAAGTGTTGATAAATAAGTCTTATTCCTTAATAACAACAATGACAGGTATTCAATGACAGGCTTGAATTCAATTCAGTTAGTACAATTTCCTCCTTTGCATGGGAGGCAAGAGAACAGCATACTTCCAAAATTGCCTCAAATAATGAAAATATTTAAAAGTAAATTTCTGGTATTAATTAGCAATTTGCACTGCATTTTGGGAACAAAATATTTATGAAATATTAAAAAATATACATTACTATCAGAACGTTCATTCCATCTTTGTCACTAGGCTAATGTTATCTTTTCCTATAATGCTAACTCTTACATTAAATATTCTCTAAGTCTCAGAGATTTTATTACCCGTTCTATCCCAGCAACACACTTACAATTCAGTTTTCCGCACTTTGTATCTTTTGGCCAGTACGGCAAGATTAACTTTCAACCTATTCTTCTCTTTGTAATTTATAATATTTAGCACATAAATCTTTCTGGAAGAACACTTTCAATTATCCCTTTACCTGATGTGTCATTGGCTTCAAAATTAGTGGATAATTTGTATTTTTTATAATATAGCCTACCTGTCCAGAAGGTAGTCCAAACCGAAATTTCAAGTGTAAGCAATGGAAAAACAATTGCTACCACTGGAAAAAAACTTTATTTCCTGAGTAATTTGATACCAAAATCATTTCTGTAGCACAATATTAAACGAAGTTCACGAACTTTTAATTTTCAAAATTGTTCAATGTTTCAGATGGCCAAAACATCAAATTTAACCTTCTACATCTCGCAAAAACGATTACTCACAAAACTCATACTTCTTAAACTTGGCGTCTTGAATACATAGAACAAGTCTAATTTTTTCACAACTCTCCAAAAACTACAAGACAGCTTTTTATTGATGGAGAAAATGCAAAAATAGCATAATTTGTCTCTAAGCGCTGAATCGGCGATGCACACATTGCCCAAGCCGAGGACTAGTCAGTATAAACTACTAGATCTACTTAGAAGGCCGTGCCGTGTTTTGGTTCAGGACGCGCTAAACAAAGCTCTGTCGCGGTAATTCGCAAAGTCAAAATTTAACGACAATAGTAGTTTCCAATGCAAAATTGAATGAGTTTTCTTTTGGTGGGTTTCTTTTCTCTGAGTTTCTTACGTAAGTGGCTCTACTGAGCAATTTAAAACTTTAATCGCCTCGGACGAGCTCTTAACATTGACATCTGCGGGACTATGGGGTAACATTGAAAAGCCTTTTTCAGCATTTGGAATCTGCTTCGACCAATCAGAGCCAATTATCATTCATTGAGCTATCGCGTAACTTGAAGAATGAGAGAGGGGTGTCTCATGAGCTAGTTTTCACCAGCTCGCCACTGGCTTTGGCGTTCGACCACCCTTGTTTACTAGAGTGTGAGAGCACATTGTATTACAGTTTTTACACACATTCCTTATCACAACACACGTGGTTGGAAAGGGCTTGAATAGATCTGTCCAATGGTGTAAGCCATATTACGCTACTATGTTGTATAGAGGAGAGGGGGGCAAGGTGAATAGGACTGAAAATTAGTGAAATGTGCGACACGTGCCGTGGTGAATGGAAAAACTGGGTGGTTTGGACAAGCTATGTCCCAGAGGTTCAGAAATGCACCTCCCCATGTCGCATATCAATTCAGCATCAATAGTAGTATCAGCCTTGTATTTTGACTCTATAACTTAGTTCATTTCTTAACTCTTACTTTAATTTTAAGGGCAACAGTTCTCAACTATTTTTTTTTTTTTTTGGTCCATGGCATGCACCCTTTGCCCATCATGTTCAGAATGTCATTCACCACTTTCCAAAATTGTCATCCTCAAAAGGTACATGATTCAAAATAAGTCTCCCAATCTGTAAGCCGCAACAGCCCCTCCCCCCAAACTTCAATGAAACCTTGAAATTTTCATAATTCTGCTCCCCCCCCTACCAAATTGAGAACTGCTACCTTAGTCTAGATAGAGTGAGCAGTGAAGCAAACCTTCTGTATCTAGGTATCCTGGCATGAGTCACACTTTGTTGATCCTCTTCTCTGATTACTCTACCAGTAGCTGGATCAAGATCTCGGCCTCTTAATGTTGATGTTGCAATCACTGTTGGTGCGGTCGACGTTGCTGCTGCTTCTTTACCAATTTTGAACCAGTCGCCTAGTTCATCTGTCTTTACAGACCCTGTGAGGAGAGCCATGGTTTAGATCTAGATCTATATTTGTAAATTAATTTCTGTCAGCTTTAGGTTGGTAGACAAAATTAATAAGGGTCCAGTGCTGTGAGAAAAGAAACGAAAGTAGAGAGCCTAATAACATCATCCGATACTTAGAGGTCTAGATCTAACTGAGGATACATTGCATTACAGATCCAGTTCATAGAGCTTTTCTGGACGACTACCTTTCACCCCATTCCCCGCCGCCTTTCGTAGTTAGTATGTTACAGTTTCAACGGTTTCCCATACGATATTCTTCTCAACGTAGCTTTATGCATTCACATTAAAAAATACGTGTCGGGGGAGGGAGGGGGGGGGGGAGGAGAGGGGGGGCAACAAGAACATAACCCGGAGTCTCTCTATGTTCTTCTTCTCTTTTATTTTATACCTGACTATCAATGTAACTGACTAATTTGAATACTGAGTATATTTACTTCACCGAACAGCGTGCATTCTTTAAATAGTATAGTATACATGTGTACATGTATTAGATACGATTAAACAAGTTTTTGTTTGCATTATAAAGTGGTGTATTGGTATTTACTTTATTTTTGAAGTTTTTAATGGTGTTGCTTACTTAGTTTAATAATCAGTATGTTGGCAGCACATAATTCAAAACATAGCCACGTCTGAAAGCCCACGCTTACTTGAAAGTGACAATGGCGCACGTGTGGGAGCAAGGCAGGAAGGAATAGGATGCAAATAACTTTGGATTTACCGTGTAATCTAAGAGTACTTATACTACTACTACTACTACTACTACTACTACTACTACTACTACTACTACTACTACTACTACTACTACTACTACTACTACTACTACTACTACTACTACTACTATTACTACTACTACTACTACTACTACTACTATTACTACTACTACTACTACTACTACTACTACTATTACTACTACTACTACTACTACTACTACTACTACTACTACTACTACTACTACTACTACTACTACTACTACTACTACTACTACTACTACTACTACTACTACTACTAATAATAATGATAATAATAATAATAATGATAATAAAAATAATGATAACAACAATAATGATAACAACTACTAGTACTACTACTACTATACTACTACTACTACTACTACTACTACTACTACTACTACTACTACTACTACTACTACTACTACTACTACTACTACTACTACTACTACTACTACTACTACTACTACTAATAATAATAATAATAATAATAATAATAATAATAATAATAATAATAATAATAATAATAATAATAATAATAATAATAATAATAATAATAATAATAATGATAGTAATATAATTTATTTTTTATAGCGCCCACTCCCATCTTACGACAGCTCTAGGCACATTTATACATACATGGTAAAAAACATGAGCATTGTAGGCCTACATATACAAAATAAATAAATAAATAAATAAGTAAATGAAAAAAAAATACATGAAAGCATAATATCATTTATAAAGGTACACGAATTAAAATTGCATATTATAATTAAAACAATTATTTTCTTCTAAGAAGCATCGCATGAGGTATGTTTTGAGATGTTTTTAAAGGTGTCTTCCAACGTGTCAAACATAGATCGTATTGACAGCGGATGAGCATCCCAGACGTGAGGATCTGCGTATTTAAAAGAGCGCAGTGACAGTTTTGTCAAGCCTTTCTTTGGGGGAATGCTTAACAGATGTTGTGGATTCTTTGATCGCGTGGGTATGGGTGTACACCTGGAACTACCTATACTGAGATTTCCTAGGTGTACACGAAGGGTCATTAATCTCCCATTCTTTTCTCACCATCCCTATAATCAGTGTGCGCATCGGTGTGACGGCGTACACCTGATCTTACGTCTATTTCCTTCTCACCACCCCTCCTATAATTGGGCGGGGTGTCACTAACTGCATCTCACGCTCAATGACCTGATGAGTGGATTATAAGGTGGGTGACCGGAAAAACCCGTCCTTTGATGGTTCCTGGTGATGTGGGTGGTGGTGCAATAGTATTAGATTTGGTGAGAGTTTGTGTTCGTTGTCTGAGTCAGTCTTCGTCCTGTCTTCGTGAAGAGCAGTTGTATTTTGCTCCGACTTTACAATATTACTATACGTTATTCCTCAATAAAGTTTCATGTTATATCTTATAACCAAGCTGTTTTGACGTGAATTGATCATAGATATTTTACACTTTGGTGCCGAAACCCGGGACTTGTGATTTGTGCTCTGCCATTTCCAACGAGGAATTGATAAGTATAAGTAATTGATCTCTTTCCAGCGCTATAGACTCCAGTGAAGGTCTAAAGTGCTGTGGGGAAAGAGTGAATGGGATTGTAGAGTGAACAACGGATGTATTAAAGCTAACTAGACCAAAGTACAGTCTATGTATAGCACATATTTTCTGTGAGGAGTTTAGACAAACGTGACAGTCGTAGATTACCTAGTAACAGACGTATGTATGGGTTCCTATGAGAGACCACACTTGGAACCTTGAAATTGGGTCGTAGCGGTGGTTACGCACAGGCCTAAAATCTACAGGATGATATTTAGACAAGAAAGGAAAGTGGAGCACTTTCAGCATCTTGATCTTTAATTGCTACCTGGGAAAATTGATTGCATCTTTGTGATTGCTGAATCCATGATGGGATTGGAATCGACAAACTGACGAGGTGCTCCACGAAGACGGGACGAAGACTCACCAGGCACAACACTGAGGACGAACCAAGCCAGCGGTGAACTCACCAACCAACTATTCGTTTAACGGCTACCACGCTATTTTCGTTGTGTTATTAATTTTGTTGTCACTGTTAGGAGTGATAATTACAACTTGTGGTCAGCCCAAACGCTGGAAGTTCTGTGTTTAATTATCGTTCATTATGGAGCGTTTGATTAAGTCAAGGGTAACTGCAATGATGTGGCTCGCCAGAGCAGCGAGTGATTTAGTAGAAGTCATGACTCAACAAAGTTAACTCAGTTCTGTAGAACTTTCAAGTAGGTTAGAGGAATTGAACAAATAGGTTAAGGACGTTGAAAATGTTCAAGCTTATCGACGAAGAAATCCTGTTGGATGAGTTATGTGAAAACATCAAGGAGCCACACGAATTTCTAAAATCTTTCAAGAACCTCAAGGTCAAGACAGAAGTGAAAATTGAGAATCTAGTTATTAAGAACAATATGAACAGTGCGTTTGATGAAAGTGTGAGGCATGCAAATAGAAATGTGTTATATATGGCGAGATTGCTTAAATTAGAAATTCCAAAATTTTCAGGTAATTATATGGAATATTTTCATTTTTTGATAAATTCAATGCCGTCGTTGACGAAAGTGATTTGCCTCCTGTCACAAAATTGACATAGTTACAATCATTGTTGGCTTCCGTTAAAGGACTGGCAATTACTGATGAAAATTATGTAGGGGCTAGGGAGATTTTGCATAAAAGGTATGGACACAAGGAAAGGGTAATATTTACTCATATCCAGAAATTGCTCAATCTCATAGGCAACATGAAATGCTTGCCTGATTTATGGCGTCTGCATGACGAGTTACAGACACATTAGGGGACACAGGGGAGACATATGGGGTGATCCTCACACCTCTAGTTTTGAACAGAATCCCGTCTGAGATTCGCCTGGAATGGGCACCGGCAGGGAAAGTGATTTAAACTTTTAAATATTTTTTTATGGGGACAGAAAACTTGCTCTTTTGCAAGAACAGTAGTCATACCTCTTCTCAATGTTACTCTTTGAATGAAATGTCGAGAGAAGAAATTAAGGAGAAATTAATCTCCTTGCGTTTGTGCTTTATTTGTTTTGAAAACACACGGCACGAGATTGCCAAAAAAGTTGTGTTTTATAAGTGCAAAGGTAAACACAATGGTCGGGAACATAATGGTCTGCAAACACAATGGTCTGTTCTGTAGTGAAAAGAAAGACATTGTAGACTTATGCTCCGGTGTGAGCAATGTTGGGTTTTCTCAATACCTGTCCACTAACATACCTTCTGTCGTGCAGGTTGTGTCAACTAAGGTAATGGGGGTAGAGGGTCAAACAATAGGCTGATCTCTTTACGAGAGGTGTATTAAGTCGTGCATTGATGGAATCTGTGACATGCTTGCATGGTCCTCGCTGACGTCAGTCAGGTGACGACAGATTCCAAGATAGATTGGCCAATGAGTGAATTGGAAAGTAAGCAAACCGGCGCCTTACTTCATTCTAGGAAATTAGATCCCTTGATTGAAAGGAATTGTTACGATGATCTGAAAAGGACTATCCACATGATTGGATGGGTTCAGAGATTAGTAAAAATTGCTGTCCAGAATAACAGCAAGCAACTGACGAGTGACCAGCGTCAGGAGGCAAGTAAGAATTTGGTTCGCTTAACTTAAAGAGAATTCTTGGGTGAAGAATTGGTTAAGCTGTATGGGTCAGATTGTCCAAAGTGGGAGTTCTCGGTACCCCGTACCCCATGGTGGGGAGGGTGGTGAGACGTATGGCAAGAAAAAAACAATAAGATGTCATTAAAGAAATCGATGGGGATCAGATCAATCGATAAATCACATCTAGAAAATGTATTGATTGAAAACGAAGGATGCATAAATTATAGGCCCTTAACATTGGTAGATGACGATATTATAAGTGAAAATGTTTTAACTCCATCTCACTTCCCAGTGGGACAAAGCTATTTGAATAAGGTCAATAGCGTTTCCATCCCAGTCAAAAAAAAAAAAAAAAAGAAGGAATATTTCCGATATAGAAAATATGACAAGGGTCATGGTTCATGGGTTCTGGAAAAGTGGCGAGATGAGTACTTTAGAAACCTCCCACTGACTAAATCACAAGTGAAAAATTATGGGCATATTAAAACTGAATCTGTTGTGCTTTGTTATATAAGTTAAAATGGCCCATTGGTGTTGTGTTTATAATATAAATGACCTTTCATTGGTGTTGTGCTTGAATAAAGATTAAAATGGTCCAAAAGGCTTTGTGAAAAAATAAGTTAAAAGGAATGGTGTTGTGTTATATAAGTCAATCGGGAAAAATTGGTGTTGTGCCCATTTGTTTGAAATGGCTGTGTTTGCTTAATATTAAAATGGCCCATTGGTGTTGTGCTTATATAAGTTAAAATGGCCCATTTGAATTTGTGTTGTGGCCCATTGATTTTCTGTGTTGTGCTTTTATATAAGTCATAAAATGGATCTGACGCAGGGGGAATGGTATTTGTCGGAATGTTTCAGTCAAGACAAGGGATATTTTTAGAGAATCCATGATTTGGAATTACTATAATCTTGTGCATGATCGTATCAATTTTGATGTTTATTATCATGTTGTGTTCTATTAATGTTTGCTTATGTCATATAGATGGTCTGACATTTTGCATTTCATTGGTGTTCATGATTGTGTTCGTGGGTTGCTTTAGTCTCTTCCTCTTTAGCGCAATGTGTATTCAAATATCGATCACTGTTTTTGAGATTGAGAGCGATGTTGTAATGTGTATTAACTAGTTCAGTATCAGGTATGGAATGGTTAACTGTCTTATGAAGTTATGAAAGGACTATGGTATTTATTGAACTGTTTTGTGATGAAAGAGTCATCGTTCAATGGTGGGGAGAATGTCAATTTTGTTTGTTTATTTCGCATTAACACC
>JAXRKP010001621.1:85000-97500 GCA_037039925.1 Doris montereyensis
TCTTCTTCTTCTTCTTCTTCTTTCTTCTTCTTCTTCTTCTTCTTCTTCTTCTTCTTCTTCTTCTTCTTCTTCTTCTTCTTCTTCTTCTTCTTCTTCTTCTTCTTCTTCTTCTTCTTCTTCTTCTTCTTCTTCTTCTTCTTCTTCTTCTTCTTCTTCTTCCTTCTTCTTCTTATCAGGATGCGGATTGTGTCCTTTCTTTTCTTCTTCTTCTTCTTCTTCTTCTTCTTCTTCTTCTTCTTCTTCCAATTATCAGGCGCGGATTGTGTCCTTTCTTTCTTTTCCAGGCCCATTCTGCCTTATCCTGACATTTTCTGTTTCTTCTGTGAAAGTTAATTTCTTTGCGTTAATGCCTCTTTATATCTTCTTCCCACTTTGACCGAGGTCTGCCTTTTGATCTTTTACCTTGAGTTTTAGCACTGTATACTGATTTAGCTATTCTATTGTCATTCATTCTGTTAACATGGCCAAACCATCTCAGTTGATTGATTTCTATCTTAGTTTTTATGCTATCTGCTTTGGTTTGATCTCTTATTGTTGTGTTTCTGATTTCGTCTCTTTCAGTTTTCCCTACTACTCTTCTTAGATATTTCATTTCAGCTGCCTGCACTCTACTAATATTCCCTACTGTCTAAGGTCCATGTTTCACTTCCATAGAGTGAGAGTATTGTATACTGCCATTTTGGTTTTTGTTGACAATCTTGTTACCTACAAATGCCTTTTCTAGATGGTTATATATTGCATTTGCCTTTATGATTCTCTAGCTGATTTCTTCTCTTAGTTTTCCTCACAGTTAATCATTACTCCTAAGTAATTGTAGCTTTGAACTTGTTCTAAATTCTCCTGCCCAATTTAAGATTTTGTGTTTTAGCTCTAGTTATCAGCATTGTTTTTTTTTCTTTGCATTTACTCTCATTCCTCTTTTATTTAATTCATTATTCATTATGTTGATATTTAACTGGAGGTCCCTTTTGTTTTTTTCAAACAAAACTAAATCATCAACAAATGAAAGCATTGATACATTCACTGGTTTGAGCTTCCACATACCCACATTCATTTTCTTCATGTTTGAGGATGCCTTTGCGACTGAATCCATTAAGAAATGTGATAAACAAAAGAGGACTTAGGATACAACCTTGTCTCACTCCTATATCTACATGAAATTTCCAGCTGCTCTCACTGCACATATTTGGTTTATTGTAAAATCTTTTAATGGCTTCTATTAAATCTTGCTTTACGTTGTGCTCTTTTAAGGAATGCCATAGTTCGTCCCTCCTCACAGTATCAAATGCCTTTTTCTAAGTCAATAAAACACACGGCAAATCAATATTTCTCTCAAGGAGTTTTTCTGTTATTTGTCTAATTGTAAATATGTGGTCTTGTACACTTCTGCCTGATCTAAATCCACTCTGATGCTCTTCAATCTGATCATCTACTCTTTTCCTTAGTCCCATTTCCAGTATCCTGGCATATACTTTACCTGGAAAGCTAAGTAGTGATATCCTCTATTGTCTCCATGTCTCATTTACTTAATTTGAGTTTACCCACACCCACAACCAAGGTGATCTTCGGTTTTTTGGTAGGTTTTAATTTTGCCCCGACTGCCCAGTAAACAACCAAGGAATCTGTAATGTGCACAGTTTTGCGATATGCACACTGAACCTCGTTTTTATCGTCCGTCTCCGATGAGACTAGGAGTCGACCCACCTACTTGGACCAGTGGGGTACATTTTGCTCGAAAAAAGTTGAGAAAAATTTTCAACCGTCCGTGGCTCGAACCCACTACGTTTTTGTTGAGAGGCCGACACCATACCTCGGAACTGCCGAGTCTCCTTGTCTCCATGAAGCGCATAGTCTTTTGCAGGCTGTCCATAGGGCCGTAGAGCTTTTCTTCCAAGGTGTTTTGCCCGGGCATATCGCTGTTCACTCCGATGTGTGGAGTGGACACTGCTGTAGGCGATGTTCGGTGTTCTGGTGGGGCGCTCCACCACTCACACCCTTCTGATTCCCAAACTGTCAGATAGTGATACTAATTATGCTGATGGAGACAGTTGTGTCGTATGCTTAGTCATGATACAGAATAGCGTGACCATGGACTTTCTATCAAGTTGGTGAAGGGAGTCTTTGAGGTTATAGCTATTGTGTTTCTCTCCCCAATGGTTGCAAACAGCTGCTTGATGATTGTCTTCTTTCTCAAAGCTCAATGGTAGAGGCTCAATGGGGACATTCGAACCTGTTTTTGTGAGTTAATCTGCACGCTCATTCTCATCAAACTGACTGTGCCAGGTATCCATTGTGGTATGGTGTATTATGTGGACTGACATAACCGGTGAACATGTAGTGATATATGATTTAGCTGGCTTTCATTGGTTGAATCTAGTGCCTGAAGTACGGACTTGGCATCAGTGAGAAACGCTACCTTTAGTGAGATGTCAACTTTGTCGAACAGTAGTTTTGTTGCTTCATCAATGGCAAATACTTCCCCTTCGAGGTTTGTGCAGATCTCACCTGACGCAATAGACTGTTTACTTTGATTTCCATCAGGTCATACTTTTTAAAAATCCACAGCCCCATCTTTGATTGTATCTTCAATCAATTGTATCCATCTGAACACTTATTCAAAATTTCGTCAGTCTTTCAACCACCACCCAAAAACAACTCCAACAAAAACAAAACAACAACCCACACCAAAAAAACAAAATAAAGCAAAAACAAACAAAAAACATAACTAAATGGAATGCTTACAAATTCATAGTGCATTGTGATAAATCTTTTGCCATTGATAAGATCAAAATGTTCTCTCGCTACCAAGGTCAGGTTGAACTTGATTTTAGAGTCAGTATCTGTGAAGAAGTGTAGAATCTCTGAACAAGTGCAGCTTGTGTGAACAAGTGCAGGATCTGTGAACAAGTCCATTATCTGTGCAAAGTGAGCTATCTGTGAACAGGTACAGTATCTGTAAATAGGTGTGCAGTATTGGTCACCAAGTACAGAATCTATGAATAAGCGCAGTATCTGCGAACGAATGTAGTGTCGGTGAAAACGTGCATAACTTGGAACAAGTGTGTTATCTGTTAACAAGGGCAGTATCTATAAACCAGGGTAATATGTGGACAAGTCCAATATCTGTAAACGAATCTAATATTTGTGAACACGTGCATTATATGTGAATATGGGAAGTACCTAGTACCAGTGAGCAAGTGTGATATCTGTGAACACGTGCATTATATGTGAATATGAGGAAGTACCTAGTACATGTGAGCAAGTGTGATATCTGAACACGTGCATTATATGTGAATATGGGAAGTACCTAATACATGTGAGCAAGTGTGATATCTGTGGACACGTGCATTATATGTGAATATGGGAAGTACCTAATACATGTGAGCAAGTGTGATATCTGTGGACACGTGCATTATATGTGAATATGGGAAGTACCTAATACATGTGAGCAAGTGTGATATCTGTGGACACGTGCATTATATGTGAATATGGGAAGTACCTAATACATGTGAGCAAGTGTGATATCTGTGAACACGTGCATTATATGTGAATATGGGAAGTACCTAATACATGTGAGCAAGTGTGATATCTGTGGACACGTGCAGTATATGTGAACAAGGGAAGTACCTAGTACCTGTGAGCAAGTGTGATATCTGTGAACACGTGCATTATATGTGAATAAGGGAAGTACCTAATACATGTGAGCAAGTGTGATATCTGTGGACACGTGCAGTATATGTGAACATGGGAAGTACCTAACACATGTGAGCAAGTGTGATATCTGTGAACACGTGCAGTATATGTGAACAAGGGAAGTACCCTAGTACCTGTGAGCAAGTGTGATATCTGTGAACATGTGCAGTATATGTGAACAAGGGAAGTACCTAATACATGTGAGCAAGTGTGATATCTGTGAACACGTGCAGTATATGTGAACAAAGGGAAGTACCTAGTACCTGTGAGCAAGTGTGATATCTGTGAACACGTGCAGTATATGTGAACAAGGGAAGTACCTAGTACCTGTGAGCAAGTGTGATATCTGTGAACACGTGCAGTATATGTGAACAAGGGAAGTACCTAATACATGTAAGCAAGTGTGATATCTGTGAACACGTGCAGTATATGTGAATATGGGAAGTACCTAGTACATGTGAGCAAGTGTGAATATGTGCAGTATCTATGAACAAATCAAACATTATGTAAACAAGTCCAACAGCTGTGAGCAAGTCCGATATCTGTTTTACAAGTTTGAAACATGTTTGATAATTTGAATATGTGTAGTTTCAGTGACAAAGTCGAAAACATGTGAACATACGATAATAATTTGAATATGTGTAGTTTCAGTGACAAAGTCGAAAACATGGGAACATGACGATAATAATTTGAATATGTGTAGTTTCAGTGACAAAGTTGAAAACATGGGAACACAGGTACGATGATAATTTGAATATGTGTAGTTTCAGTGACAAAGTCGAAAACATGGGAACACAGGTACGATGATAATTTGAATATGTGTAGTTTCAGTGACAAAGTCGAAAACATGGGAACAAGGTACGAAAATTTGAATATGTGTAGTTTCAGTGACAAAGTCCATGGGAACACAGTACGATGATAATTTGAATATGTGTACGATGATAATTTGAATATGTGTAGTTTCAGTGACAAAGTCGAAAACATGTGAACACAGGTACGATGATAATTTGAATATGTGTAGTTTCAGTGACAAAGTCGAAAACATGTGAACACAGGTACGATAATAATTTGAATATGTGTATTTTTTCAGTGAAAACATGTGAAAAGTACGATAATAATTTGAAAAGTTTCAGTGGGAAAACATGGGAACACAGGTACGATAATAATTTGAATATGTGTAGTTTCAGTGACAAAGTTGAAAACATGGGAACACAGGTACGATGATAATTTGAATATGTGTAGTTTCAGTGACAAAGTCGAAAACATGGGAACACAGGTACGATGATAATTTGAATATGTGTAGTTTCAGTGACAAAGTCGAAAACATGGGAACACAGGTACGATGATAATTTGAATATGTGTAGTTTCAGTGACAAAGTCGAAAACATGGGAACACAGGTACGATGATAATTTGAATATGTGTAGTTTCAGTGACAAAGTCGAAAACATGGGAACACAGGTACGATGATAATTTGAATATGTGTAGTTTCAGTGACAAAGTCGAAAACATGTGAACACAGGTACGATGATAATTTGAATATGTGTAGTTTCAGTGACAAAGTCGAAAACATGTGAACACAGGTACGATAATAATTTGAATATGTGTAGTTTCAGTGACAAAGTCAAAAACATGTGAACATCGGTACGATAATAATTTGAATATGTGTAGTTTCAGTGACAAAGTCGAAAACATGTGAACACAGGTACGATAATAATTTCAAAATGTGTAGTTTCAGTGACAAAGTTGAAAACATGTGAACACCGGTACGATAATAATTTGAATATGTGTAGTTTCAGTGACAAAGTCGAAAACATGGGAACACAGGTACGATGATAATTTGAATATGTGTAGTTTCAGTGACAAAGTCGAAAACATGTGAACACAGGTACGATGATAATTTGAATATGTGTAGTTTCAGTGACAAAGTCGAAAACATGTGAACACAAGTACGATGATAATTTGACAATGTGTAGTTTCAGTGACAAAGTCGAAAACATGGGAACAAGTGTAAACAAACCCCGTTCATACCTTAAATTTATTTCCCAACAAATTAATTTACTCAGGGGGAATGTTCTTGACACCTGAAGTGGAGTTTTCAGCACATTTCTATACTTACACTACATCTGATTAGATTTTTTCTTTCCACAGACAATCCCTAAAAATGTGAAGAAATCTTTATTTTGTGCAACACGTTTATTTCTGAATTGGGGGACACGGTCCGGAAGTAAGGTTTCGGTCTCTTAACTAAAAGGGTGTGGGTTTGTGCCCAACAAGGTCAGGTTAAGCTTCTCTTGTGACGTTCTTTAGACATGTAAGTATTAGGGAAAACCCATAAAACCATACGTGTGTCGGTGTCAGCATGGGCAGGTGTGTAAGCTTGTTTGTGTATATTTGCTTGTGTGCAGGATCTAATGTACGTCTCTTTTATAATAAGTTATCAAACAAGATTTAATCTAAGTACATTGTATTTTATTCTCCGCCATGAGTGATTATAACGAGTATGAACTCAACGGATCTCTGTTTGTGTTGGTTCTTCAGTCATTTAATATGCTTGCACTTCTTTTGTAAGCTGGTGTAAAATCTTTTCTTTTTCACCGTTGGAACAGTGAAATACCATCTCTTAATTCGTGCATGTATCAGAACTGATCGTTCAAAATGGAAACAGTGACGTCATATTGAACTAGTAAAACATTACCAGAACCTTTGTGTGTTATTCATTAATTTGGTCAAACGATGGAAACAATTTATAATAGCAAATGGACGTGTTGTTACCAGTGTCAACGATAATTCCAGTTCATTATATTGTGTTTGATTAACATTGTGTGTATGTGTGTGTATGTGTGTGTGTGTGTGTGTGTGTGTGTGTGACTGTAGCTAAAATCGCAAATACTGATCGATTCGCCATTTCCGTTTTGATAACTGCCTTGGTTTAAAAAAAAAAGAAGAGAATTGCACAATGGTTTCGAAATCACCTGTCTGTTAGCCAATGAATGCTTGATTATCCAATATCTGCAAGACTGTCAGGCTGCTTTGTTGACAACTTTCACACTCGACGTCTCTTGTTAGGTTTACTTCCTGACCTCTAAGGGGACTCGGTAGTCCAGATCACAAGGTGTCAGCCTCTCAATCAAGAGGTAGTGGGGTCGAAAACATTTTTTAATTTTTTTCAGCAAAATCACCATCATCACTATCATAATCACTATCATCATCATCATCATCATCATCATCATCATCATCATCATCATCATCATCATCATTATATTATTATTATTATTATTATCATTTTTATTTTTTATTATTATTATTGTCATTATTATTATTATTATTTTTATTTTTATTATTATTATTATTATTATTGTTATCATTATTATTATTATGATTATTATTATCATGATCATTATCATTATCATTACCATTATCATTATCACTATCATTATCATTATCATCATTATTATTATTATTATTATTATTATTATTATTATTATTATTATTGTTATTATTATTATTACTATTATTATTATTATTATTATTATTATTATTATTATTATTATTATTATTATTATTATTATTATTATTATTATTATTATTATTATGATTATTATTATTATTATTATTATTATTATTATTATTATTATTATTATTATTATTATTATTATTATTATTATTATTATTATTATTATTATTATTATTATTATTATTATTATTATTAATTATTATTATTATTATTATTATTATTATTATTATTATTATTATTATTATTATTATTATTATTATTATTATTATTATTATTATTATTATTATTATTATATTATTATTATTATTATTGTTATTATTGCTATTATTATTATTGTTATTATTATTATTATTATTATTATTATTATTATTATTATTATTATTATTATTATTATTATTATTATTATTATTATTATTGTTATTATTGTTATTGTTGATGTTATTATTATTATCTCCATCACCACCCAGGAGGCCCGAGTTTGATTCCTAATTCGGGCAAGGGTTTATTCTCGCCCTCCTGTCGACCCAGCAACGAGATGGAAAGCTAGGCCTATTTAGACTCGGCGGAAAGTGAAGACGGCGTGTGAAAGAAATCGCAAACTACCACGTTACTTTACCATAAAGAACATTTTTGCTGTGATTCCGTAAGCTGTTGCCACGTAGTGTCTTTCGCAGCCCTCGATATCTTCGTAGTGGTGTAGTAAGTGTCCACGCTTTTGATTCATCTAGGGTATGCTTTCCTCTTTCTCTCTGAAGAAGTTCATCTTGATAATCTTATCAGCCAAGTTTGACTTCCTGAGTGCATCAAGTTTCGACAGGGCTGACCGCGCCTTTCCTTTGCTGGTATTGACATTCTTTGGAGTTCATGCACCGATGTGGGCGCTTTATTTTAAAAGACACTTTGTCGGCTGAGAATAAAATTATTAATTCTTACTATTATACATAAGCTCCTTTTGAGAAAAATGACTGCAAAGTTCTCAGCTGGAAAGAGAATCTGAAGTTAGGATAAAAAGGCAAGTAAAATTAATGACAAACGTAGACTGAATTAGGTTACAACTGCTTTGAGAGGCAGACTATTGACGACTATGAATCTGATAATGATTACTTACTTTACTTTACTTTTAAAACCTTTTTCTGTCCTCTTATATCGAACGGTGCCGAGGGGAAATGCAATTGTCGGACGCGGTCCAGGTGTGCTGCCTCTTTGATCGACAAGTTGTTCTTTTGGAGTGGAGGGTCTCTTTGACTCCGTCGATCCACGTTCACTTTGGTCTTCCTCTTGAATTGAGTCCATTAAATTTCATGTTGTAGGCCTTTGAAGGTGGTTGTTCTGTCCCCATTTTCGTGACGTGTTAAAACCATTTGATTCGTTGTCTCTTAATGAATTGCATGCTTGATTCTATACCCACCTGTTGTCCGACGTCTTCATTTCTTTGTTCATCTCTTCTTGTGATGTTTTAAAAGTGTCTTTCTGGGGCATTTCATTTCGTATGCTGTGATATTGCTTTGTTGTGCTTTATTAGGGTCCAAATTT
Organism: Doris montereyensis; assembly: GCA_037039925.1. Classification (NCBI taxonomy): domain Eukaryota; kingdom Metazoa; phylum Mollusca; class Gastropoda; order Nudibranchia; family Dorididae; genus Doris; species Doris montereyensis. The sequence goes on from JAXRKP010001621.1 coordinate 93,742, forward strand.
GGCACTGGTAGCTTTGAGTTGGAATGAAAATATATCCAATGAGTTGTTTCTTTGTCTCTATTGGGATGTTTTCACGGGGATGGATTGATGCTAGTTGGTAGGTGACCTGCATAGAGGGATTGCAGTTTTTTTTCTTTTTACATATGAATTGATTTTACCCACATTTCACAGCTAAGGTGATCTCAGGGGCATTGCTAAGATTTTTTGTATTTTACCCAGACTGCCCTGTAAGCAGCCAAGGGATTTCTGAACATGCACAGTGTTGTGACATGCACACGGGACCTCCTTTTTATCGTTAGTCTCCAATGGGATTTGGTGTCGAAACACCTACCTGGATCAGAATAGTTGATTTTTCTCGAGAAAAAAAGGAGAAAATAATTTCAACTGTCAGGGCTTGAATCCACGACCTTTTTGGTTCAAAGGCCAACACCTTGCCTCCAGATCAGCGAATCCCTTGAGGATTGAGGGAGAAATCAACCTCTAGAAAACATACACGAGAAGTGTCGAAAAAAAATAAAATATCAGCTGGTCTTAGCTGGGAAAATCGACAGAGAATTGCCTATGCTAATCAGAAGTGGTGAGCTAGTGTGGGATCCTTATGTGAGTCTGCACAAGACGGGGCTTAATGGTCCAAAAGTAAGGTATGGGCGCCTCAACCAAAATGTCGTGGGTTCGTTCCCGACAGGTTGAAGATATTTTTTCGATTCTTTTTTTGCAGTAAACTGACCCCCCCCTGATTCCAGATTAACACCTAGTCCCATCGGAGGCGCACAATAATTAAGGGGGTCCCATGTGCAGGTTACACCACTCTGTTGTACACGTTAAATTTAAAGCAAAATGCAAAAAAATCAACGACAAATCTCGAGATCACCTAGTTGTGGATGTGGGCAAAATCAAAGTCAAAATCAATTCACGTTCGAGGAGAATTAAACGTAAACGTCAACGATAAAGATAGAGTTATATCCCACATCTTCGCACACTGCATGTCAGCAGGCCATTTCGTTCAAAGTCATTCTCAACTCCCTGGGGAGCGTGCATGACAGCAGCCTGTAAGGCACCTCATACTAGCACCCTGACAAAATCTTTCTCTTACTATAGTTGGGTACTCATGTACAGCTGAGTCGAATAAGGAAAGCAAGCAGAGTGAAGCATTTGTTTTCCTAAGAAGACATTGTCGTGAAGAAAAAAACACCATAGACTCACCAGCCGTGATAGCCCGTCGTACAAGGTATTCCCTTTCCTTGCATTCATTTTCATCTATCTTTCATCTTGCCGGGTTGCTTTTTTTTTAAACGTGAGATCATTGCATATTATTATGGTGGAAAGGTTAATTTTCAACCAAAAATATTCTCACATGGCTCATGAATTCGATCAAAACGCTGACGCAGGATGGTCTAACCCATACTCAAATTGAACCAGCAGAGATACAGAGTGGAGGAGAGGGGGGGGGGTAGGATTGGCTGGGGATGCAAGATGGCGTTGTGTTGCAGTCAGCTGTACCGCATTGTGATCAGTCGCGGGGTGCCGCGCACTGTGACAGTCGTCATCATGCGTCCTAAAATAGAAACGGTCATTTCCATAGCGTGCCGATGTCCACTTTCGTCTAAAAACAAGTTAGAGAGACAATCATAGGGATTAAAAGGAAATCAATCTTCAAGGAAGGTATGAAAGAGATATGATATGATGAAAACACATAACATTTTTAGCTGTTTGAAACTTGGAATTCTCAAAGCCATATGTGCTTAAGTCCATTGTTTTTGGCATTTTTCTCTACATGACGTAATTGTGACTTAGGCACACTATTGAAATAATTCTTTCAATTCTGGAGGACTCGGTAGTCCAGAGGCAAGGTGTCGGCCTCTCAAACAAAAGGTCGTGGGTTCAAATCTCGCCGACAGTTGAAAAGTTGTCTAGAGTTTTTTTCGAGTTAAAACTACCCCCCCCCCTCCTCACCTCGATCCAAGTATGTGGATCGACACCTAATCCCATCGGAAACGGACGGCAACAATGAGGTTCCGTGCGCAGATCATAACACTCAGTGCACTTTAAGGATCCTTTGGCTGTTTACAGGGTGGTCGGGGGAACTTAATTTTAAAACACTTACCAAAATCCATGGGATCACCTTAGTTAGTGTTGTGGATGTGTGTGAAATCAAAATGAAATTAAAGTCAAACCAGATCAGCAGAGCTTGTCGTTATCTCTTTTGACTTCACTCCGCGCTGTGGCTCCATGGCGTGCCACTCATTATTACGTTCCGAGTCTATTTACAGTGTTTCAATGTTTTACAGATAATGATTTCAATAATCAGGATCCTATGATTTATTAATTGTTTATGCCATTCTTCACACACAGCCAAATTTCGTCTTCTATTTGCTGAAGGCATAACAGCCATTGTTTGTCAGGCGTTGTGTCATTCTTCATAACAGCCATCTGTTTGGTGAAGGATTTGTGTCATTCTTCGTAACAGCCATCTGTTTGGTGAAGGAGTTGTGTCATTCTTCGTAACAGCCATCTGTTTGGTGAAGGCGTTGTGTCATTCTTCGCAAACAGCCAAATTTTGTCTTCTATTTGGTGAGGGCGTTGTGTCATTCTTCGCAAACAGCCAAATTTCATCTTCTATTTGGTGAAGGCGTTGTGTGTCTCATTTTTCAAGCAGCTGGTATCCACGATGCGCCATTCATTCTTCCAGTCTGCTGTTTCCTCGATAAAACAAACAAACAAACAAATCCAACAAACCTTTGTCACTGGATATAGGCTTAGCCTTTGCATTCGAGCCTAATTCTATTATATTTTCTTGAGTTGGAAATGTTAGATACATGTCCCTTATTCTTTGCATGATCTATTCATTCCTTTTAAATGTTGGATGACTCGATGAACAAGAAGGTTAGATAAGAAGAAGAAAAAACACAAGTAAGAGAGTAAATAAGAGAGGAAAAAATCACCAACCCGCTGTCAGTGAATGAGTGAGTGTTTTTCTAGTTACAATGTATACGGTTTGAAATATATCCACTGCTGGCTTGAGTAACGTCCGTTCAAGTTAATTGAGGGACACATTTCTTTATTCCAATATTTAATGTAAGTCTTGTTGGACTCAACAACGATTTCTTATCACAACAAGAGAAAAGAAATAAAAGATTCTAAGAATAAAAACATAAGGATAAGAACAATAGCAAGCACGATAAATCAAAACTGGCTGCTCACAGTCAGTGCAAACATCTTAAAATTGCACACAATTTTCCCCATACAAAATCACAATCTTAGTCATAGCATTGGCAAGATAATCTTAAATTTATGACGCCTACAGTGCAATTTTAGAAATAACTACTCCTTTTTTTTCTTCTATTAGTTCATAATATTATTTAAACTGTCGATTACGCTGTAGGACAATACTTACGATTTGTGTGACGTGAGTTTGAATGGGAGAAAGACTGAGATCTAAACAGATGGATGACTTCCATTTCTTATCTACGGTACCTAAAATATTTAATCACTTGTGTGTATGTGTGTGTGTGTGTGTGTATGTATGTGTGTGTTTGTCTATGACAGTGTGGAGGAGACACTGTTAGAATTTAATGTAGAGTGTGTTTGTGCGTGTAACGCATTAATGGCGTCTTTACTTCATTTCTACAAACCTCGAGTTGATTTCGCCAGATTGAGGTCCAGGCAGGAAGATAACGCGTGACGTCATACCACGACACACCACAGCCACAGCAACGTCCCCGTCAGAATGGCTGTGGGATGTAGAGAAGGAGCGTACAA
>JAXRKP010001621.1:100000-102500 GCA_037039925.1 Doris montereyensis
TCTGTCTCTGTCTCTGTCTCTGTCTCTGTCTCTCTGTCTCTGTCTCTGTCGGTCTCTCTCTCTCTGTCTCTGTCTCTGTGTCTGTCTGTCTCTCTCTCTCTCTCTCTCTCTCTCTCTGTCTCTGTCTCTCTCTCTCTCTCTCTCTCTCTCACCTGAAGGTCTCCGTCTCTGTCTCTGTCTCTGTCTCTGTCTCTGTCTCTGCACTCTCTGTCTCTCTCTGTCTCTCTCTCTGTCTCTCTCTCTCTCTCTCTCTGTTCTCTCTCTGTCTCTCTCTCTCTCGGAAGGACTCTCTCTCTCTCTCTCTCTCTCTCTCTCTCTCTTCTCTCTCTCGGAAGGACTCTCTAGTTACTCTCTCTGTGCTGTTTATGTAAATAAGACACACCACTCAATTCTCTACATCTACACAATACTATTTTATTCTGTTATACCGTATACATGTATATTGTGCATCTACTGTGAAAGGGGACTCGGTAATCCAGAGGCAAGGTGTCAGGCATCTCAACCAAAGGTCGTGGGCTCAAGCCCCGCCAACTGTTGAACATTTTTCGAGTTTTTGTCGGGTAAAAGATATCCCCCCCCCCACCACTCCTTCTGATCCAGGTAGGTGGATCGACACCTAGTCCCATCGGAGACAGACGAGAGATAAAGTGAGCAGATCACAATACTATGTGTATGTTAAAGATCAGGGACTGTTTACCAGGCAGTCCAAGCAAAATTAAAAATCCTACCAAACAGAGAGGTCACATTAGTTGTGAGATGTAAATCAATTCAAATCAAAATCAAATGAAATATACGTGATATGTGGTATGGATATGATATGGTGTATATTATGGTTGTGTGTATACATATGTGAGTCTATGTCTTTGTTTGTTTGTTTGCTTGTTTGTTTGTGTGTGTGTGTGTGTGTGTGCGGGGGCATAAACATTTTTAAAGAAATCTTTGAAGGACATGTTACTTAAGGGGTGGGCGGGCATCTGGACTGGCGAGTTTTGGACCAAAAGGTTGATTTTCTGTTCTTTGCATATTTGGGTAGAACGATCATTTATCTACAAGGTCATGGCAGAAAAGTGTCCATATGACGTATAATTTTTTTACAAAATATTTTGTAGGCAGAGGGTAGGTAAAAACATTACAAATTTTGACGTAAATTATCCTAACAAATGACTGAGAAAATGGCCGTAAAAACCCGTACATTGTCGGTTAATCGCCAAATGTGGCAACACACGATATTTGACCTCGTTTTGCCGACACCGATATACGCGTCTCCCATCGCTGTGTGATAAGAGGCGTTGCGCGTCAGTGTGTATGTAAACACACACAAGCATAGGATATAGAGGAAAAAAACAAAAAACTGGTCATTTCGACGTCTGTTTTCACAACAGTGCACATCTAAACCTAGATTTATAATCCTATTTACATAAGTGACAATGCCAGAGACTATGGAAAGAGTAAGGGGCTGCTACAACAAGGGAAACCCATCTGAAGCGTTTGTTTTTGTGTTATTTTCTGTTGATTTTTTTACTTGCATTTTTCTCAAAATGTAGTTTTTCCACAAAAAAATTCTATCTCCTCCGCCATTTACCGAACGATTTGTATTATATTTGGCACACAGGTTCCTCTTGTCAACGTTAATAGAATGACGTCGGGTTTTGTTATATATTGTAAACGTTTTGAGAAATTATTATTTTTTGTAATAAAAACGCCGTTTTTTATTACATTCATGATATATAGTATTTTCAAAATTCATTAAAAAAAACCTATCCAAAATATCGAAAAAACCCCGACGTCACTCTTTAGATATTGAATGGAAAGACGATCGGCACAAGGTTTTGATTGATTTTATTCATAACTACGGGAGGAGATAGATTTTGAAAATTGAGTCAAAAGCCAAGATGCGGCCATTTCTATGGCAACCAAGGACGCTACAAACTTTTCAATGATATAGATGACTGTAATTTGACAGTTACTCATGTACATACTAAAAGCAAAAACCTAAACTCAAAAGCAAAAAAAAATCACTTCACCAGGTGCCCCTTAATTTTGACCGTAGAAAGCTAGAATTCTACACGTGACATGCTATCCTAATGGTGTGAAAATATTTGCCATTCAAATAATATTTTTTCTGTCTAGCGGCAGGCCATTTTGAATTTTTAAGGATCAGGAGACCAGTTGTTGTTTTGAAGTAATGTTTCAAGACACATATTTCACATCATCATAAGTATCGTGTGCTAGATTTTGAATAGCTTGTATAGTCATTTTCTCGATATATTTGTGACGTCACAATGAAAAGTGTTACATATAATAATAAAAAAAATCTTATTAATGTTATAAAGGCGTCTTCAGTCTACAACCTGTTCACATTTTCATGAAAATTTTTTGACAATTTTCTGACTTTTAGCGAAATAAGTGACTGAAATTATCTTTTGAGAAAAACGCAATGTTTTGGTGAAAAACCGTTCTCAAACTCTGAAACATGACCGACTTGTATGTATCTATATAT
>JAXRKP010001622.1:0-102500 GCA_037039925.1 Doris montereyensis
CTGTCTCTCTTTCGGACATCAATAATTGTCCTCTGACACTGTCTCTTCTCTTCATTGATGTCTCTCGCTCTCTCTTACCCTCCCTCCCCCTCTCGGTTCCTCTGTCTGAGCTTGTCTGTCTGTTTGTCTCTCTCTCTCTCTCTCTCTCTCTCTCTCTCACTCTCTCTGCTCTCTCTCTCTCTACTCTCTCTCTCATCTACTCGTCATCGTCTCTCTCTCTCATCTCTCTCTCTCTCTCTCTCTCGTCTCTCTCTCTCTCTCTCTCTCTCTCTCTCCCTCCTTCCCAGTACGTGGGGAGTTAACTTGAAAAAAAACTATCAAGGGTTCCTGATATAAATATTAGCTTGAATAATTCGCAGACTGAAATGGTCAACTTTCTCCTCCTTATTGGATGTCCTCAAGGTGTCATAAGATAAACCACAGCGATATGAAAAGGACTCCTGTACCGTATGCACCTGAATAAGTGAATACGATGTTTTTCGCCATTGTATTAATAGGTGATCGTTATGACATCAGGATTCTGCAAATAGTTTTTACTCTACTAGACCGTTTAAAATTGAAACCGTTTTCATTCGTCAACAGGTTTTTCATTTGACTTGGCATTGATAGAACCCTAACATTAACATGATTGCTGCACGATTTAGTCCTGGATGCTTGCTCCTAACTCCTACTTCGTTCAGCCTCCTTGGTATTTATGCCACGTGTAGCAATACACATCATTCAGATGTGCCAAGATTATAAAGAGTGAGAGTATGGAAGATGATGTCTCTTACACGTAGTGTAGTTACAACGAAAAGTTATTGCTATGTGGGCAGGAAAGAGATTGCTACATGTCAAAGTACGCAGTTGCAACGATGTCTGGTGAAAAGGGGGACTCCGTAGTCCAGAGGCAAGGTGTCGGCCTCTCGACCGAAAGGTAGTGGCTTCGTGTCCCAACAATGGTTGATAGATTTTTGCAAGTTTTTTTTAGTATAACCTACCCCCCTGGTCCAGGTAGGTGGACCGACACTTACTTAGTTCCATCGGAGGCCGATGATAAAAAGGAGGTCTCGTGTGCAGATCACAACACTGTGCCCGTTAAAGTAAGATCCCTTATTGGCAGTCCGTGCACACACAAAAATCCTACCAAAATCCTCAAGATCATCTGAGTTGTGAATGTGACTGTGAGTAAATCAGAATCTAAAGAATCTGGTTGTAGCCTCATTCTTAAGCTTTCTTGATGGATGTTGAACTGAATTTTAATTATTGTCATTGGGAGATATATTACTTGCATTGATTACAATAATTACATAGATCTTTCTTTGACGTGAAGAAATCCATCTCGCTTACAGTTAGCCATTTTCAGACACTTATAGTAAGTTATAGCTTTCCACTATTTCTTTTCTTAATCTTAATTGCGTTTTTCTTACATTCCTCTGGTCGTCTTATTTTCCTCCTGGTGGTCGTCCCATTCTCTTCCATGTGGTGCCAGCCGCAGAAGATTGCAATGGTTCACCAACCATGACTTCATCACAAAACATTGATCTCTACCATCCCCACAAGCCACTAAGTGTCTCTTGGGTTTAACAGACGGAGCTGGCTTGTTCTATACACATTTTACCATTGGTTCATGGTCTGAATCAGAGTTATTAGACAAACGCCTCTTACGAATATGAGGAACAAGGTTGGATCTCTGTCACGTCGTCGAAAGGATGAGATATCCGAACCTGAACTCGTCCAAATCGGAGTGAAGGAGCCGAGTTACTATATATTTGATCGGTGCCATGTTTTGTATTGGTACTTCTGTATATTTGACGAACTTACACAAAAAAACACCCTCACCCTCCTCCCCCCTTCTCGCTCTCATATCTTTTTTCTCTTTGTATTTCTCCCTCTTTATATCTTTTCCACAAACATATCATGGCACATATTATCATACACATGGCGCGCAAACAAACAATAAAAATAAAAACAAAGGCATTCCATTCTTTCTTGTTTTCTTTCGGTTACGCACCAAACCACCTACCTACCACCACTCCCCATTACCATACCATTACCATACCATTACCATCAGTGTCAAATCAGATTAATATTTTCATATCATATCATATAATGTAATGGATAAAATGTAAAAGAAATAATTCATAAAAATAATCGTGATATTGATATCGACATAATTGCTGTTTTCTTTCTAACGTCTCTCTACACAACAATATGCTTCATTTTTTTGTTACTTTTGTTTTGTAATATAAGTGACATCATCGTGACACACACTAGGTGTATGAGGCTGGCTAAAGTAAGTATAAATCCTGACATAAGTATTGACACTTAACTGTTGTCTTCTAAAGTCTCAAAATTGTCAATTGTCATGCTAGAATCTGACAAGGACAAAGTCGGAATATCGTTATACAAGAAATAATTCAAAAACCGACATGCCGCGAGCCATTGTCGCTTTTTTGTTGGCACGAGCAGTTTGTTCTAGATGATATTAGCAACAAGAAAACTAATGAGGGAAATAAGTCGTCGTTTTGACTGAAAAAGTGAAAATCCGAAAAGGTTCAAAAGTCGGTCGGCTTTCGTCATACCTAATAACATGGTGGACGGGGTAAGTAATGGAAAAGAAACAAAATCTAAAGACCGTCTAGATTTTTGTTGTTTAATGTTCCTGTGTTCCTGTTGATTTTGGGATTTTTCATGTAATGTGCAGAGGAATGACACATTTCCTTGTACTTGTATGTTGTTTCCCTATTCCAATTTTATACGGCACCGACATTTTGTGTGGCATTGGTGGCTGCATGATTAGACTGCTGGACTTGAGATCGTATAGGTCCCAGGTTTGAATCCTAAGAAAACTAATTCCGATATTGTTTTCCTTGGGAAAGACACTTCACACGTATCTCCCTTAACACCAAAGATGCAAATGGGTACAATTAGTACAATTAATTACTCTGTCAGAAAATGATTATTATTAACTACCCAGCTTCACACTATAGAAACCAAGATAAGCTCCAGCTCTGAGCTGTAATGGCCTTGAAGGAACTTCAGCTTTTATAGACTTACCACTTGTTTCGACTCTCCTCACATTGTTTTAACAATAAAAAACCCAAGAGAAATACATTAAAATTAAAATCATCGTGTAAGTGGAAGCACATTTAACAAACATAAAGTTCAAGACAAAATTTTGTCTTTGTTTCACCAAACAAAGTTTATTTTTATTTGCAAACACAAACAGTCCTTGTTTTCTTATGCTACCATTTTACAACACACGTACGTACACACACAGGTGAAAATGATTTTCACCTTCAGCATTTTCAGTTTGCAAGGGATAAAAACCAAAACACAACAATTTCAATACAAGTAAAAGTATATTAAGAAACAACATACAAGTATCCATCCCTTCATCAACTTGTGAAAACATTTAGTAACATAGAATTAGTAACAAGACACAAAACTATCACAATTACACTTGGTCCCTGTACTGTAGAGAATTATTTTCTATTCAAATCTGTACTTTTTCATGGCATTTACAGCTATAACATTATTTTCTTTCCCTCACAAATATGTTATTACTTCCTCTTTTATTATGAGGTGTCAATACTTATGTCGGGATTTATACGTTCTTTCTTTTGTAATGCCTCCTGACATTAAAATTGTGATTTTCATCACTATAAATTCAATAAGAAATATACAATGCAAATGAACATTTAGCAGAGCACAGTATTCTCACTTATTATAAGCATTAAAATCATTTCGTTTAAAGTGTGTTCATGGCATAACAGCTGCCAACCTTTTCAAATTGAAAAAACAGCTTCTGACTGCACAAACTAATTTTAACTCGCACAACAGCTTGTAATATTACAGGAAGTATTGATAATTTAATTTGAAGTAACCCCATTAACATTAAGGTTAATAATAAAAGTCTCTGCTGATTTCTGGTCGTTTCTGGCGAAGAGTCTTGCAAACTCAAAATATGGCGTCTAAAGAAATTTCACCCCAATCTCTCAGACTCGAAGTTTCTGTAATTAATTTTGTTTTTTTTTTTTACAAACAAAATATGGTCAACCCTCATATACATACTTTTCAAAGGTAAACACAGACCTACGGCCTCTGCCAAAATAATCCGTACTAAATACGTTTTTTTTATGTACGGATTGGCAGCTGTGACATGAGATAAAAATGAGAATTAAAACACTGAAAACCACTCTCTCTGAAAACATGTAAATACCAGGTAGTTGGTTTTCTGACCCCTCAGAAAGCTAAAAACTCAGCAATATTCTTGGCACATGGGATTCTTTTACTTTCAGCTTCTGTTTTTTTTTGTTTCATAATTTGTACGTGTTTTCCCCCTCTCAGCCACATTAGAAATGTTCGATAATTTCTATATAATATCATGTATCATATTTCAGAATCGTCTCCTTTGCAAACTTATGCAATTACATATCGTCGGTGAAACTGTCTGACAATGTCCACAATATATGACGGCCACAAGATTTGTCCTTGAAAATGAAACCTTTGTTTTTTGTACCTTTATAAATGTGAGAAAACAGGCTCCAGTTATGCACATGATCTAAATAAATATTTCGGTTTTTCCCCACCTTGAAACTCTAACCTCTAACGTCAAGGATTTACACATTTAGATCTTTCAAATTTTTTAAACTCTGACCATTTGTGCACCACTGGATTTTCCCCATTTATTACATTCTAAAGACTGCATAACATGGTGTTTGCAGCCCTATTTTAATGATTTATAACATGGTTTTTATGCTTCTGTAGTGAAAAATTACGTTTGGCAGTGAGACACTTTCACTGACGATATAAAAGAAAACATTCAACTAAATATGAAATCTTGTGTAATACTATACATGGAACAATTCAATAAATGTATTTCTTATCTTCCTCTTCATATATTTTTATCCTTTGAGTGTATGATTTGATGAGATCAGGTAAAATGTTCAAGTTTCCCATTGGTGACAGACATAGACAAATTTCACCGTGATTAGCACAGAGAAAAAGCATTGACTTCCAGTTGTATGGAAAAACAATCCATCATCTAATGTTATAAATATCATCATTAATATCATATTCCTTTGTAAACACATAGAACAAATACACATGTACTAAAAAATTTGTTTGAGTTTGAGACAAAAAGTAAGATCCTTTTATTTTTCAGAATTGTAATTTGCGTAAAACCTTGTTTTTTACATTTATCATTTCTGGAACATGTTTTCATTTTCTGCACTTTAATTCGATTGTATACCAATTCCTCTAAATCATACATGTTATTGTTAATAATCTATTTGAGCAAAACAATGAAATGAACACATCCATCACTAAATATTATACAATGATCAAAAACATGGAAAACTGTCAGTGTCAGTATCAGTTAAATTCTTCAAGGCCCACACAAACACATTTCACAGACTGTCTGTCCAAAACTCATGGCCTGGTTACAACATCAATGCGACTAAACTGTCATATTTCTTTTATTTCAATAAAATTCTCTATATATCTCACTATAATTAGTATAAAAGTAAATTAAAAGCTCTGATTTAAAAAAAGTTCTATCTCAATAAATCAACTTTTTCTTTTTCCATAAAATAACCAACAGAATCTGTCATGATCACATTTTTGTCTTCTAGTGGGTGCCTTTTTGCTGTAGTAACTGATGTTAGAGTGGCCATGTTGATGAAATAAGAGAATTTGTGATGTTCCAGCGCATCAACCAATCAAACCGCACAATTTATACAAAATAATGGGTCAAATTTACTACAAAGTAAGATGATGTTGATGTTATCTCGTAGTGCTTGGGCAGCACATAGGAGCCGACACAGTGGATCACATGTGACCAGTCCATTTCTATCTTCTTTTCCTCTACAATCTGGGATAGTGACTCAGTGATGTTCTTTCTTGAAGGTCGTTGTTTGATATCGTGTTTGGCCAAAATATTTTGAGGATCTTTCTGAAACATTTGTTTTGAAATGTGTCAGCTTTCTGCAGATGTTGTTGTTGTTTTCCAAGATTCAGCACCATAAAGGACAGCTAGACCAAATTTGAGAAGTAAGGTGAGCATGATTACTTAATCCTAATCCTTTCGGCCGAGCTGAAGCGAGAGACAGAGTTTACAACAGCTTTCATTCTGTTAAAATATTAAAGGGCCACTATAAAAAGACCCAAATCTAAGTAAACATGAAGAGTCCCAAAGGCGTTTCTGTGGGGGTTTTTTTCAATTTCATCTCATGACCCAATTTCTCTCTATTTTTCAAATTTTAATTTGATTTTTTAATTATTATTTCTTATTTGTTACTTCCAGCCTCTCCTTTGTTCATCTTAAAAATGTAGTCACAATTACCCCAAAAGACAAAATATCTATCTATAGACAAAAAAAATGTATTCACACCACAGGCAGTTCATTTGTTTTGAGCTTTTGTTTGTCCAGGGGGGGAGTGTTTTCCCAAACAAAATAAAATGAGTTCAATTTTCTTTGAATTGAATCCTTAGAATAAGAGATGTTTTCATAAAAAAGAAAAACAAAAAGGGTAAAACGTCTGTCACGCCCCCTTTCAAAATGGTAAATCAAGAATATTATGCCAAAAGTGAGAGTAACACACTTATATGGCTATTGAGAAAGTGTACAAATTTGCTTAGAATAGAGGTTAGACGTGATGTCCTTTACAACAGTGTGACTATAACAAATAAACCGTGTCAATGTCATGAAGCTATGATATAAACACAAACAATGAAGTTAACCATTTCCCTCTCACACAATCCATGGACATTGAAAATAGGATGCCAACATTTTGCTCTTGATACTGCCTTTCAACACACATCAACATCAGTATTCAGCCAGCAAAAGAACAAAACTTGGGTACAAATTTTGAATGCTTACCCAAGTTTTAAAATAACTAAAATAAATATCAAATTTTCAGTTGTTTGGGTTGAGTTTTTTTCATTGGATTTACAAAACTGTTAAAGTCAAAGGTTCACTACATACACTTTACCCTACCCACCATATGTAGTGATCCCAGGGTGAATTAACAGGACATAGCAAAAAAAGGAAAGAAGTAGAACCTACCATAAATACCAGCATAACCTGCCTACCGTATATTATCATTATCATCCAGGCACAGCTTATGTAATGAGACCTGGATCATCGTTAAAACTTCTGTTACTTTTGCACTACCAACATATGCAAAACTGCAAAATTGAAAATCTTCCATGTATGGTATGTTAAATTTGTAAAATATGCACAATTCTTGAATAATGAAGTACAAATCAAATTACAATATGTTACAATATGTGTGGGAACATAGAATATGAAGAAAATTTGCCTTTTCATAAAAATAATTTTTTAAAAAACTATAATTTTTTTAATTGGGCCGATGTGCATCACATCTAGATCTAGAGATATTTAAGTTAAAATTTGTTAAGTGTTCACAGTTTAAACAATGTAAAACACTATCTCTGAATTTTAAGAGCCGTGTGTAAAGTCTCAAGACAAAATTTGCCAAGATAAAAGCAAGGAATACAGGACATGAGACAGATTCTTTAATCTGCCTCATGTCCTGTATTCCTTGCTTTATCACCGGATGATTACCGAAATGTTGAGACTATGTAACGTTAAAGCTTTTTGGACATAACAACCAACAATTTTCTCACATACTTACCACGATTTCTCATGGTTAGTAGAAATCAGAAAGGCAATGAGAACATAGAAGGCGCCGAAAAATATTTCGCACAATATGGGATGACCTTTAATGACGCTGAAGTAATCCACGACTGACACTGAAGTAACCCATAATGACTGACACTTAAGTAACCCATAATGACTGACACTTAAGTAACCCATAATGACTCACACTTAAGTAACCCATAATGACTGACACTGAAGTAATCCATAATGACTGACACTAAAGTAACCCATAGTGACTGACACTAAAGTAACCCATAATGATTGACACTTAAGTAACCCATAATGACTGACACTAAAGTAACCCACTATGACTGACACTAAAGTAATCCATAATGACTGACACTAAAGTAATCCATGATGACTGACACTAAAGTAACCCATAATAACTGACACTAAAGTAATCCATAATGATATGACTGACACTAAAGTAATCCATAATGACTGACACTAAAGTAATCCATAATGACTGACACTTAAGTAATCCATAATGACTGACACTAAAGTAACCCACTATGACTGACACTAAAGTAATCCATAATGACTGACACTAAAGTAATCCATAATGACTGACACTTAAGTAATCCATAATGACTGACACTAAAGTAACCAACTATGACTGACACTAAAGTAATCCATAATGACTGACACTAAAGTAATCCATAATGACTGACACTAAAGTAATCCATAATGACCGACTCTGAAGTAATCCATAATGACTGACACTAAAATAACCCATAATGACAGACACTAAAGTAATCCATGATGACTGACACTAAAGTAATCCATAATAACTGACTCTGAAGTAATCGATAATGACTGACACTAAAGTAATCCATAATGACTGACACTAAAGTAATCCATGATGACTGACACTAAAGTAATCCATAATGACTGACACTAAAGTAACCCATAATGTGACTCTGAAGTAACCCATTATGACTGACGCTAAAGTAACCCACATCATCGCTCAACAAAGATAAAACAGCTGGATTTGTTTCACTGAAATTCACTCCACCACATTCTATGATCTCACTCAGGGGAAATTCAGAGGAAACAGTGAGACGAAGCGACCTGTGAAAGGAAAAATGATGGACCTTACACTTACAGCAACACCCGCCAACCGCCCACTGAAACAACTGTAACTAACACTTGGGAGGGGGGCTCGCCTGGATTGGCGAGTTTCGAATAAAATATTGACTTTCTGTACAAAGTACAAGTTTATGACGAAAAAATGTCCATATGACATATTTTAACAAAATCTTTCGTGGGAGAGGGTAGGTAAAAACAGTCAAACTTTTGACGTAAATTACCCTAACACTGACTGAGATGATGGCACTGAAGACTCCTCTAGTGGCGGCTAAACCAATGTGGCAACTCATGAAAAAACCCAATCCAAAATATCTATTAAAAAAACTGATTTCACTCTTGATATTGAATGGAAAAATCGATCTGCGCAGGTTTTGAGTGATTTTATTCATTTCTAAATGAAGAGATAAATTTTGAAAATTTGGTTAAAATCCAATACGGCAGCCGTTTCCTTGTCAACCAAGGATTACAAAGTTTTCAATGAATGATATAAGATGACTTTTTGACAATTACTCATATAGATACTAAATCAAAAACCTTTACTCAAAAGCAAAAAAACCCACTTCAGGACACCCCCGGTGATATATTGTGAGCATACACCTACTTTGTGTAACTATTGCAGTGGAACAAGAAATGAATAAAAACACTGGTAAACATATCTTTACTTATTGTTTAAAACAACACACAAACCTAGACTCTCATTGAGATGAAAAGTCTTTCACATATTCCTTGAGCAAATTCATGAAGTCATAGTATACAAATTTTTAGAGTGCATTTCCTATATTCATTTCCTTTCTTTTAATGTAAATCCATAAAAGCATCTTCTAAACATCAAAATAGAACTATTAAATTTTGTAAGGCCTTTCATCTTGTGCAAGGGCTAAAAATGTACAAAAGAAATTAGAATTTGAGTGGCGGGTCCTCACAAACCTCACAACTGTCAAGTCTTAACAATTTTTTTTTTTCTTTCAAAGCCTCATTCTTTTTGTTCTGAATAAAGACCATGGATGAAAAATCCTTCAAGAAGTAAAGTCATGCACATAAATTGGCTCTAATCCTGATCCTTTCTCGGAACTGAAGTGAGCGACAGGGTTTTACAACTTCTAGTGGCTATAATCTGTTAACATATTAGACTCAGTCGTAAAGATGATGAGTACAAATGCCTTTTCTAGTTGAATCACATTGTCTCCCTTTCAAAATACTCTTTAAATAACGATGAAACTTTTAGCTTCAACACTTTTACCTGCATCTAGGTATAATTTTTAGTCTTCTATGCACCCCACCCCTTATTCAACAAGTTTTCAATGGGGTTTGGAAATTGGAACATTCATTTTAAAGTGGCTGAAATGATAATACATGAATTGACTGTTCAACATGACATCTTCGTGACAGATGGCTTCTAAAAATATATATATATATATATATATATATATATATATATATATATATATATATATATATATATATATATATATATATATATATATATATATATATATATATATATATATATATATGAGCCATTCTCAAAAGGTCGTGAGTAGGCCCGACAAGCCAATTCAAAGGACTTTTTCTATCTTTAAAATTTGTTTCTGAATAAAAAGTGATGTGCATCGTGTGACATACATATTGATGAGATAATAAACACAGTTTGGTACAATTACAAGTTTACAATATAAAACTGTATATAATTTTCCATTGTTTCCATGACATTTTTCGCGAAAAAACATCACACAAAATATGAGTGTTCATGTATGGTTATTTCTACAAAATGTGCCGTTTCTGTCTACAAAACCTATACATTTCTGAACAAAGATGGTTGAATTGTACCCTTTTATGCCACAAACTCAACTAATAAACAACACGATAGGTTTTAAACTCATCTTTAAGTGGCTTTTCCGTACGTTATTATTTGTGTCACCAAGAGACCGATTTTTAGCAGGGCATGTCTGCAGTGATATAAACCACATTAGCTTTCCAATACTTGTACACGATGTATGCATTAAATATGATGCATTTCTGTTAATTCAGACTGAATTCAAACGTTATTGGGAGAGTAAGAGCCTTTTTAAAGAAAATACTTCATTTTATGTCATTCCGTAACGTACGGAAGAACTACTTGCCATCGTTTACTTTCGTTTCCTTAACCGAGTCAATGTTTTTAGTGAATCCGGAAATGACCCCTGTCTTTGTTCATGCAAGAGCCGTTCAATGTACGTGCTTGTTTCAAGTGAAAAGATTACAGTTCGGTCTGTGTCATCTGTCAGTTTGGATAACGTCCGGAAGAACGGAACAAAAAAGGTAACGTCCAGAAGCCTAAAATTTAGTTCTGAGGCACAACATATATGGCGAAACAGCTGTTTGAGACGCTTTGCTGATTGTTTATTTATCCAAAAGTTTGTGCAAGGCAGAATGTGCTTCAATTTTGTAACTACGGCTTGATTCAACAGAGAAAATGGGTAAGGTGACCGACATTATCTTTGTGTCATAATAACGTCGGGAAGCAAAACTTTTCAGTCATTATAACGTCGGGAAGTAACTCTAGAAACAGTTTCTTTGTCATTGTAACGTCGGAAGCATTACCAATGCCTCTAGCTTAATTTAATGTCACAAGATTTGAATTTATAGTAAATTATAGGTAGATCTAGATCTAATATAAAAAATCTATGCCGGTAATCTGCAAATTCATTTGAATAGTGAGGGTATTAGCTTAAAAGCCTTCCCAACGTTACGAATATATGCAATGACACAAACTTTTCAGTCATTGTAACGTCGGAAGCATTACCGATGCCTCTAGCTTAATTTAATGTCACAAGATTTAAATTTATAGTAAATTATAGGTAGATCTAGATCTAATATAAAAAATCTATGCCGGTAATCTGCAAATTTATTTAAATAGTGAGGGTATTAGCTTAAAAGCCTTCCCAACGTTACGAATATATGCAATGACACAAACAAGTCAGGAGGGAAATCTATTGAATTTTGAATCCTATACTATACTATAACTATAACTACGTGTGGTGTTATTAGTGTTAGGCTGCTCTTATTCGTCCACATGGACGGATAAGCTGGAGATCATTTGTCCACATGGCAACTATTACATAGATTTATATATCAAATATATACATGTATTTTATTTGTCAATTGACTCTGGTGATAGAAAAGGAATATTATTAGGTCAATTAGATCTACCGACAATATTAGTATTAGTAATAAGCTTAGGTCTAGAGCTATCTATACTTGTCTTCTAATAAATGCACAACTTTTTAGTTTTAGGAAGGAGTAATATACTATTATTGATCAGTATTTCGCCTGTTTTATCAACAGATCGCCCGAAGAGAAACGCCAAAAGAAAGCTTGATTTTGGAGAGCCACCAGATGGCTCTTCAAAGCAGGCTAAAAATAAACTGCATAAAGCTATCTACATGGCAAAATTGAAGAGCAATCCAGCTGCTTACGAAGCATTCAAGGTCTGAGCTCAAAAAGACTAAAGGGTGTCGAGAGAGAAATCGGCTTTCTCAGAAAAAGCGCAGAGACATGTCCAGTCAAAAAAAGAGAAGGGGGGAGAAAAAGAAATCGGGCCTACTAGTTAGTACTACTGGGAAAAAGCAAGATCAAAGGAAGACCAGCAGACAGCCAACCAACAAGAAGTCGCTGGCCAAAAGGACAATAATAAGACAGCTGAGGCTAGGCAAATTATAGGCTCAGGAAGTTTTTTCGGCACTTGTTTGGTTGTAAAATTAAAAAAATTTGTGAAGTCAGTTTCAATGAAACATGACAAAGAATTGACTGATGTAGGTATACACTATTTCTCCCAAACCAAACGTAAAAACAGAGAACATAGAGATCTGACTCTAGTTTACGATCGAATCAACAAATTATGATCAAAATGTGTCTTAGAATTAGAAGCCAAAAAAGAAAATGAATAATGAGAAAATTAATTCAAACCTATATCAGAACAAAAAATCATGGAAAATGGAGTATGTGGAAAGATATTTTGAACAGAAATCACAGCATTTGCCATGCAAAAAAAACTATAAATCGTCATCTAAAACAAAAAAAAAGATCCTTAACGAATATAAAGAAGACCATGCTCCTTGGTTTCCACGGCAACTTTTTTTAGGAGGAGACCTAGGCATGTTCTCTCGTTTATAAAAACTCCTTCAGGCAATGTCTATGCGAGGTGTGTCTTAACCCCATGTTGAAAGCAAAGGTTATAAATGAACAGAATGTTGCCAGAGTGTGAGAGACTGCATTCTTTGAAAGATATTGTGAGACAGATAGTGTGTGGCACATGAGTCGGAAGTTTTGGCTATTCAAGGCCACAGAAAGGGAAACTGATGACAGGAAGCCTATTACTATTAGTATTTATGGCACTCGGCAGCTGCACAGTCTGCTCCCCACTGCAGATGGATTGAGAATGAGAAATTTAAGCTGCTTTTGTCAGTCTTGTGTGTAGATAGATGGTTATTTCAATCATTGTGAGAATGGAGACTTTGTGAGTGAGTGGAAGAGTGTGAAAGATTGGGAGAACACGTGTAGGGCCCTATGGCGAATTTGGCTGGAGAGTATATGGCCTATGATCTGTACCGTTTGGTGCTTATCCGGTATAACTGGCCCTATGGTGAATTTTTCTGGAGAGTATACGGCCGATATCATCGGCCCTTGACACTTATACTACTTTAGGCTTAAGTCTCCTTGACACTTATACTACTTATAGGTTTAAGTCTGTCTTCCATTTGATAATGCTTTGTATTTTTAGTATGTTAATAATAATATGCACGTATCAACAAAAATTTGGTAACAAATGAGTGGCCTATGGCAAATACTGAGAGAGAGAAGATGATATTAAGTATTATACCAATAACTTTGTTCATCTGGTTTAATAAATATTATGTAATGAATGGTTACAAATTTGTCTTTGTTTTCATTTTACTTTTACTTCATTTGTTTGTCCGTTTCAGATTGCATTGGCAGAATGATGAAGACTACCGGATGTTACAATGACACAAATTTGTGTCGTTGTGACATCTGGAAGATCCATATTATGCTAAATGTATTAAAAATAGAAGAGTTATTCATTGCATACACACAGTAAACTCTAGTAGTAATTGGCTATGGATAAAATGTGTTCCATGTAATTCTGAAAAGTACACTTGTTGAAAGACATCAAAAACAAAATAGTGGGCATGGTTCTTGAGGACGCAAATCATAGTCCATTTATCCTAGTAATTATGGTCTTTTCTGATTCACTGTGATATTCTTATCGCTATTGTTGCTGTTTTCATTTGAGATAATAAAAAAATATTATGGTTTTAAGTGTTAAGGATCAATAAATTGTAATTAATTTGTGTCATCAGTAACGTCCGGAATATCAGCTGAAACAGAGAAAATCAAAGATAATACAAAATCTTATCTGAAAAACTATCCCCTAACTTTTTTCTTTGCTATTTTTACAAAGCATGCTCTTTTAGATCCAGTGGGTTTTGGAAGAAAATCAAAGAAATAAATATTAAACTTGGTTGTGATGTTTTCGGGTTGACCTTTTGAGAATGGCTCACATATATATATATATATATATATATATATATATATATATATATATAAAAAAGATGAGATAGTAATCAAACAAAGATTGTGTTCACAACAGTAACGAGGAAAATGTACAAAAAAAAGCCAATTGCAAAGACCATACTACAATAATGTCAAATCACTCATCCTCAATCTTAGATATGGCACTGTTGTTCAAGTTTAATAGAAAAGGTCTTTCATTTCTTGCAGAGTTTCTTTTAAGTTGTCCATGAAACGGCTGGAGCTAGTGCCAGGGGCTGACTTGCCGGGAACTGACGTGGAAGAAGACGCGATGGTCACCTGCAACCATGTAAGACACACCATAGCCGTCATTGGCCACAGGGCGAAACCACCGCCAGGACAGATCTGGTTGTGGTATTTGGGATCAGAGCAAGATGGCGTCCATGGAATCTAAACAGTAAGAACAAAAAATATTGAGTCTCACAGTATTATTGTTCTGACGTCGTATTTACATCATCATTAGTACGAGTGAACAATTTTGATAACAGACAGTTTAATCAAGAAAATCATTACAACTGTGATTATAATACACAGGGATGTAGATGAAAAAAAAATCTGAAAGTCTCTGAAATATGAAACTGTCATGTCAGACACTGAACACCTCTTGTGCCGTATTTAATCTTACACTTACAATAACAACACCATGCAATGTCATCTTTCTCAACCTTCCTGATATAACTAGAAAGGTACAATCTTACATTGATAGCCAGAATTTGTTCTTAGAGTTGGAACTTGGATCTAGATCAATCACATACACTGGCGAATCCCGATTATTAAACCTCAACTTTTGACAGATCATCTTCAATTTGTTAAATTGTCTAAATCTACATTCTGGAGCTAGCTTACTATAATCTAGATCTAGAGTTACTTGTTTTGAAGATTTGCTTGTTATTATAACAGTTATAGCAAAATTCTAAATCAATTCTGATTCTATCAAGTAGATCTAGAAATCTAAAGTTATTGAAGAAAATGGGTGCGACAAATTCTAGACCTAGAAATCTAAATCTAGTCTTGTAGTTTCTAGGCCTCTAGATAACAATTAGACTTAGATCTAGATATATCTTATCTAGATTTTACTAGATTGAATCCTGATCTATCACAAAATAGCTTGTCTGTTTAAAATCTAAATCTAGATATCTAGATCAACAACGTGTGCGCTTATCTAGATCTAGATCTCAATTTCTCTGGAACGCCGAGCAAGAAATAATTTTAATCTGTTAACAAGCTAGATTTATTTATACGCTGATATACTTACCCAAGCTATGGCCTACGGAAAGCTATGGGCTAGGGCTGTCAAGCCGTCACAGTGAAAATCTAGATGACTTAACTCAAGCAGATTGATCTTAATCTAGATCTAGATTAAACTATTAAATCACAATAACCCAGAAATAAGATTATAACATAAATCGCAAATAACGCAATAAGAAATGTAAAATGACTTGGCTTTGATTTTCCTGGAATGAAAGAATGAAAATCATCAACCGCAGATCACATTGACAACTGAACTGTACAACTGCATAGAGGCAAGAGGTAAGTCAGTGCATCTCAACATTGTCTAAATCTATCCCAAAATCCTTTGCATGTATTAGTAGATTTCAAACTAAAAAATCTGAAACATTTGAAAGGAAGTAAAGGTTCCGATTTTTAATCTGAAATCTTCTCGTGAGAGAAGTAGGGCCTCACGGATCAGTGTGCAAATTGTAGTTCATTGTGAAAGTCAAAGTGAAAGTGAGAAAGCAGCGTGCTTTCACTTATGATTAGTACGAAAATCCATGATGGGCCTTGAGTTGGTAATTTTATCCTGTCCTTGTCTCCAGTCTTTGTTTTGATGATTATTACACGCTATGTGTCCTTGTCTCCAGTCTTTGTTTTGATGATTACTAAATGCTATGTGTCCTTGTCTCAGTCTTTGTTTTGATGATTACTAAATGCTATGTGTCCTTGTCTCCAGTCTTTGTTTTGATGATTACTACACGCTATGTGTCCTTGTGTCCAATTTTTGTTTTGATGATTACTAATTGCTATGTGTCCTTGTCTCCATTCTTTGTTTTGATGATTACTAAATGCTATGTGTCCTTGTCTCCAGTTTTTGTTTTGATGATTACTAAATGCTATGTGTCCTTGTCTCCAGTCTTTGTTTTGACGGGATTATTACACGCTATGTGTCCTTGTCTCAGTCTTTGTTTTGATGATTACTAAATGCTATGTGTCCTTGTCTCCAGTCTTTGTTTTGATGATTATTACACGCTATGTGTCCTTGTCTCAGTCTTTGTTTTGATGATTACTACACGCTATGTGTCCTTGTGTCCAGTTTTTGTTTTGATGATTACTAAATGCTATGTGTCCTTGTCTCCATTCTTTGTTTTGATGATTACTAAATGCTATGTGTCCTTGTCTCCAGTTTTTGTTTTGATGATTACTAAATGCTATGTGTCCTTGTCTCCAGTCTTTGTTTTGACGATTATTACACGCTATGTGTCCTTGTCTCCAGTCTTTGTTTTGATGATTACTAAATGCTATGTGTCCTTGTCTCCAGTCTTTGTTTTGATGATTATTACACGCTATGTGTCCTTGTCTCCAGTCTTTGTTTTGATGATTATTACACGCTATGTGTCCTTGTGTCCAGTTTTTGTTTTGATGATTACTAAATGCTATGTGTCCTTGTCTCCATTCTTTGTTTTGATGATTACTAAATGCTATGTGTCCTTGTCTCCAGTTTTGTTTTGATGATTACTAAATGCTATGTGTCCTTGTCTCTCTTTGTTTGACTATCTTGTCTCCAGTCTTTGTTTGATGATTACTAAATGCGTGTCCTTGTCTCCAGTCTTTGTTTTGATGATTACTAAATGCTATGTGTCCTCAGTCTTTGTGATTCTATGTGTCTTGTCTCAGTCTTTTGTTTTGATGATTATTACACGCTATGTGTCCTTGTCTCTCTCTGTTTTGATGATTATTAAATGCTATGTGTCCTTGTCTCAGTCTTTGTTTTGATGATTATTACACGCTATGTGTCCTTGTCTCAGTCTTTATTTTGATGATTCCTGTCCTTGTCTCCAGTCTTTGTTTTGTGATTACTAAATGCTATGTGTTGACTAGTCTGCATCTTGATGTTTACTGAACATTATGCGGCCTTGTCTCTAGTCTTTGTCTTCATGATTACACAACGCTATGTGTCCTTGTCTTGATCATCTTCATCTTTTTTCTTTTCTCAAACAAAGAAATAAACAACAAAGATGTCTTCACACACCTGTTGTTGTGGCTGTTGACTAGTAGACAAAGTCCAAGGAATGGAGAGCACCTTTTGAGGAACTCACAATCCTGAAAAATATCAATATGAGGAAGAGAGGATTGGGGTGGGGGTGGGGGTGGGGGTGTATAACAACATTAGTTTATCTTTATTTATTACAAGTACTTGCTTACAATGGACTACTTGCATGGATTTACAGTGATAAAATGAAGTATTTAATCATTGAAAGCAATGGGTATGATTAACAGGAAAACTCAGTAAAAGTATAAATGATAGTGCTTATCAATGATAGCACTAAAACATAACGTTTTCGTTGAAAGTCACTTACGATGCCATAACCACGGCTGGCGACGTAGAGCGAAGAGATGCCTGTCCAGGCCTTTGCCAGTCATAGCATCTTTGTACATAACCGCATGCTTGTCGCGAGGCTTTGCGCAGCAGATCACGTTCTCCTCCTTGGCCACCTTGGGATCAGGAAACCTGTGACAAAGGCGTCGGCTTCTGCACTCAGGGATCTGACAGTTTCCGTGCGGCATGTGCTTAAACAGTCTGGTCATTGAGGCCTTGGGGTGGGGGTTGGGTGGGGGAATCGTAATAAACGGTCAATGAAATATTAATTTTCAACTTCTAGTGGTCAAGCAAAACGCTACTTCAATTATAGCTACCAGTGCATCCATTGTAACTGTACTACTATAGACATTTCTTTCTATCTTCTCCTGTTGCAGTTGTAATGCATATGATTACTTTTAGAGCTGAAATTATTAACATAAATTTGTGAAATATGACAATAAGTGACAACTCACTAATAAAGACAGAACAAACACGTGACGTATTTTTGATCATTTCCTGCTACTGAAGATACTACAATTATAACTACAACTTTTACTGCAACTTCCTATTATTATTATTTATTAATACTACTGTTATTATTATTATTATTACTATTACTATTACTGTTATTATTATTATTATTATTATTATTATTATTATTATTATTATTATTATTATTATTATTATTATTAATAACAGCAACAAAAACAAGAAGAAGAAGAAGAAAAGAAGAAGTTGAAAAGGAAGAGGAAGAAGAAAAAGAAGAAGAAGAAAAAGAAGAAGAAGAATAACAAGATGATAATAATAATAATAATAATAATAATAATAATAATAATAATAATAATAATAATAATAATAATAATAATAATAATAACAATAACAATAATAATATTTTATAATAATAATATACAGTAATCTCCGACAAATTGCACACGCTTTCACAAAACACGATTGTAACTGAATTTAACAACGCAAAATTACCCTCTCAAAATGCAACAACGGCTGGTTTGACTTCGCAAAAATGCAACAAATTTTTGTATGTCTTCAGTTTGTTGCGTTTAAAGAGCAAATTCCTGTGAAAATAAACTAAATAACCTCCTTTAGCCTCATTCCAGTGACACAATCTGTCACGCAGGCGTATGTGTGTGTGTGTGTGTGACATCTAGACCTTAACCAACTACTCTCAACTAGTCTTTGCTGTCTCGGCTCTGGTCACTCTTACGCTCCCCTTCCTCCCTCCATAGGTCTGCCAGACAGACAGTTTGATCCTCTCTTTCTCTCTCCTTGATCATGGTGAAAAAATCTGAGAAAGGTCTTGTGTCACTTGACCCGCGGAGATCATACTCTTATGACACGTGTGCAAAGTGATAAAGGAAAACAAAACATTGTTGCCGAATGTCTTCGCCATCACCACCCCTTGTTCTAGTCGTGAGTGAGAGAAGAATGTAACAAATGTACAAGAAGGCCGAATAACAAACAAACCCCAAACAATTAACAAATAAACAAAAAAAGAGAGATAGAGAGTTAGCATGACGTATTTCCAAATAAGAATGGCAATGTTTTACATTACACAGTAATGGGTCATGGTCTTTGACTCCGTAAAATGCACCTTCACTGCAAAATTTTGGCAGAGACTACTGTAATAATAATAATAATAATAATAATAATAATAATAATAATAATAATAATAATAATAATAATAATAATAATAATAATAATAATTTGATGTTGCGCATTTGTTTCGAATCTCAAATCATTTTTTTAATGCATCCTTTTCACATAAAAGTCCTCTGTGGCAGCATTTTTAAACTAAAGCAATAAAAATTAAAACATGGCAAACATCCTTCATTAAAAAAAACGGGCATCGACACATGATTATTCCAATCATCCCATTTTTGTCTATTTACCTCGTAGGTTAGGGCAGCAACTCCGTCACTTTTCTGTAGGTGGCGTGTAGCGTCATCTGTATAAAGGCATCCGGGCTGACCTTGCCCTTCTTCATCTCACCTTTGCAGGAAGGTGCTGTAATCTACAGCATAAGATCCAAGTCGTTCATGTTCTTCAAAAAAACATAAACCAGAAACTCATTTGCAATCCTTTGCACCCATATTTTTTTCCCTTGATTATTAAAAGCTATTTCTTCACATAATCTGCCTTCATTGATGTGAATAAAAAGTGGACAAGAACAGCCGTTGATGACATGATTAAATAAACAATCTGCTGAAAATGGATCACTAAAAATCGAGCTGTAAGTGAACCCATGATAGAGAGGCCTATCATGGAAATACAATACAAACCGTATCACTCAGTAGCTATATTCCCTATTTTAAGCTCATTTATGCTGTTTTAAAAAAAAGATATTTAAAGAAAGAAAGAAACAAGACAAAATTAAAAAGACAAAACAATCAGTCATATTTGATGGGAAATAAGAAATTTTCAAATATATTGGCTCCCTTTAACCCCCTCCACGTCACTAGTCAAAGTGTAAACTTTAGGTTACACATGCCACTGTCTGATCTGTGACTATTTTTTTAAATGGGGGGGGGGGGCTAAAACAACAAGATGGAATCTAGGAAATGAACCACTGTCCTCCCATGCACGGTGATCTCAGGATGAGAGAGGGGTAAATATACCCATAACATCTCCTCGACATACCTTCTCAGCATTGCTGTGAGCCCTTGCAACACAATCTGCCAACTCGCTGTTCATCTCCCACTGTAGAAGAGTTCGGCTTACTCCTGAGCAGAGATTGTGGTGTTGTAGTCGGATCAATGCAGTTACCGTTCTCATCATACAAGCCGCCCATCACACTGAAAGTCAAAGCAAAAGGTGACAAGATAGTTTTCTTTTTTTCCATTCTCACATGAGTTATAGCATATATATGTGATTCTTGACATCAGCAAATATTAGGTTATTGGACCATTGTTGTCTTACTTTTTAAATCATCTCTCTCTCTCTTTTTGTCTGTGGCGTCAGAGGCCTAGTGGTTAGGCTGCCAGACTGGGGATCGTGACACCCTGGGTTCGAATCCCTAGCAAAGCTAGGTCCGACATTGTGTTCCTTGGGAAAGACACTGAACGTGCTATTTCCCTACTCAACCCAGGTGCAAATGGGTACAAGCACTAGCTTGGGAGTAAAAACCTGCGTTATACAAGCATCTTGTCCAGGAGGTGATTATCTTCACCTGTGCCGCTTCACATTATTGAAACTGGGACACTCCAGTTCTATAGGCCGTACCGACCTTGAAAGAACTCTACTTTTCTCTTTCTGTCTATCAATCTCTATCTTTCTATGTATAAGAGAAGAGATGAGCTTTTAACTCATTATTTGTAGTCTGTTTACCCGTCTCTTTCTCTATATCTATGTATACATCTAAATGTATCCATCAATCTATCTCTGTAATTCTTAAATTTTCTGTTAATCCATCTAAAGGGACAGTACACATGCTGCCATTCGCATGTCCACACCAATATCCAAACGCCCGCTGACCTTTAACTTGTGAGGTGAATGACACGCCTACAGACACTTGGGCAACCCCATTCCACCCGCAAGCTTATAGGAGGTAGTCCAAACCAAAATCGCAAGTGTTAGCAATGGAAAATAAATTGCTACTTTCTTCCCTGAGGGAATTTGAGAAACACCAAATTTAAGCTCCTCTATCTCACAAAAACGATCACTCAATAAACTTCTTTAACTTGTTTTATGTTTGTTTGTTTTGTGTGTGTGTGTTACATTTTATTGAAATTTCATCAAAACATCAAGTGAAGGCATTATTTCAGATATTCAAGTATTTAAGGTGAAAATAAATACAATAATTCTTGAAACATCATCAATGCATCTCTATCAAAGTCGAACTTGCTTTGAATGAATACATTCACAAATATGCAAATAAAGGGCAAACAG
Organism: Doris montereyensis; assembly: GCA_037039925.1. Lineage (NCBI taxonomy): Eukaryota > Metazoa > Mollusca > Gastropoda > Nudibranchia > Dorididae > Doris > Doris montereyensis. Next base: position 21,828 of record JAXRKP010001622.1, read on the forward strand.
CAATGACATCCAAGTGAGGAATCAGCAATCAAACCATGGCAAATTGGTAATATCTGAGAATTACAAAACATTATTAAGAAAATGTGAACATGAAAAGGTATGCATATTATTGGTTATACAAGTCATGGGTTCCAGATCTTGTTTCGTCTCTGTCTTGCTTTCTATAGATTATAGATGCAATGTTTTGAAGATCAAGCTTTTAAGATGGGGTAGCAATGTCTGAATGTTGTGCACGTGGTCTCCATAGTTGCAGTCTTCCATAATCCGGATCGTCTGGTCTTGCCAATTAAGCAGATGTCGTTGTCGCATTTTCGCATATGGGCTGTCGTCTTCGCTGTTCTTGACGATGAAGTTTCTTATCCTTTGGTTGGTAACGCAATACTCAATAATGAGATCATCAGTCTCTGCAAGAATAACATGTGTCGTTTGAAATGTGTCTAACACGAGCTTTAAAATGTCCTTGTTGCGATCTGGCTGTGTAATATGCCTCCCTGTGTCTTTCGTGATTTTGAAGATCTGGACGCTTATTTTATCACAGTGAAGTTGCTTGATCATGTCAGCAAAGCGTGTGTGATTACTGTTACCACCTTGTTGGTTTTCCATGGATGAGTTTTCCTCACTTGTGTGAGAGCTTTCTTTGTCATATTCGGTCTCACTGTCTGACGTGATAGATGTGTCAGAAATGTGTAGATCTATCTTCTTCTCGGTGTGTTTCGTATCTGTCGCTGTGTTGTCTAGGTTGTCGTCTAGGTTGTTTGATTCACTGATTGTATTTCCGACCATAGACGTGTCGTCAAGGGCCGATGTTGCGGTTGACACGCTGAATAAATGGATAGCACTGTTCTTACACTGGATTGAGTCCGTATTGTTGTTGTTTGTTTGTTGAATGTCAGAAGGTCCATTTTCTTTGTTTTCAATAAAATCCGTGCTCGTAGATGTGTCGTCAAGGAGCGATGTTACAGCTGACACGCTGAATAAATGGATAGCACTGTCGTTACTCTGGATTAAGGCCGTACTGTTGTTGTTTGTTTGTTGAATGTCAGCACTTCGAATATCTTTATTTTCAATAAAGCCCATGTTCGTAGATGTTGTTGCTGTCTTCGTTGCTACTCTTATATGGTGTTGTTGTTTTCTAAAGTTGTCTCGTCTTACTTGGCTCGGCGACTTCCGTCTGAAGCTGGCAGGAGTTGAATGATGACCCGTCGACACACTCATGTCGGCCATCTCCATGCCATCAAATCGAAGGACGAGGGTAGTGCGCTCTCTATTTCCAGCTACCTTGAAGGAGGAGAGGTGAGATTCCTCTAAAATGCTGTTGATGAGACATTCCAGCATCGTCGGAAGTCTGCTAACTGGCATATTGATGTCGTTCAACCTCAAAATAAACTTGAAATCCTACAAAAGGCGAGAGCTCGCGAAACCACGTCTGTCCTGCTCGGTAACCAAACCTCAAGTGTAAGCAATAGAAAATAAATTGCTACTTTCTTCCCTGAGGAATTTGAGAAACACCAAATTTAAGCTCCTCTATCTCACAAAAACGATCACTCAATAAACTTCTTTAACTTCTTATGGATACATAGAACAAGTCTAATTTCAAACTTAAAATTTAGTAACAGCTCCCTAATGTTTCCTTAATTTCAAATGAAAATTTGTAACAACTTTGACATTGAAGAATCTGGGTCTGAATATCAATCTCAGTACAATTTAATACTAATTTAACCTTAGTTAAAAGTTCACCTCTCTTATCTTATATCTAAACAAGCCATTATAAGTAGTTTGCCTTCACATCTAGATCTAGCAATCTATCCTTCAGCACATTTGGTCTTTGTTTCATTCAGTTTTACCATGTCCACCATATGTATTGATCTCAGGGAAAACCAGGAGGAAACAGCAAGATTGAGTTTGGGTATTTGATTTTAATATACATATGAGTCCGGACAGTGGACGGTGAACATATGTACGGAGATTAGGCGGTCCCACCTTCCACGAGTCTCCTGCTGCCTTGCAGAGCTAGTCTTGGCTGACCAAAGGCTAAGGGAGTTAACCTGACAGAACATAACAACCTGATGCCTTGCAGGCTTGCCTTGGGTGACCAAAGGCTAAGGGAACCTTGACAAAAAATAACAAGGCCTTGTAGGGAGCCTAAAGGTGGCAGCCCGACCATCTACCTAGGGCACAGTGGGCCAATCTGCTTATCCAAAATCAACTGATTCAGAGATATATATACGATATACCCGGCTTGAACTTTCAAAGAAGAGCATGGAAACGAACACAGACTGTGATTTTCACGGCTTGTTAAGATATAAGATAATATTAGGGCAATAAATGGAAAAGAGATAGAATTAGCTGAAGAAATGGAATAATTCAAAGCAGAAATTTTGGCCATTACAGAAACAAAGAAAAAAGGACAAGGAATAGAAAATGTAGGACCAAACACTACTTTGATCTTCTCTGGAGTAGATGTCAAAGATTAAGCTAGAGCAGGAGTAGGCCTCCTAATACATAAAAAGCATGAAAAGCTACGAGAAAGTTGGAAATTTATACCAACTATGGAGTGCTCAAAATATAGAGGGATATCACTACTTAGCATATCAGGAAAAGTGTATGCCAGGATACTGGATATGAGACTAAGGAAAATAGTAGAGGATCAGATTGAAGAACACAAGAGTGGATTTAGACCAGGAAGAAGTGTACAAGACCACATATTTACAATTAGACAAATAATAGAAAAATTTCATGAGAGAAACATTGACTTGCACCTGTGTTTTATTGACTTAGAAAAGGCATTTGACACTCTGAGAAGGGACGAACCATGGCATTCCTTAAAAGAACACAATGTAGATCAAAATCTAATAGAAGTCATTAAAAATATTTACAATAAATCAAAATGTGCACTGAGAGTAGCTGGAAACATAACTGAAGAATTTGATGTAGATATAGGAGTAATACAGGGTTGTATCTTAAGCCCTCTTTTGTTTATCACATTTATGAATTCAGTCTCAAAGGCATCCTCAAAAATGAAGAAAATGAATGTAGGCATGTGGAAGCTCAAACCAGTAAATGTAACAATGGTTTCATTTGTTGATGATTTAGTTTAATCAGAAAGTGATCTTCAGTCGAATATCAACATGATGAATAATAAACTAAATAAAAGAGTCAGTAGGGAAGCTGAAACACAAAGTCTAAAATTGGCCAGGGAGAATTTAGAACAAGTTCAAAGCTACAATTACCTAGGAGTAATGATTAACTCAGAGGGAAAACTAGAGAAGAAATTATCCAGAGAATCCAAAAGGCAAGTTCAATATATAACCATCTAGGAAAGGCATTTATAAGTAAACAAGAATTGTTAACAAAAACCAAAATGGCAATATACAACACAGTTTATTGTCCCTCTCTCCTCTGGAGAGCTGGACCTTAGACAGTAGAGAATACAGTAAAGTACAAGAAGCTGAAATGAAATATCTAAGAAGGGTATTAGGGAAAACTAAAAGATACAAAATCAGAAACACAACAATAAGAGATCAAACTAAAGCAGATGGCATAAAAACTAAGATAGAAATAAATCAATTGAGATGGTTTGGGCATGCAAACAGAATGAATGACAATAAAATAGCTAAATCAGTATACAGTGCTAAAACCCAAGTAAAAGACCAAGAGGCACACCTCCAGGAAGTGGGAAGAAGATATCATATAAGAGGCATTAAAGCAAGAAATTTTTATTTTTTTTTGGAAGCAAACAGAAAATACCAGGACAGGGCAGCCTGGAGAAAGATCATCTCAGATATCTGAACTAATACACCTGAAGGTAGAATGGGAACTGATAAAGAAAGAAAGAAAGATATATATGAGTAACTGTCAAAGTACAGTCATCCTATATATCACTGAAAAGTTTGTAGCATCCTTGGTAGCCATAGAAACGGCTGCCACCTTGGATTTGACCCAATTTTCAAAATCTATCTCTCTCTTAGTTATGAATAAAATCACCCAAAACCTGTGCAGATCGTCTTTTCTATTCAATATCTAAAGTGACGTCAGGATTTTAAAATATTTTGGATAGTTTTGAAATAATATATATCGTATACAAAAATGGCATTTTTATTACAGAAATATTTTTCTCTCAAAAAATTTACAAGATATCAAAAAAAACCTAGACGTACTTGTATTAACGTTGACAAGAAGAACCTGTGTGCTAAATATAATACAAATCGTTTGTGAATGACAGAGGAGATAGAATTTTAGTGTGAAAAAACTACATCTCGAGAAAAATGCAAGTAAAGAAATTAAAAGAAAATAACATGAAGTATGAAGCAAACGCTTTAGACAGGTTGCCCTTCAAGTAGAAGCCCCTTACTTTTCGTCAGTCTCTGGTGTTGATACTAATGTAAAAGAGAATTGCAAATCTAGGTTTAGATGTGCACTGTTCTCGAAAACACATCAAAATGACCAGTTTTTTGTTTTTCACTCTACTCTATGCTTGTGCGCGCCTTTTATGTCACACAGTGCTGGGCTAAATCGACATGCAATGATGGGAAAGCCAACTGGTGCTGCCACATTTGGCAATTAGCCACCAATACACAGGTTTTTACTGCCATCTTCTCAGGCAGTGTTAGGGTAATTGAAGTAAAAATTTTGACTGTTTTTACCTACCTTCGCCTAAAACTTATTTTGTAACAAAACAATTATATGCCATATGGACATTTTTCTGTCATAAACCTGTAGATAAGCATGCACACCAAGACCTAAATGCCCACTTGGATTGGCGAGTTTGGGACCAAAATGTTAATTTTCTTTTCTTTACATATTGCGGTGATCTCAGGATGAATTAAGAGGAAACAGCAAGATGAAAGATCGCGAAAAGAAGGAAAGGCGTGCTGCAGGACCTACCAGTATCACCCGTAACCGCCAGCACAAAGAGAGGATAACTTACTCTCTCGTCGTCAAATTGAATTCAAACACATGAGCAATAACAGGGGCATCAGCGTAGGAATGCTCACAGTTCAAACTCAATGTGGGCATCTGGCATGCTTATCAACTGCACCAAATGAGGAAAAAGATACAAAGATTGATGAATAAATAAATCTACAAATTATTTTTTAATTGAAGAACAGCAAAAAATCAGATCCTCTCTAAATAAACTTATCACTAGCTCTGATAAAAGGCTGTAAGCACCAAAATTTCAATTTTGGTTATAATTGTTCAAAAACTTAGAAGCTCACTACCTGATGCATGCAGCATATGAGGTACATCATATGGACATTTTTTTGTCAAAAAACTTGTAGATAAATCTGCACACCAAGATCAAACGCCCGCCTGGTTGGTTTGGCGAGTTTGGGACCAAAATGTTCTTTTGCGTATTTGGGTAGAACGAGAGAATCTTGTGCCTTTCTTATACCGTAGTTAGTGTTAGAGAAAGCACAGAGCGGAAACCTCGGGTTTAAAAGATTGAATGAAAGTTCCTTCACCACCACACTAATAACGTATATCTCTTCTAGTTTATCACTTTGCTCCTTACAAAGTCAATGAATAAATCATTCTGTTGCCTCTCCCGTTAAATTTGGTGATTGGTGCTTAAGAGCAAAAGCGTTATGCAAAACTGTTCCAGCTCTGCAAACAGTTATATCGCAAATCTGTAAATATCAATACAGCTGTGACTCCGCCTAGCATTTAGGCGAAATAGGTCAGCGGCACCAGGCAGTGGACAGGTAAGCACCTGTAAGAGGATTAGGGGTTCCGCCCTCCACGAGTCTCCTGCTGCCTTGCAGGCGGGTCTTGGCTGATCAAAGGATAACTTAGTTAACCCTTACAAAAAAACAGCCTGCTTTGGTTCACCAAAAGGCTAAGGGAGTTAACCCTGACAGAAAATAACAAGGCCTTGTAAGGGGCTTTCGAGAGAGAATACAGTAGATTACAAGCAATCTGAGAAGAGTAGTAGGGAACACTAAAAGAGACAAAATCAGAAACAGAACAATAAGAAATCAAACCCAAGGAGATGGCATAAAAACTAAGATAGAAATAAATCAACTGAGATGGTTTGGGCATGTAAATGGAATGAATGACAACAGCATAGCTAAATCAGTATACAGTGCTAAAACTAAAGGTAGACCTCGGAGAAAGTGGGAAGAAGATATAAAAGAGGCATCAAAGCAAATCAATTTAACTTTCACGGAAGGAGACAGAAAATGTCAGAATAGGGCAGCCTGGAGAAAGATCATTTCGGGCATCTAAACCCATACACTGGAAGGTAAAATGGGAACTGTTAGAGAGAAAAAGAAAGGTCAGGGGCAACAATTTGGGGGTGAGGGGATCAGCAAATGAGTTCATGAAGCATGGTGCAGAAAGTCAACAGTTATGTCCCTTGTTTATGATTATAATTAACCAGGATTAGTTTACTCTGTCGTAGTTCAATGTCCCATTTTATTTTATCTTGTCTATTGATCATAAAGCTCGCTACAAAGACTCGGAGGTACAATGGATGCCAGTCAGGGGAGCAATAAAATTGTTCACGTCTGATCTCTCTATCGCGATGAGTGCCTGGTCTATTAAAAACACCAGGTGACTGCATGTCACTTGCGACATCAAGAAAGAGCCGTGGGCAGAGTTATGAAGAGAATGACAATAATACAAAGGAGCCACAGTGGAGTGAAGTCAAAGGTGAAATATGACAATAAATGACAACTCCACTAATAAAGACAGAACAAACACGTGACGTTACGCGTATAACCTTTCGTCACACAAGAAACGAGAAATATCCACATCTAGATCTAAGCACTACCTAAGGCATTACACAATGTGATGTCAGAGGGAAAATAGAAAGGAGGAAGAAAGAAAGAAAAAGACGGTGATGATAAGAAGAGTGTGTAGAAGGAAAGTGAAGAATACATATATATATATATATATATATATATATATATATATATATATATATATAGATATAGAGAGAGAGAGAGAGAGATATGAGATAGAGAGAGAGAGATTTGAGAGAGAGAGAGAGAGAGAGAGAGAGAGAGAGAGAGAGAGAGAGAGAGATTTGAGAGAGAGAGAGAGAGAGAGAGAGAGAGAGAGAGAGAGAGAGAGAGAGAGAGAGAGAGAGAGAGAGAGAGAGATTTGAGAGAGAGAGAGAGATAGAGAGAGAGAGAGAGAGAGAGAGAGAGAGAGAGAGAGAGAGAGAGAGAGAGAGAGAGAGAGAGGTTGAGAGAGAGAGACAGAGGGAGATCTGAAGAGAGACTCTCTTTGAGAGAGAGACAGAGAGATTTGAGAGAGCTCTCTAGTAGTAGAAGAAGATTTAGTAGTAAGAGAGAGTAGAGAGAGTAGAGAGTAGTAGGAGAGTAAAGAGAGAGAAGTAGAGAATAATAGCTAGAGAGTAGAGAGAGAGAGTAGAGAGAGAGAGAGAGAGAGAGAGAGAGAGGAGAAAGAGAGAGAGAAGATTTGAGAGAAAGAGAAAGAGAGAGAGAGATTTGAGAGAGAGAGAGAGAGAGAGAGAGAGAGAGAGAGAGAGAGACAGACAGACAGACAGACAGACAGACAGACAGAGAGAGATTTGAGAGAGAGATTTGAGAGAGAGAAGAGAGAGAGAGAGAGAGAGAGAGAGAGAGAGAGAGAGAGAGAGAGAGAGAGAGAGAGAGAGAGAGAGAGAGAGAGAGAGAGAGAGATTTGAAAGAGACAAAGAGAGAGAGAGAGAGAGAGAGAGAGAGAGAGAGAGAGAGAGAGAGAGAGAGAGAGAGAGAGAGAGAGAAGATTTGAGAGAGAGAGAGAGAGAGAAGGCGTTTATTTACCATTCTTTCCGTGGTTTTGCAAAAGGCGACTAGTTAAAGCCATTGGTCTATAACTAGATGGGTTACTGAGAACTCGATTAGGTTTTGGAATAGTGACCACAAATGCTTTTTTTGCAGGTTGGGGAATTTGGTCCGTAGTCCAGATTTTATTGAATATTTTAAACGGGTGGAAAGACAAGAGTTGGGCAGATTAGTCGGAATTGATAGTAAATACAGTCAGGTCCTGTTGCTGATTCATTTGATTTCACTAGGGATGCCCTCAGCTCTTCCAGAGAAGAAAGTGTGTTACAGGGTTCTATATTGTCCGGGGAAAATTTATGGTTTTTGTTTCTTCACTTGTTTTAATTTTTGGAAACCTGTGGAGTAATGTCCAGAGAAAGAATTCTGGGCAATACTCTGACCAAGGTAATTGCTGTATCTTTGACATCGGTAATTAACTTATCATCCTTTTTGAGGTGAATATTTGTGCAACTTGAAAGCCAGATGATAGGGTAGTGATCACTACCACAGAGGTCATCATGAATGTACCATGAAGTCCAGAGCAAGAGGGAGAGGCAATTGATAGATCGATGGCTGAAACTGATTGATAGGCCGAGTAAATTTTATGCTTCTCATGAATTTAAGAGAATTAAATCATGGTCAGAGATCAACTTCTCTATCATTCGACCACGGTTGTCTAGTCAGGAATCACCCCATAGAAAAGAATGGGCATTGAAATCCCAAAGTAAGAGGAAAGGGGAGGAAAGCTGAGAATGGTTTTCCATTTCATAACTACTTGTCTTAACTGATCGTGGTAGGTATACAGAACAGATAGTGAAAGATTTATGAGATGAATGGCTGACATCTATATTGGTGTTCAACTCCAGATAGATGAAGCGACAAGATGTACTTTTAGGCTGAACCCTAGTCTTTCTTCGTAAAGGAGGGCTGAGCACCAGGCCTTGGTCCTCCATGCTGTTTGGACACCTTGGGGACGAAGCCTTCGGTGGTGTCTGTTTTTCCGTACCTCCCTCCCACCTGGTTTTGAAGAAGACAAAGTGGAAGGAGGGATCTTTACCACACAGTGTATTGTGATATGCAATCGGGACCTCCTTTTTATCGGCTGCCTTCGATAGGACTTGGTGTTGATCCATTTACCTGGAAAGGGGGGGTGGGTTTTACTAAAAAAAACTTGAGAATATTTTCGAATACAGTAGTGACCCACCTAAATGCCCGGTGCTTTGGAAGCAGACAAATCAGGTATTTAGGCGAAACGGGCATTTAGCGATAGTAGGTCAGGGGCAAAAATTTGGGAGTAGGCTTATTTCTATGAAGTTGGGTTTCCCTAGTGACTTGTCAAATTTCGTCCAGGAATTGAAGCTTCTTTTGTAAATCATTTCCTGGTTTATTCATCTTTATTTTCAAGATGTAGACCTGTATATGTATAGCTGAGCAAAATTCAAATTCAAGTTGTTGCTATGGAGGCTAAGAGAAAAATGACCTGATCCAATGTTTCCTCATTAACTGGCATAACTAACACTACAAGTAATTATGCAAATTTGGATGAGAAAAAACTGGATAAAGAAAAGCCTCATCCAATGGGACCAATGTGTGAATAAATTAACACTAATCTTACAACTCCTTTGATTCATAATTCTCATGTTAAAATTAAGACAACAGACAGACAAGGATAAAGATTTATAGCCAGATTATTTTGGAAAAGTCATCAGATGTGCGAAAAATTTAATGTGAGAAAAGGGACACCTGGAAACCATTAAGTTCATTAACACGAAGACCTGAAGTCACATTGGATACGGCCAATACCAGACAGGGGGCAATAAAACTGTTCACACCTTGTCCCTCGATCGCGGTGAGCGTCCAGTCTAAAGAAGCCAGGTGATTGCATGCCACTTACGACATCAAGAAAGAGATATGGGCAGAGTCCGGAAGACTTCAATTCTAAATGCCTGATGACAAATCAGTGCTCCAGTGGGACAAAAGATGTGCTGTACAGTGGGTGGAGTTATGAAGAGAAGACTGGTCAACGTTTAGTATATTAGGGCGTATAATGGATAGGTAACGAAGGGTGGTTGCAATCAGGGATGCCGTCTGGTCAAGATGAAAAATACTGATTTTTTTCGTGATAGGAAGCAAGTGAAATAAGGTCAAGTTTTTTCAAATTTTGAAACAGCAGCAAGCGGGGTTGGGTTTTTTGTTCAGTTTTTTAAACATTCACTTTGTTTAAGAGGGAAGCTCGATTCACGTGCAAAGCCAGAGCTTTCTTGCCACTGCTACTATAATTTATTTTGTCCTCCGTACTATGCAATAGACAAATCCAGTCTTTCATTTTTCGGAAGAAGTCAGAAAAATATCCTCCATCAGCGACCTTTTCTTGAAGCCATTCTTTGAATGTATTTTCACTCCTTTATCAAAAGTTTACACATTACCGTTGCCCCATTGAACAAAATCCTCCTCGTAACTTAATGCTTGAATCACGAGATCTATTCTAGATATATCTAGATCTATCTAAATCTATATTCCAATTATGAGCACTTTAGAATAAATAATGCGAGTCCAGATCTAGTTAGTCCAAACAGTCAAATCGCAAATCAAACAAGATATCTCGAGTCGTAGTGAAACAGTGAATGGCAAGTCGTTTAATGAACAATGGCGAAATATGACAATAAGTGACAACTCCACTAATAAAAACAGAACAAACATGTGACGTTTTGGGTATAACCCTTCGTCAGACAACAAACGAGAAATATCTAGAATCTAGATCTAAGTACTACCTCAGGTATCACGCAATGTGATGTCAGAAGAAAAACAGAAAGGAGGAAGAAAGAAAGAAAAAGACCGTGATGATAAGAAATGTAGTAGAGGGGGATGTGAAGAATGCGTGAGAATGGAAGATTCAGATCTAGAATGAAATAAAAATATAAAAATAATTAAGTAATAAAAGGTGAGAAGAAATAGAGAGAAGGAGAAAGAGAGAGAGGGGGGAGGGAGAGGGAGAGAGAGAGAGAGAGAGAGAGAGAGAGAGGGGGGGAGAGGGAGGGGGGGAGAGAGAGAGAGAGAGAGAGAGAGAGAGAGAGAGAGAGAGAGAGAGAGAGAAAGAGAGAGAGAGACAGAGAGAGAGAGAGAGAGAGGAAGAAAAAAGGGCAGGGCTGAAAGAAAGGTGTGAGTATGGGAAACAAGAACGAAAAAAGAGGATAACTATAAGACTAGATCTACATCTCACTGGGTCTAGAAAAAAGAAATGATAGAGAATGAATGAAAAGAAGTATCAATCAAGGCAAAAATTTACACTGAAGGTGCGAAATGTATACAAATTAATGAACACAATGAAAATTCGAACCAGGGCGGAAGAGAAGAGACCGGGAAAAGTATGAATATCCGGTCAAATAATTTTTATAGGCTCAGGAACCGGACAGATCGGTGACGGGTATAAAATGACTGTCCGTGATAAAAGTTCCATAAACATTTTTTCGATTTTCGGACGGAAATAAATCGAAATACGGAGAATTTTGAAATGTATCGGACATACGGAGAATTTGAAATGTACGGATTTCCGTATAAATACGGAAAAATGGCATCCCTGTTGCAATGCAAGGCACATTGTTGACGGGCATAAGCCCTATTAGATTAGCGATCCGATTACATGAATGATAAAGAAAAACAGAATATTTAATCAATTACAGACATATTTTATGATATTTTGGAGAAAAAGATACTAGCAGTTGCCGCATAGACCAGGCATGTAGGCAAAAATCTTGGTTTTGAAACGGGCATTTAGAGGGCAATATATATGGGGGAAATTGGTTTTACTGAGATTGCGGGCATTTAGGCGGTGGACATTTAGGCGGTCACTGCTGTAGTTACAAATTTTCTTGCAAAAAAGAGACGGATGTCCAATAAGTGTCAAAGTTAAAATATCGCCATAAATAAAACGAAGACACAAATGTTGTCGCTTTAGGGAACAACAGCGATCAAAAGATGCATGTCACACATTTGTACTGTTTCACTTTCAACTGCAGAGCTGCTATAAACATTTGATGCAAGAAAAAACCACTGATAACAGGGAAATTTTATAACAGACGAAAGAAACAATTTCCATTCATAGAGAATACTGAGTAGCCTTTACCATCACAAGCAGCAAGCTTTGGACAATGTCTGAGACCAAAAAAGGAGATTACCTGGAAGCTCTTGTCAAACCAATTGAAATGAGACCGCCCGTGAAGCAAGCAGGATGCCCGAGATGAAAGGTCATCGTAGGACGTTGACTCAAGCAAAACCTGTAGAAATACATATTATATTTATATTCATACACCAAAACAGTTTAAAAACTGAAAGGGCTTCAATTATATTTTATTAAGCCTTGTGTAGAAAAAAAAGGTGTAGAAAAAAGTACATTTAAAAGAATCAAAATCAGGGTTATTTCTTTCTTTCTTTCTTTACCAGTTCCCATTCTACCTTTCGGTGTATGGGTTCAAATGCCTGAGATGATCTTTCTCTAGGATGCCCTGTCCTGCCATTTTCTGTTTCCTTCCAAAAAAATTAAATTTCTATGCTTCAATGCCTCTTTTATATCTGCTTCCCCTGTCTCTGAGGTCTGCCTTTTGGTCTTTTACCTTGGACTTTGGCACTGTATACTGATTTAGCTATTCTATTGTCATTCATTCTGTTTACATGCCCAAACCATCTCAATTGATTTGTTTCTACCGTAATCTTAGTTTTTATGCCATCTGCTTTAGTTTGATCTCTTATTGTTTGTATCTCTTATTTTGTCTCTTTAAGTTTTCCCTACTACTCTTCTTAGATATTTCATTTTCAGCTGCATGCACTCTACTGCATTCTCTACTGTCTAAGGTCCAGGCTTCGCTGCCATAGAGGAGAGTAGGACAATAAACTGTATTGTATACTGCTATTTTGGTTTTTGTTGACAATTCTTGCTTACCTACAAATAACTGTCCAAGATGGTTATACATTGCACTTGCTTTTTTGATTCTCTGGCTGATTTCTTCTCTTAGTTTTCCCTCTGAGTTAATCACTACTCCTAGGCAATTGTAGCTTTGAACTTGTTCTAAATTCTCCTGCCCAATTTAAGATTTTGTGCTTAAGCTTCCTAGTTACTAGCATTGTTTTTGGTTTTCTTTGCATTTACTCATTCCTCTTTGATTTAGTTCATTGTTCATAATGTTGATATTCAACTAAAGGTAAACTTTCTGATTTTCCACAGAGAACTAAATCATCGGCAAATGAAAGCATTGACACATTTACTGGTTTGAGCTTCCACATACCTACATTCGTTTTCTTTATTTTTGAGGATGCATCTGCGGCTGAATCCATAAAAGAGGACTTAGGAAACAACCCCGTCTCACTCCTATATCTACATCAATTCTGCAGATATGTTTCCAGCTACTCTCACTGTACATGTTAGTTTATTGTAAAAACTTGTAATGGCTTCTATTAAATTTTGCTCTACATTGTGTTCTTTTAAGGAATGCCATAGTTCGTCCCTCCTCAGTGTCAAATGCCTTTTCTAATTCAATAAAACACAGGTGCAAGTCAATCTTTCATTCAGGGAATTTTTCTATTATTTGTCTAACTGTAAATATGTGGTCTTGTACACTTCTTCCCGGTCTAAATCCACTCTGATGTCTTCAATCTGATCCTCTACTCTTTTCCTTAGTCTCCTTTCAGTATCCTGGCATACACTTTTCCTGGGAACGCTAAGTAGGTGATATCCTCTATATATAGTTTGAGCATTCCATAGTTGATCCTTTATGTATGGGTACTACCGTTCCCTTTTTCCAGTCGACTGACACCTGTTTGGACTTCCATGCTTGTTGGCATATTGCATGTAGTAGTTTGTCTCCCTTGGTTTTTAATCATTTCTGAGTACACGTGATCTGCTCCTGGGACTTTTCCTAATTTCATTTTTCTTATAGCTGTTTGGATTTCTTCCATTGAGATATCTACCTCTTCAGCTGTCTCCTCTAGATTACTTGTTACTCTTACTAATTGATCTTTACCCTTGTTTCATATGTTCTGGAGGGATAATGTAATTGTTGAAAATGCTATCTCCATGTTTCCATGATTTAGCGGTCTTCTTTCATTATTTCTCTTTTTCCATTCTTAATTTGTCGTATTGGGCATGCTTTGGTCGTTCTCATACTCCTCATCGCCCCCCAGAACAGGTTTCGATTTCCTTGATAGCTTTCTTGAAGTCTTTGTCCAAATTCTTCCCATTGTTCCTGTTTTGCTTTCCTAACTTCCTCTTTGGCGATAGTTCTTTTATTCACGTAATCTATCCTTTCCTCTGGTCTCTATGTTTGCAAGTATTTCTTGCATGCATCCTTCTTTCTTTGATCTTAGTCTTGACATTCTAATTCCACCATGCTGTTCTTTTCCTATCTCCTTTAATTTGTTTTCTACCAGACCTGTTCAGTACAACTGAGAAGTGTTTTTTTATACATCTGCCACTTTTCTTCTATTGTGCTATCATTCAGATCCATCTGTTTTTCACTGATAAATCTTTTTATCCTAGATTGGTATACCCGTTTTACTACTGGTTTATTTAGTTCCTCTATTTTGAGTTTAGTAGCTTTCTTCTCTTTCCTTTTCTGTTTGTTTTCTTCAGTCAGTAATTTCATTTTGGCAATCATTAAGTGATGATCACTAAATATTTCTGCTCCTCTGTTTACTCTTGTATCAATGTACTGTAAAAAAAAGGAGCTGCTAACAATTATGTAGTCTATCATTGACTTTTCACATGTCTTCATTTACTCTTGTATATCTGTGGATATCTTCATGAGGGAAAAAAGGTGTTGGCGATTTTCATATTATACTTTAGGCAAAAATCTATTAGTCTCTCTCCATTTGGAGAAGTTGTTGTCTCTCCTTCTTTACCTATTACTCCTCCGACGTTTCTACATTGTTGCCTACTCTAGCGTTTAAATCTCCTAAAAGCATTAGTTCCTGTTTGGGTTTAAGCTTCTCTGTAGCTTTTTGTAAATATCGTTTTTGAAGATTCTTTTTCTTCTTTAGTTGCGTCTTCGTTTGGTCCATAAGCTATTAATAATTTAATTTATTGTCCTTTTGGTTTAATATTTACTTCTAATAGCTGTGAACTTATAAATTTCCAACTTTCTAGTAGCTTTTCATGCCTTTTTATGCACTGAGGACTACTCCTGCTCTAGTTCTATCTTTGACATCTACCCTGAGAAGATTAAAATATGATTCAGTCCTATATTTTCTATTCCTTGTCCTTTTTTCTTTGTTTCTGTAATGGCCAAAATATCTACTTTGAAATTTTCCATTTCTTCAACTAATTTTAACTCTTTTCCATTTATTGGCCTAACATTCCATATTCCAAAATCAGTCCGTATTCGTTTCCAAGTTCATCTTCAAAGATCAAGTCGATTATATTGCACTTATTTCTCTGAATCCGTTTGGTTTTGGATAAGCAGGGGATTAGCCCACTGTACCTAGGTAGATGGTGGGGTTGGATTGAGGCCCCTACCAGACCTTGTTATTTTCTGTCAGGGTTAACTCCCCTGAACCTTTAGGCAGTCAAGATGTGCATGCAAGGCAGCAGGCTGTTATTTTCTGTCAGGGTTAACTCCCTTAGCCTTTGGTCGGTCACGATTGGCTTGTAAGGCAGCAGGTTGTTTTCTGTCAGGGTTAACTCTCTTAGCCTTTGGTCGGCCAAGACCGGCCTGCAAGGCAGCAGGAGACTCGTGGTGGATAGGATTATCTACTCCCCATACAAGTGCTTACCTGTCCACGGTTATTTTCATGTGTAGAAATATAATTTTTAAAGATTTATAATAAGTAACAAACAACTTATTTTTTACAACCTCACATAGAAATATGTATTGTTCAACAACAAACAAGTTTAACATATATCTTTGGGGACTTTTAAGAGTAGAAAATAAACGAAAATAAATCAAAACAAAAGACAACAAAACACCCAAGACAAAAAAACATGGAACAAAACATGTAGCCTTATGCACATAAAAGCTAATTCAAGCAATGTCACTGCTGACAGTAATAGTGATGAATTGAGTTGGTCAGTTATTGTGAAGAAGAAGAAGAAGAAGAAAGAAGTAGAAGTAGAAGAAGAAGAAGAAGAAGAAGAAGAAGAAGAAGAAGAAGAAGAAGAAGAAGAAGAAGAAAGAAGAAGAAGAAGAAGAAGAAGAAGATGAAGAAGAAGAAGAAGAAGAAGAAGAAGAAGAAGAAGAAGAAGAAGAAGAAGAAGAAGAAGAAGAAAAGAAGAAGTAGAAAAAGAAGAAGAAGAAGACCAAGAAGAAGAAGAAGAAGAAGAAGAAGAAGAAGAAGAAGAAGGAGGAGAAGAAGGAGGAGAAGGAGGAGGAGAAGGAGGAGGAGGAGGAGGAGGAGGAGAAGAAGAAGACGAAGAAGAAGAAGAAGAAGGAGGAGGAGGAGGAGAACGAGAAGGAAGGAGGAGAAGGAGGAGGAGAAGAAGAAGAAGGAGAAGAAGAAGAAGAAGAAGAAGAAGAAGAAGAAGAAGAAGAAGAAGGGAAGAAGAAGAAGAAGAAGAAAGAAGAAGAAGAAGAAGAAGAAGAAGAAGAAGAAGAAGAAGAAGAAGAAGAAGAAGAAGAAGAAGAAGAAGAAGAAGAAGAAGAAGAAGAAGAAAGAAGAAGAAGAAGAAGAAGAAGAAGAAGAAGACCAAGAAGAAGAAGAAGAAGAAGAAGAAGAAGAAGAAAGAAGAAGAAGGAGAAGAAGAAGAAGAAGAAGGAGGAGAAGGAGGAGGAGAAGGAGGAGGAGAAGGAGGAGGAGAAGGAGGAAGAAGGAGGAGGAGGAAGAAGAAGAAGAAGAAGAAGAAGAAGAAGGAGGAGGAGGAGGAGATCGAGAAGGAAGGAAGAGGAGGAGGGGGGAGGAGAAGAAGAAGAAGAAGAAGAAGAAGAAGAAGATGAAGAAGAAGAAGAAGAAGAAGAAGAAGAAGAAGAAGAAGAAGAAGACTGGAAGAAGAAGAAGAAGAAGAAAAAAAAAGAAAAAGAAGAATTTAAAAATTACATGAACCTTAGATCTGACTAAGACTAAGAGGTCACCTTTTCTTCGTTGGAAGGCCAAATGGTCTGCTAAACTCAAAGCATTAAAATGAAAATTCAAAATGAGATCAGCAATGCCGATGCGCGTTTCTCTCTATCTGAAACACGTCACTGTAGATCTACATCGTGTTAAAGGCAAAGAAAAAAATACGCTCATAGCCAGTGCCAGGCTCTCTCATGTTGACCCCAAAGACCCACCAGATAAACGAGATGATTGACATCTACGGTCGCATCAGCAAGCCACAGTTGCAGAACAGTCATCCTCATTGGAACAATTTGGACATATCACAGGAACAGCCATAACCGATGCCAACAAGAAGCATGTTTTCGCTGATAAAAGACTGATGATGGTCTGGAGTAAAATTGAATCGGGTCATATTGTTTGATGCAATCTAGTGTTCGATAGAAACAGAGAAGACGAATACATCCTCCTTCCTCTTGTTTTGAGTCTGAGCTCTAAACTTAAAATGTCTCATCAATTAACATTACAAAATAATTATCTAGCTTCTAATATTCTCATACATTCAGTATTTGTTTAAGAAGCTGCTTTTTTTGGTTCCTGATTTCTATCCCTTCAAACCCACCTCGTCACTCTTCATTTTCCTTTATTCCAGTCATTTACTTGCATCATCTGTTTCATCTTTTACTACTCACTTTTTGGCCCTCAACCAACATGTTATCAATTATCGCATTTCCAAGTCTCTTTACTCTCCAATGACTAACTTCCCTGGACTACCCATTACTACATGGTCTCTAATTTTTCTTTTAATCTGTCTGTTCGCCTGTTGTCTTTGTGTCTCTGCTTCGTCCTTTCAAGAAACAGCGATGCATGATAACCGATACATAATAACGAGTAACACACTTCAACACACACACACTTTCTCTCTTAGTCTCTAAAGACATACAATAATGTACTTCAATTGTCTACTGCTACTACTAGATTTATTAAACATTCCATATATTATGGTTTCAGAACCACTGTTGGAGTGAGACAAGGGTGCTTGCTCTCTCCGACCCTTTTCAATGTCTTCCTCGAAAAAATTATGACAGATGCACTCGACGGCCACCAAGGAACAGTGAGCATTGGTGGAAGAACAATCACAAACCTGTGCTTTGCAGATGATATTGATGGACCCACAGGCACAGAGCAAAAACTGAATAATCTGGTCAGAAGACTAGATACATCTTCCGCAGCATACAGCATGGAAATCAATGCAAGCAAGACAAAACTGATGACCAACAGTGCCACTGGAATCTATGCTGACATCATCGCCAATGGAGAGAAGCTTGAAACTGTGCACAAGTTTAAATATCTGAGAGCAATACTGTCGGATGAAGGATAAAAACCTAAAGTATTAACAAGGAGTGCAATGATAGCATTAGCATTAGCCAAGATGGGAACCGTCTGGTAAGACAACAAAGTCTCAAAGATAAAACTTATGCGCTCCCTCGTTGTTTCTTTACGCCTGCGAAACATGGACACTAACTGCAGATATAGAGAAGAGAATACAGGCAACAGAAATCAGGTGCTTTGTAAAACTGCTTGGTATCTCTCACAAAGATCATATCAACAATGAAGAAGTCAGAGACAGAATAAAACAAACCATTGGTCCTTAGGAAAATCTCCTCACCACTGTCAAAAGGCGTAAAATGAAATGGTTTGGACACTTGGTGAGAGAAGGAGGGCTTCCAAAAACCGTGCTTCAAGGAACTGTCAGAGGAGGCAGGAGAAGAGGCAGACAAAAGAAGAGATGGGAGGACAATATCACTGAATGGACGGGCCTGAAGCTAAGTGAGGCTGATGAGACGGGCGGAGGACAGGAAGAAGTGGAGAAGACTGGTTATTTGGTTATCGGTAGCGCCCCAACGGCCTCCACCATGGATGGATAGAAGAAGATAGAAGATATTATGTAGGAATGGTCACTTTTCGATAAATATTCACTATAGAAAACACATCTTCTATGACTGGATCTGTTAACTGGATGAATTTTATCTCCAAGCCCATTCCAAATTATGCAAAGAAATTCGGAACACCATATCAACGATTTTGGACATTCAGACACATTCCTATTTCAGGACTGACCTAATTATGTTTTTCCCGGGCGGCTGTGTGTTTGACACAAACAAACAAAACGCAGGTCCACCGTAAGCGCCAAAAAACACTGGGAAACCCAAAAATCCCCATCCCTTAACGCAGAATTCAAGCATGGGGGAAAAAACCAAACCCAACCAAAATCCACATAGCCTAAGCACTGAGACTAAAATCTTAAACTTTTACCGAGGCAAGTGAAATTCCCAGTTTAGGGCATGTACTACAAACAAGTTGGCAGAAATCTCATGGCAAACAGATGTTAATACTTACGTAGAAAATTGCTGATTCAATCCAGTGAAGGCTTTCCTTATTTATGCCCGATGAAAAAATTTGCTCCGTGCTCTGGACCACTCTGTTCTGTCTTGAGACGTCAACGCGGGTATCCACCTCTCACTTTCTGGTGTTTTTCCGGAGAACAGGAAAAATATGTGTAAGAGCATCTAATAGTATAGTTACAGCCCCAAAAGCAAAACAGGTGGTCCAAAACAATTTGCTTTTTCATTCAATACATATCAAAACTGATAGCTAATAATTAAATTATTTGACTAAATAAATAAATAAATGAAACTAAATCATTTTTATATCGCACAA
This sequence comes from Doris montereyensis, assembly GCA_037039925.1. NCBI lineage: Eukaryota > Metazoa > Mollusca > Gastropoda > Nudibranchia > Dorididae > Doris > Doris montereyensis. The sequence goes on from JAXRKP010001622.1 coordinate 41,336, forward strand.
AGTCCATATATGATTATGCTCCTAAGAGCGCCAGACATAAATGGTGGGAGGAAGAAGTTGTTAGTATGAAGCTTTAAGAAGTTCGTCTTGATTTTTCTTGAAAGAATTGTGCGAAGGAGATTGTCTTGTGGGTGACGATAAAGAGTTCCATATCCTAGTGAAGTTAGCTCAGGTGATAGCACGGCTTTCTTTTCATGGCAAGGTCCACGACTTTGATTCTAATGGTGGCCAGGGTTTTTTTCCTTCTGTCGATTCCTTGTATTTGTCTCATCTTCGTTACTATCTTTTCTTTTCCTTATCCAGTTCCCATTCTACCTTTTGATGTATGGGTTCAGAGAATGCCCTGTACTGGCATTTTCTGTTTCCTTCCAAAAAGTTATCTATGCTTCAATGCCTCTTTTATATTGACTTCTAATCTGAAATGATTTGTCCAGTACGTCCACGTTGTCTGTACATTCCAATGTTCTTGATACGATTCGTTTTGTGAGTGCCTGTTGTGCGTGTGGAAGCTTGAATGGACAGATATTAGTAATAGGAGATGTTGCAGTCTGTCATCTGTGGTTTTTGTTTGATTGGTGTAGAATAAGTATCTTCAGTGCCTGCATGTAATTACTGATCTGATCTGTTGATTCTGGTGTATTGCTTTGAGTTAGTGAATCTGTCATCTCTGATATAAGCCAGGCCTCTGCTGATCTTGTTGTGATGCTTGCCGTTAGCTCATCTGTCATGTTTGTAGTGACTGTAGGGTATGTTGGCTGTCGACTTGGTGTTGCTGGAGTTTCTGATGATGTCTATTACTTTGTGTATTATGTATCACTATCAGGCCTAGACAAAGCTGTGTGTGGTGACGGCAAACAGAACATTCTTGCTTGGCAAGGTCTGTGATTAAAACTCGTCCAAATGTGTTGGGACGCTTTGCGTTAAATTTCTGGCTGTTGTCAGAGCACTACTATTATTTGTCCTCTTTTTCAAATGGTTTACTGAGACCTGGGTGATTGATGTGTCGTAATTTGTTGGTTGCTGTAGGTGAAGATTATTGACCCGTGTTTGCAGTTAGGCCCATAAGGGATGGTCATGTGTGGTGAACATCCCAGTCCCCATGTAGTGGCGAAGACAGGAATTATTAGGAAGGGGTGACAAATTCCAGCCAGGCAATTAACGGTTTTGGCTAGGGAACCCTTACAGTTCTCTCCAAATGGTCCTAATGGCTGTACCTCGACTATTTCTTGTTGGCTGCATGGATGGTCGGGTGTCAGATACATTGACAAAACTTTAGGGGGCGACAAATTCCCATCAGGCAATTAACGGTTTGGCTAGGAACCTCACGGTTCTCCCCAAACAGTCCTACTGACGTAACCCTGACTCTTTTTTTATGGTAAACTGTGAAACAGAAATGGATGTTTTACGGCACTTCTAACCGGTAAGAAGGGGCTGTGCAGAGCATGACGACTGATAGACTGAGATAGCTATTGCATAGCACTCTGACGTATTAAAAGGGGTTGTGCAGGGCATGTATATATGGTTATATCGAGAGAGAGTGATACGGCCGCCCAGTAGATAGAGATGGGTCCATGGAGAGGCGCCTCTCCAGGGGCATGTTGTGATGTAATAACTCATACTTTGTCACCATTTAGAGATATAGATATTATTGATTGATTCGCATGCATTGTGAAATGATGATCTCTAGTTGATGGAAATGTCAGATTAAAGCGAAAGTAGAGTCACAATCCAAATCTTGCCTGCGTTTGTTTGTCTTTCCATTTGTTTGTCTACTGTTTGTGTCCCCAGTTCACATAATAATTGGGTGGCGTTGTCAAAACTTTTTTTATTCTCTACCTACTTATATTCTCTCTATCTATCTCCTCCTCCTCTTCTCTTTTATTTTCAAACCACCACTTTAACACCGCGTCTTGTTGAAAACTTATATTCTTCTCTACCTACTTATCTTTACCTATCTATCTCTCTCTCTTCTTTTTTTAAACTACGACTTCTAACACATACATTCGCGATCGCATGAAATACTCACGAAAATGCTCTCTATTTCTCTCTTTTTACACACACACGCACAACATTTCTCTCTCTCTCTCTCACACACACACGTGTGATCGCACTTTGCTGCAGAGGGAGTTATATTGTTTCAAAGACTTTAATATCGACTTGATTTAGATCTATTAGATCTACTTAAGAGCATAGATACAGATCATCTAGACCTAGATCTAGACGTCCCTAATACTAGAAAATCGATAATTCAAAAGTAAGCCTAATATTTTACGCAATCCCCAAGGCAATCCGTCACATCTTTTTCTTACCTTCAGCAAGTTTTTTGTCTGCGTCTTCCACAATCAACTCGAGCTGCCCTTCAATCAAGCTTGACAGACAATTCCGCCAAAGACATCTATGACGCCCACTTTGTAGATGAAACCGTTTCTATTGACAACAATGTGCTGAAAATAAAAAGATAAAGATAAATTTATAGGCACAAGTGGAAGCTCACCAACTGTACATCATTTATCCCCAGCAGGCTATTTCATTCAAAGTCCTACAAGTTCATGGCAGAAACATGTCCATATGGCATATCCTTTATTTTTTTCACAAAATATTTTGTAGGGTGAGGAAAGGTAAAAACAATCAAAATTTTGATGTAAATTACCCTAGCACTGACTGAGAAAATGGCAGTAAACCCGAATATTGGCGGTTAATTGCCAAATGTGGCATCACCGAAGTGACCTAGTTTCTGCCGATATCTTTCAACACTTTGACTCATCGCTGTGTGATGAAAGAGGTGTTGCGTGTCAGTGTGTATGTAAACACACGTACAAGCATAGGATATAGAGGAAAAAAACAAAAAACTGGCATCCATTTTCACAAGCGCACATCTAAACCTAGATTTATAATCCTCTTTAGATTATTAATAATGCCAGAGACTATCGAAAGAGTAAAGGGGCTGCTAAAACAAGGGAAACGTTTGAAGTGTTTTGTTTTTGTGTTATTTTCTTTGATTTTCTTACTTGCATTTTTCTCAAATGTAGTTTTTCAACACTAAAATTATATCTCCTCCGCCATTTACCAAACAATTTGTATCATATTGGGCACACAGGTTCCTCTTGTCAATGTTAATAGAATGAATCGTTTTTTTTTTATAGACTGTTCAACTTTTTGAGAGAGAGAAAAAATTGTAATAAAATGCTGTTTTTGTACATTCACGATATATAGTATTTTCAAAATTTCATTAAAAAAAACAACTGTCCAAAGTATATAAAAAAACCTGACGTCACTCTTTAGATATTGAATGGAAAAGACGATCTGCACAGGTTTTGAGTGATTTTAGTCATAACTAAGGGAGGAGATAGATTTTAAAAAGTGAATCAAAACCCAAGATGGCGGCCCGTTTCTATGGCAACCAAGGAAACTACAAACTTTTCAATGATATAGGATGACTGTATTTTTGACAGTTACTCATGTACATATCAAAAGCAATAACCTAAACTCAAAAGCAAAAAAATCACTTCAGGTTTTAGTTTATTTGTGGTTTAATTATTAAATTGATGAACGATTGATATCCATGGATTGGGGAGATAAAGACATCGCATTAACATTATTTTCATAACGATCTTTCTTTTGTAGCCTTTTATTTTAACTATTTTCCCAACTTGTTTATGGTCTTAACACCCCTTAGTTCATCCTTAAATGTATTTTGTGTAGAAATTAAAGCAAGTTACATATTGAAACTTTGTCAGAATATAATTCATGTTGTCCCCATGCACTGGTGTACTTATTGTATTAAAATTATGTCATGGCTGGTCTCTCTCAGTTGGAATATGGATAGTGTTGGCCGGCGCATGACGTAGAAGCTTTCTGAGACGTCTGTGCAATGTTATATAAGAGATCGCCAGGGCGATCTGAGGGATTAGTCAGGAGAGGAGACAGAGAACAGAGACGCCCACCAAGAATTTATGGAAACCTGAGGCGGGATGGGCCAGAGATAAAGTAAAGAGATAGTTGTATTTGTATTATTATTATCCTTATGTAGGCTTAGTCCTATCTACGTCCTAGATGTACCTCCGATTGAGGGAATGCTTTTGATGAATGAATGAATTATTAAATATAAATAAGTCACCAAACACCAACGATTTGTCTTGGACTTGGATATATTCGAATTTGTCCTGAGCTCGGTGAGCCATCACAGTGCAGAGTGCTACTACTACTGCTACATGATCTACTACACATGATCGTTTGTTCTGCAATCCTCCTCCGTCACACAAGTATTGATTTTTTCAAAGGCTGTGTTACTTTTAACGTTATTCACACACTCTTAGTAGAAAGTTACGGGCTTGACTTGAACTAAGGAAATGAAGCTACTTTGATTTTAGCTTATATAATATCTGAGACTCAAGTCCAATTGTGGGCAGTTGGCGGGGGCTAATGGTAGGTTCTAGTTATTTCCTATCCATCTTTCATTTATCTTTTATCTTGCTGTTTCCTCTTACTTCACCCTAAGCTCGATGGATGCAGAACTTCCCACCTTCGGATTGTGCAGAATCATTCGCAAAATCGATAGTGATTCCGCGATTCTGCAATGCGTACATCTATTCCGCGAAATCGCGTTTTCCCCGTAATACTTTCCACTTTGGGGAGGAGAAGCCGTCAAAAATTGAAATGTTCGTATTCACGTGCTTATAGACACCACTGCATGCTTTTGATTAGCGCCAAGACCAAACTTCTGCCGTAAGCTATTTACAGTCTATATAAGTTACAACCGCATGTTCTATTCAGCCATAATCAATTAAATCTTTGTCTCTATCGACTTATGGTTCGACTTACATTCGTCTTTGTGAATTTATTTCTATTTGGATTTATTTTATGATCGACTGCATAATTTGATCGTGTTTTAGTTTGGATTACTAAGTCTATTGTTTTTTGCTCAGATTGGTTGGCATATATCAAACGTCAGCAGATGAACGGCTATTAGACCTTTGCAGATTTGTTATCTAGTCTCATTTCAATCAAATTATATTATATATCTTTGTTTTTTTTGGTCACTCTGCCTATCTATCTATCTATAGCTTCCTTCTTCTCCATCTATTTCTCTCTCTCTCTCTCTCTCTCTCTCTCTCTCTCTCTCTCTCTCTCTCTCTCTCTCTCTCTCTCTCTCTCTCCCCCTCTTGAGTTATTTTTGATCGTGTTTTAGTTTGGATTTGTGCTGGATTACTAGGTCTATTGTTATTTGTTACGAATTACTGTAACGACGGACACATTTTTTTGTCAATACATTTCCATTTGGATTTACTTTCAACTTTCTGATTGAAATTGAGTGTTTTAGATTTGAATTTTTTATTTGTGCAATAGTCAATAGCATGGCGCCACCAGCAAAACGACCCAGAGTTGAACAGAAGTTTCGACAGGGATACACTGCAACATGGTCTTCCATTGTATCGTCAAAATTAGGTGACCATCATGCTCGCTGCACTTTATGTGAATCAGACTTTACCATAAAATCAGGAGGTGCAAACGATGTGGAAAGCCATGTTAAAAGTAAGAAGCACCAAGAGATGGACAAACTAAATTCAAAATTAAAACCGGTATCGTCTTTCTTCTCTGCAGCAAGCACGCCTTTGGCCCAGGGTGTTATGGTGGCAGAGATGTTATTCAATAAGTTCATTGTTGAGCACAACCTACCAATGGCTGTTTCTGATCGCGCAATAGTTTTTATTTAAGGAAAACAAATTGTGTGCACGGACAAAGGCAGCCGTAGTGACTAAATGTCTGGCTATGGATATTTCAGCAGCCACTGTAGAAGGGATGAGGACTCAGCCATTCAGCCTGGCCACTGGTTGTGCGGACATTTGATGAAAAGGAAGGACAGATCTTGTCACTTTAAAGACATGTGATGGAGTTTCCACCGGCGAAAATATATTTAACGTTCTCGACAGGCAGCTGCACTAAGACAAAGTTAGTTGGAGCAACTGTCTAGCCTTTTCTTGTGACAATGCCAGTGTCATGACTGGGGTAGACAATGGAGTCTCTGCTCACATCCATAAGCAGAATGCAGAGGTTTACATTAATGGTTGCCCTTGCCATCTACTTCATTTGGCAGCAAAGGCAACCACCAAAGAACTGACTGTGGACGTGGAAGACTAGCTGGTTGATATTTTCTTTTTCTTGGACAAAAGCAGCAAGAGGAAGAAGGAATTCCGTCAATTCCAGGAAGAATGTGGAGTTTAACTGCATGCTATCATTAAGCATGGTGCGACCAGATGGCTGTCATTTCTGACGTGTGTTGAGCAATTGCTTTAGCAATGGGATCCTCTTTGCCTGTATTTGAAAGACCAGTTAGATTCTCTCAATAGCTGTGAAAAAGAAAACGCCAAACAAGCGCGCCTCCTCCGGTTCAACAAATTTCTGAGAACAAAGCCGCAAAGCTTTACTGTCTCTTTTTAAAGGAGAACCTACCCATTTTTACCAATCCAAACCTCATGCTCCAAAAAGAAGCACCTCAAATTCACCGTCTAAAGGCAAGACTGCATGAACTCATTACAGATCTGGTAGTTCGCTTCATCAGGTCGGATGCTGTTACAGCATGTCCGTCAATTTTTGCCATAAAATTTGATGACAGGAAGTTGCAGCATTTACGAGAAAAAGACATCTTGATGGGTGGCGAAACCAGAGAGCTGTTCCACCTGCTGCAGGCTGATGCCACATTCAGTCAAAAAGAGGAGGACTGCTTGGTAAAAGATATCAAAAGTTTTTTCTGTGCTGCAACACAGTATATTTTAAAGAAATTTCCTCTTGATGACAACTTGTTGGAGAATGCTGCTGCGCTGGATGTAAGCAGAAGGCTGCGCACCAAATTCTCAATGCTGGATTGTTTTATTAAAAAATATCCATGTCTTCTGCCTCAAGAAAACATTAAACACCTTCCTTTAGAATTCTCCAAATTCCAGTCTTGAAGGAGGAAAGAGCAGACCGCCAATGGGACATGATTGGCCAAATCAGAAATTTGGACAACATTTGCAAATTCCCAAACATTGCCAAAGTTATGAAAGGATTGTGTTGCCTCAAACACTCAAATGCTGACACACAGAGAGTGTTCAGTCTGGTTCAAAAGAATCTCACTGAATCTCCACAGACACTTTGAGTGCACTCATAGTGCAAAAAGTGCATATGTCAGCAAGAAGTCTGGTCTGCCACCAACACAATTTCTCGTCAGCTCTTATAGCTACACCAAAAGCGCCTATTATAAGAGTTTGAAAGAGAACAATTAGAGACGTTGCTTCAGCAATGAACTGTATATATATATATGTAAATATAAGTGTTTCCTGTGATGTGAACTGTTATGTCTGTTAAATGGAGTTACATCTGCACAACCAGAAATCGGATTTGGAGTTAAAGTCGGCCCAAGAAAGATACACTGATACACCCCCTCCCTCTGTTTCGGTAAGTCGATTCCTCATTTTAATATGAAAATCTTCACTTTCAAGTGAATGAAAGAAAAAAAAAAAAACATCATGTTATGAAGAAGCTTGATTCTCAAACCAACCGCCACTAACAGTGTGATGCTCAGGTTAGCGGGGTAGCTGACAACAGGATTCGAGAGGTCGGGCAAGTGTGGAGGGAAAGCAGCATCCCACACTCGTTTCATGAAATTTAAGGACATCGGAGATTATTTTCTCAAATTTGAGGAGATATTCATTTCTTTGAGAGAAAAAGGAAACGGGTCATGTCAATAAGATAAAAACTTGACATACATGAGATTTGGTTGGCGGATACGTCACGAGAGAATCCATTTCTTCACCTGGAACTCTATAAGAGAAAGGAGAAAAAAAAAAACAAACAGGTCAATATAATAATAATAATTTAATCTTCTTCATTTAAAAATCAGCTACCAACATAAAGGCCAAAATGAACCGATACAAAATTCACACAAGCATTCAGCTGACACTATTTTTTTTAATATACAAGAGATGTGAGTGGCATCAAATCTATTCTTCTCTAAATCTACAACTGAAAATATTCTTACATAGAAAATAAGAGGCGATTTACAGCAAATTTAAAATCCAAAAAAGAAAAAACAAAGATTTAAAAAACGTTTTCCATCAAATCACGTTTCGTTTTGTGGTGATAATTGTATTTCTCCATTTCAGCCAAAGTTTGGCAGTTCTGACACATAATTCAAATGATGTGTGTGATTTGTTATTGTCTGGACATATACTATACCTGGTGGTTGAAAAGACATTTTTATACTGGTCCATGCACACGGGAATAGTTTTACGAATGACGAGTGGTTCAAGGGATTCCGTCAAGATTTGATCTCGTACTGAAAGGAGCTGGAAAATGGCTGAGGCAGTTCTGGTAATTTGTGATGAAAAATTGACGACAAGATCAGGATAAATCATATCATAAGACAGCCATTTACATGAAAAGAAATACGACGTAAGCTTGAAATATGAAGTACAGGCTCATGTGTGCAAGCCACTCCTAAGTAAACTAACAAAACAACGTTTCAATGTTTGTCATTGAAATTTACCCTGTCCACCATATGCGATGATCTCTATGGTGAAAAAGGGGGAAACAGCAAGATGAAAGGTGGGAGAAAATTGGAAAAGGAAAAAGTAGGACCTTTCAGCAGCATCCGCCAACGACTCAATGAGTCGTTTTTAAATCAAATACATTACATAGCTGCCTACCTTTTCAAATTGAAAAAAACTTGACCGTGCGAACTAATTCTAACCTGCACAACAGAGCGTATTATTTCAATAAACATCAATATTGGTCTTGATTAACCCCTGTTAAAATAAATAACAAAAAGTCTGCCAATCTCTGGCCTTTCCGACGAAGTCCAATGGTAATTTAGCGAACTCAGAAGGGCGTCCCCAGACCTTCACCAAAATAATGTGACAATATCCGAGTCTCTGCCATTCACTTAGGTTCTTTTTGAAAATGAATACAGCTGAACTCTCAAATACATACTTTTCAAGGTAATACAGTTTTTACTCACTGGATGGTAGTTATGACATTAATACTTGAAGTAGAGTTTTATGCATACAAAGTAGGTTATAAGCAACACACACATGTTCAAAACATACATAACACATGTGTTTTGGAGCAAAGAGAAAGGAAAGGCCAAAGCGACATGGAGATAAAAAAATATTGAAAGGGACCTTGAAAGAAGCAGCATGTCTTGGGAGGAGCTCAAGAAGCTGGCAAAAGACAAGGAAAGATGAAGAATGTTTGTTCGTGGCCTATAACAAGGGTGACAGGCGATGATGATGATAATGACTTGTTTTGTTTAGTATCCATTTACTTAGAATCAACTAAAAGTGCTACTTGAGGGCTTTGCAGACAACTTTAAAATTTTGCACAGACAGCTGCCGTCACAGGCAAAAAAATTCAACTCATTCAATGTTGGACATATTGTTGTGTTAACAGCATGTCAAACATATGTGTCCAACAAACTTTAGGAATTTGTTTCTTACATACACTTTAAGGCACCCACGGGACATTACTTAATCTTTGGTATTGCTGTTGATCATGATTTGAATAAGTTGAAGTGTGTTTATCGTAATTCAAATCGAAAAACAAATTATGACCGCACAAACCAATTATTACTTGTATGACGCTGCGTAATACATTGATAATTTAACTTGAATTAACCCCCTTTAAGTAAGGTAAAGAACAAAAAGTTTGCTAATCTCTGGTCTTTTAGGTGAAGTGCGACAGTAATTTTGCCAACTGAGAATCGTCATCACCGTACATCCTTTGCAATCTCTGAATCTCTGCCGTCAACTTAGGGTTTTTTAAAACAAACACTTAAACCTCATGTATGTGCTTCATTTCATCTGCCTGTCTCTCTTTTTCCTCCTTGGTTAGTCCCTTCTTGCAGGATTGTCTTTACAAGTCCTTCTGTTCTTATGGTATGCCCATACCATTTTAGTTTCCGTATTTTCAAGGTCATTAGAAGATCTTTGCAAGGCCCCATGGTTGAATTCTACATGTACTGCTGCATATGTCTTCAATGGATATGTGGTATTTGTAGAAAATGTCGATACGTTTCCGGAAGCATCTCATCTCTGTTGTTTTTATTCTTCTTGCCAAATCTGCAGCAAAGGTTCACAATTCGCAGGTACATGAGAATATAAATTTGACAAGGGAGCACATCAGTCTGATCTTGGAGGTGAGAAATTACACCTTCGATATGGATTTCAGTTTTGACAGTGCTGCCATTGGCTGTGCAATCAATCATGCATGCCACTTCTGGTTTGGATCCTGGTCCAAAAGAATGGCTCTGAAGTGCTTGTAGCTTTGAACTATTTACAAAGAGCTTCCGGTCCAAGACTCTGGTAGTGCTGATGCTGTTAGTGTTGTTGATCATTGTAACATATTTACTTGTAGTTTTGAAGGGAATTTCCCCGGGAGAGGAAGGCCTATGGCATAATCAATCTTGGTGTCTGTAAGCCCCTAGTGATTTGCGATATGATCGTTTTTGTGTGCCCTAGTTTGATTCATCGATTCGTTTATATTTGGAAAATGACACAACACTGTAGACATGTTTGAAATGGTATGAAAATTTCCGTTTCTAGAAATATCCTAGTTTTGGACTATAAATAGTAGGTACTGCCTAAGATAGGAGAGAGGGAATGACAAATGAAGGGTAGATTCCACGGCTCGTTATATCAGCTTCCATTGGATATATTTATGCTTGCTTCATTCCCTGATTGTCGACTGTGAGTATAATAAATAGCCTTGTTATAATTATTAATCGAGCCTTGGTGTTACTAGATTGTCTACGTCAACATCTAGACCTTCGTAACTTCCTTCGTAACAGTCATTTGTTTTAGTCTTGATCTCATATGCACTGATTGCCATGCCATAAACTTCGGAAGTTTTATTCAGGTGTTCTGCTACTACGCTGATGAGTTCTTTTTCTGATCCTGCTAATCCGTCAATGCCATTACAAGATGGAGGATTGTGATTGTTCTGTCCCCAATGATGACTGACCCCTCCAGACATAAATACGTTCAGCATTACATGGATGGTGGTAAGTTTTATGATTTTCAAACTTTTCTGGTTTTTTAATATCAGCAATCCAGGAAGTGACAGCATTTGGAGCCATAAGTGCCATTTTGGAGACAAATCAATGAACGACCTACATTATCTTCAGGACGTAAAAATCTTACCTGGCACACTGACATTCTGTCAATGACTAACCTACAGAGATGATTTAACTATCCGCCATTATTGACTAGACTTGAAAATCTTACCTGGCGCACTGACGGTCTGTGGGCACCCAGTAGCCATGATCCATGACGTAGTAGTTGCTGTTAATGGGAAGCGGGGTTCGCCCATCAGATAGACGTACTGTTTCCTGCAGATGAAAGTGCATGAAAATTTCCATCATGGTCATGCAGTATAAAAACTTAAAGGATGTAAAAGTCTATCCGGTTTTGGGCTGTTTTTGCTGTTGTTGATAAAATCTCCTGTTTCGTGTCACCCTACAGACACTGGGATAAGCTCCGGTTCTATACCCTTAATGGCCATGAAGGATTTTTTTTTATGAGTAGGGAGAATACATGTTTTCCCAATGAACAACGTCGGATCTAGCTTGATAGGATTCGAACCCAGAACCTCATGATCTCAAGCCTGGCAACCTAACCACTTAGTTACATTGTACCCTGCTCACTGATTATAGCAAAGCCAGTGATAAAGAGCATAAGTGCTCTTATATCCATTGTCAAGCAGAGGGTAATGCGGCATCAATACCTAATGAATGTACCATAATACAGTGCTTCTCATACTATCTGATGTCACAGGACCGGCAGTTGTTGTTTTTCTCAGACTCCCTACTAGTGATAAGCCTAGTTGCTACAACTGAGGTGTCAATCATCATCATTGTTTCCGAGGGCTTTATTTCTGAAAAGGACTGTGTATCTACGATTTGTTAACGTGGATATTGATCCGATTGTGCTATATAACAGAGTTGCCAACCATTCAAGTATCATATCATCGTAAATGTTCCGGAAAATTACAAAATTTGAGTGCATGTACAGAAATCTAAAGCAGAGTACAGTAAAGCGTTGGTATTACTATATTATTTGCGAGACATGACACATAACATTTTTTTGTGTTTATAAATATCAGCAATCCAGGAAATGATAGAGATAGATAGATAGAGATGGAAAGAGAGGAGAGAGAGAGAGAGAGAGAGAGAGAGAGAGAGAGAGAGAGAGAGAGAGAGAGAGAGAGAGAGAGAGAGAGAGTGAGAGAGAGAGAGAGAGACAGAGAGAGAGAGAGAGAGAGAGAGAGAGAGAGGGAGAGAGAGAGAGAGACATAGAGACAGACAGAGAGAGGCATACACACACAGATAAAGATAGCTAGAGAGAGAGAGAGAGAGAGAGAGAGAGAGAGAGAGAGAGAGAGAGAGAGAGAGAGAGAGACAGACAGACAGACAGACAGACAGACAGAGGTAGTAAGAGACAGAAAAAAAGGGGAGGGGGCTTGGAGATAGATGGGAGGGAGCGTAGTTCCCGTGCTCTGTGCCTCGTCTACTTCTTCTTACCTTGGGCACAACACACACCAATTCAAGGGTAATCGTTACGTTTTCTTTGATGTTTTTGGTTGTATTTTGCCTCATTTACAATTGGGTCTACGTTTATTATGCTTTCCTCTCTATTTCAAGTGGTTGAAGCCTGTGCATGCCTGAAATTCCCGATGCGTGCTTTCCTTGACAACAACTAGGCCTATAACTTTAAGAAAGACCGCAATCAATCTCTCTATCTCACTCTTCCCTATCTCTATCACTTTATCCCTCTCTCAGACACATACATACAGACACACTCACATACACTACCAGAATTAGGTATAGAGCATCCTTCAATGCAGACACCTGTACAAGAGTATTGTATTACACTATTATTACAGGTCGGCCTTCTACTACTACTACCTCCCCCTCTCTCTGTCTCTATCTCTCTCTCCCTGTCAATTTGTCTGTCTGTCTCTGCTCATTAGCGGCTTTACCTCATTCCTCATTCTCTTATTTCCTCTTCTCTTTTCTTTTTCACTTTTTTATATATTTTTTTTATTACATACATACATTTGGTTTCTACTATTATGAGGCTTACTCATGGAATCTACGTGATGGGTCATCACATGACTGGCCACCTTTTGGCGCCATATAATGTCACCACGACCACTAAATTATTCTTGTATCGTTATTGTGTGACTGAGGAAAGGCGGTTTTGCCCTAAACTTTTCTGTCTTTGTAACTGCCTCTGTTCTACCTATTAGGTCTTCATATTCAACTTCGTATTTCCCCTCTACTAGTTACCGGCCTACTGCAGTACTATTTCTTTATCATTAGATACTTCTACAACAGAAGTATTGATTTTTTTTCAAGGTTGCGTTACTTTAACGCTCTTCGTATACTACTGGTAGAAAGTTACGGACTTGACTTGAACTAAGGAAGTGAAGCTACTTTGATTTTACTTTATATAATATCTGAGACTCAAGTTCAATTGTGGGTGGCTGCTGGTGCTACTGGTTAGGTTTTACTTATTTCCTTTACCTTTTTCATTTATCTTTTATCTTGCTGTTTCCTCTTAGTTCGCCCTGATATCAATGCATGCGGTGGACACGGTAAAATTGAATAAAAGAAAAAACCAAATGGACAGCTACACCATGTCATGAAGAAACTCAATTCTGGCCAAACCAACAGCCACTAACGATGCAACGCTCGGGTTAGCGAGGCGGCCGACGACGGGCTTCAGGATACGGGTGAGCTGTGGAAGGGATGCTGCGCCCCACACTGTTCCTGAAATTTAAGGACATTGGAGACAAATGTCCCAAATTTGAGGAGATGCTGATTTTTTTTAAGGACATTTCAGGAGAGAAATTTTCTTCAGGAGATTTGAGGAGACTACCCCCTGAAAATTACCTGAACATTTCTGTTTAAGCGTGTAGATTTAAAATTCTACTTTCGCCACCACTCAGAACTTAGCAGACAACATCGAGTGCTTATAAGTTTCTCAAAAGCGCACGAATATATAAGCAGACAAATGCACAAAAGTGAAAACAAAAGTAAAACAAGTTATAGTATACAATTATATGCCCCCTCACATTCTACCCTTTCCAAACTACTACAAGACCAAAACAATTACATCATATATTTGACGTAACTTACCACCAATCACTGACAAAGTTGTCCGCCCACCACGATCGCAATACAAGAGATTTCTGAAGTTTTGGACCCAGACCTTTCTGAGAGTGGGTTAAAAAAAAGAAAACAACACATATGCAACTTGAACAAAAATTTCCATACAAGTACAGATTTTCATTCAATCACACACAATGAGTAAACTTACTCAGACAAGTATTTTCTTCTATACAGAGCAAAACATCCAAAATTTGACCTGACAAATCCTGATATGAGTATGTCCAATGTGTGTAGTCACAACACAAAAACGTTTCACGAAGATCAGCATTTTAAAATAGTCTAAGACAAAAAAGAATCTTTCTTTTTAACTTACAAAATCAACAGCTAATAAGTATGTCTATTCTACGATGAATTCGTTGTCACTCTTTCCTCAAATTCGATAAAAAGTTCCACTTGTTCTGTTCAACAGAATTTCTAACATGTCCATCTCCAATGTATTCTATACTACCTGCTGGCTTGGGGTATCTTTTTATATGACATTGTATTCTCAGGAAAGTTACTCTTCTCTGCATTCCTCACTCAGGTGTGAAGAAGAGAAAGAAAAGGAGAGAAAGATTTTGTCAGAAAGTCAGTATGAAGCATCCACAAGGCTGCTGTACTGTATGCTCCCCAAGGTATTGAGGATTTTGAATGAAACAGCCTGCACGGGAAAACATGATGCATGACGGTGAGCCTTGAATTGTGCAGGGATACAGACTATAAATCCATCTTTATTTTTAAACTGGTTTACTGTGCTGTTCACTATTTATGCACACGTTATTTTCCTTCCATAATTTCCAATACAAATGATTACCTCAAACTCCTCTGCTTCTTTTGTGAACATTTCTAGTTTCTCAGGTTCATTAGCAAATACTGAGTGAGAGAATCCATGAGGTTTTTCATGGATTCTCGTAGCTGCGGGGACTGGCATTCTAGGAAGGGAGCTCTGATAGGAGTACAAAGTTGGCCACCAGCCCGTCAAGGATCGCACGATGACCGCCCATGCTTTTGTTGTGGCAGACTGGCGGCCGTCGGCTCATCTGTGACAAAAAATAGTTAAAACATTATTAATTTTTCCTCGTAAACAGAGAACTTTCATTTAAACATGTTACAAAGTAACTCGTTACGCTCTAAGAATCTCGCCATTTACCATCTAGATAAGCCAAACAGTGGAAACTGTTTTGCCAGCATATTTTTACACTGCACCTTTGCAATTTGAGCTCAGAGGATGGCTTTTGAGTGAACGTTCACTTTCACTTCATTGGTTACACTAAGTTGTGTAAGGCATTCACAAAAACTGTGATGGGGTGATTCCCAGGGGACGGGGACAAGCTTTAAAAAAAACAACTTGACTTTATCACCCCTTTAAAATTTAAAAAGAATATTACGTAAGAGCATTACATTTAAATACATGTACAGGAAATATAAAGAAAAGGGCAGCAATATAAACAACCCTAATGTTATCAGGAATGCCAACATTCTAGAATCAAAATTCAAGAGAGATCTGTATCATCATATTCTTGTAGACGTACACTGCTGGACGGGCAAGACTAGGTTTTGGAGTTCGAGTCCCGTATGGTAACTACCTATAAATCTATGGGTTTATTTTTCAAAAGTATATCAAGCCATTGTAGTCTTGCAGACTATTCATCCTCTGATTCTATAAAACATGAGTGAAATTTTCACAGGTATCATGTGCATGTTGTGCAAGTTACAGATCCCACAGCAGTTATTAAAAAGGTGTGCCCCCTCCTCCTCCTGATAGGCTCTAGCCAAATAATTACTCAAACACACACACACAAAACCCAATAAAAAAAAAGCAAGAACATACAAAAAAACCAGTGAATCATCTCTTCTTTTTGTTTATCTTCATTTCTTTACATTCAAATCCACCTCTTCTCACCAAACATTCTTCATCCTCCTTTACCGCAGTCATTAAAAATTTCATCTATTTTTTCATTTTTCTTACTCACTTTCTTCCACAGCTCTTTACTCTGCAGTTACTTTACTTCCCCCAGAACATTTAACTACACCTACAATTTCCTAATGTTCTCTTCAGGTAAGACCCCCTCCTGTCTCTCTACTTATCTCAACAATGGCGACCTATAATGCAATACTAATAGATGCAGACGTGTCACTCTTGGCATGAAAAATCCTAATCCAAGCTAAAAACTACTTTACTGCCACTCAAATTTTTTTTTGAAATCAGGACCTAGATGTAAAAAAATCAGGATCCGGGGAAAAAAATCAGGACACACAACCGATTTCAGGTATAGAGTCAGCTGGTCGCCTAATCTTGAATGCAATAATAATAAAATACGGTCATTGTTGACGCTGGTTCTGCCTTTTCCCAAGTAAAAATATCCATTATAACAGCCCCCCCCCCCCCCCAATAAAACCTGAATTGTCGCACTAAATCAGCATTACAGTTGCCTCCTTCTCACTCATTGTTTACATACTGGAAGTGGAAGACATACTCACTTTTCCTTTCTTTCTTATCAGTGGTCACTTATCTTGCTAACCATTGCTATCATGTTTTCACACACACATGCCCACCCCACTTCTGCTAATCAGTCAGACATACGTGCATGACATACCTGTCAATTATCATCCAACCTCTATTCTTCCTTGCATTTGCCTTTCACTTCATAAATTGTTGCTCACTCCCTCTCTAACACACACACTCACATACATTCGCGACCGCATGAAACACACACGAAAATGCTCTCTATTTCTCTTTTTACACACACACGTGCGACATTTTTCTCTCTCTTAGATTTCTTAGATCTACTTAAGAGTACAGACATAGATCATCTAGACCTAGATCTACACGTTCCTAATGCTAGGGACGTTTAGATCTAGATCTAACAAGTCATTGAATATCAGCGAAGCCTTCTGCTTGATCAATTTGAAATTCAGGGCTCAGTAATCGCGGTAAGCCTCAATAACATGTAATCATACAATAATTTTTGAAGTCTCGAACAAGTACAGCACGAATACTCTGAAGAATGGATAAAGAGACCAATATATAAGCGAAGAATCGATACACCATTACTCATAATAACGAAATATGACAATAAGTGACAACTCCACTAATAAAGACAGAACAAACACGTGACGTTTCGGGTATAAGCCTTCGTCAGACAACAAACGAGAAATATCTAGAATCACCATGTGATGTCAGAAGAAAAACAGAAAGGAGAAAAAAGACAGCGATGATAAGAAACGTAGTAGAGGGGGATGTCAAGAATGAGCGAGAATGGAAGGTTCAGATCTAGAATGAAATAAAAATATGAAAATAAGTAAGTAATAAAAGGTGAGAAGGAGATAGAGAGAAGGAGAGAAATAGAGAAAGAGAGAGAGAAAAAGGAAGGAAAAAAAGGCAGGGAAGAAAGAAAGGGAGAGAGAGACATATGAGTATGGGAAACAAGAATGAAAAAATAGGATAACTATAAGACTAGATCTATACCTCACTGGGTCTAAAAAGAAGAAATGATAGAGAATGAATAAAGAGAAGTATCAATCAAGGCAAAAATTTACACTGAAGGTGCGAAATGTATATATATATATAAATTACAAATGTACCGATGCAATAAGGGAACATGTTACCTACTACATCTACTTGCTCTGGTGAGACTTTATACATTCGATTGAACAAGAGTACTTTGCTTCTTTAAAAAAGTTTAAATACATATAAAACACTAAGCAGTGATTTTTTTGTATATTTACTGTTTTCGAAATGAAAGGCATTCTAAAAACGAAACACCAGTACTATTTAATAATACTCACACAACCACGCATTGTGCGCAAGTAAATATCGTAACAAGAGTCTTCTGGAAACTGTGAGCAACAAAAAGAGGATCATCCCTGACAGAGAGCAGCTGAAAACGGTCAGCAAGGCTGGATGTGTATCTGAAGATTGAAAGAGAAAAGCACAGAAATAGAAAATGAAACACATTTCATCCAATTAAAATTTGTAATAAAAATATTATCAGTCATTATGTCCAATTATGAACTAAAAGAAAGAAGACAAAATGTACTTCTGACAGAACAAAGCAATGCATTTTTGATGTTTTACTCTATCGTCAATTTACGTCTGACAACATGTCAGACTAGCATCCTGTCCAGGAGATGATTATTATCACCAAATTCCTATTACACTATAGAAACTGGAATAAGCTCCAGCTCTATGGGTCATTATGGCTTTAAACGAATGTTTTAAGTCCAAACTGGATTAAATCGAAAAACATTGAAATGTATAAATGTCAGAACAACATCCTGAACGGATGGCTAATCTGAATGATTCACAGAAGAATAAAATAGAAAAATAAAAACCGCAAACTACACGGGCAAATAAAGCTTCAAAGTTTGTGAGCATTATAACTCAACAAATTTGCCCTGAAGAACCTTAATCCATTGTTGTTTCATGAAACCTAGGCTTCAAAAGGAAATTGCATGACAACTATTTTAAATCTTTTTTTAAAAACAAAAAACTTGTTGCATTCTTTTTCTTTCTTTCTTTTGCGTATTCCTTTAAACTGCTCTTTTCCAAATTATAAGCCTTAAATATAATGATATTTTTGAGTGCATCACTATTGCAAGAGGCAAAAAACTAATCAATAAATACTGTAAACATAGTTACCTTTAGGGAATGGCAGAGCCATTTCCAAAACTTTGAGCTTATAAGCAATTGGATGAAAAACACCTGCATCGTACAATCGAACGACAGCAACGCCACCTATGGTCATTCCGAGGCTAAAGAGTGATCCTGGCCATAGTGCTCTTGTGATTCTGTTTCTGTGATTGATAAAACACAAATACGACATAGCATTATACTCTCAAACCCACAACAAATTCTTCATACACTTTCATGAGAGAAATATATTTTTAAAATGTAGTATTTTCAGCGTAAGATTTACAAAATCGCTTTCTAAAAAGAAGTCGGCAATTATGCTTCAAATATATATACAAATTCTTCAGTGAATGAGTAATCAATTCATGAAATCAGCCTCCCGATATCATTATATTTAACAGTGCCAACAGTGAAGCATTCAAAGCAAGAACAGGCCTCACACACTCAACATTAACTGAGCCTTAAATAATATCACAAAACATTATATTATGTCAGAGTAAGAACACTTTAAAAACATCCTGCATTGTGTAAAATTAGAATGTTAAAAAAACAAATATATCTAAGTTAAAAGTTATTTCGCTTGATCACTGACATTTTAGCTAATCCTGAACTATGACATACCACACACGGAGCTGTGAAGTCAAATGTCATATTATATGTCAGAGCCAAGTTGTTTTCCTACCCAAATGACTTGAGATCAGTTCAAAACAAAAATTGATATCAAGAACTTAAAACAAAGATTGGCATCAAACAATCAAAATGCACAGCCGAAAACATGACGTCTTTTTTAAAAACCTTTTAAAATTCAAAACAAACAATGAAATGAAAAGAACTTACCTGGCAATGACAATATCTCTGTGCAGAGCCCAAATTCTGCCTTTGATTAAGTGGCTGAAGGAAACATCTCCCTTATCTTTATACAGCGTTGTGGCAGCTGATTTTTCCTCCGTTCCAGACATGACCGAAAATATTCACCAGCAGTGACACAGTTGATGCTCTCAGACTGGTGATAATGATAATAAAATAAATTGTAAATCAGATTAAACAAACAAAGACAAACTAAAAGTTCTTTTCTTGCTATCTTTAACAGTTTCCATTCTACCTTTCGGTGCATTGGTTTAGTTACCCACAATGATCATTCTTCAGGCTACCATGTCCTGACATTTTCTGTTTCCTTCTGTGAAAGTTACATTTTTTTTCACTTATCTTCTTTCCACTTTCTCCTAGGTCTACCTTTTGGTCTTTTACATTGGGTTTTCGCATTGTATACTGATCTAGCTATTTCTTTTTATTCAGTCTGTTTACATGCCCAAACCATGATCTCAGTTGATTTATTTCTATCTTAGTTTTAATGTCATCTGCTTTGGTTTCATCTCTTATTGTTGTGTATATCTGACTTTGTTTCTTTTACTTTTCCCTACTTGGTACTTGCAACTCTTCTGAGATACGTCATTTCAGCTGCCTGTACTCTACCATATTCCCTACTGTCTAAGGTCCAGGTTTCACTGCCAAAGAGAAGAGCAGGACAGTAAACTGCTTTGTACATATACTGCCATTTTGGTTTCGATTGACATTTCTTGTTTACCTACCAATTGCCTTTCCTAGATAGTTATATATTGCCATTATCTTTTGGATTACCTGGCTGAATTCTTCTCTTAGTTTCCCTCAGAATTAACCATTACTCCTTGGTAATTGCAATTTTGAACTTGTTCTAATTTCTCTGCCCAGTTAAAGGTTTTGTGATTTAGCTTCCTTGGTTTATAGCATTTTTTTTGCTTTCTTTGCATTTGCTTTCATCCCTTTTTATTTAGTTAATTTTTCAGCATGATGTAATTTAACATCCAAAGCGGTGTAACGTCAACACATCTGGTCAGTATAAATGTTTGATATATCATAATATGTCAGTTATAAGTTTCTCTATTTCAGTAAAAATTCTCTTTATTTCAATAAAAGCTCTCATTTTTAAAAATAAAATGAAAATTAGTAACATACAATAACTAAGAAGAATCTGTTGTGATCGTATAAAAATGTGTCTTATAGTTATAGTCATTGCGGGTGATTGTTTTGCTGTTAAATGTAGCTAAGCAAAGCTGGTGTTATTTAAGAGAAATTTGGGACATTCCTTGGCATCAAACAATCAAAATGCACAGTTTAAGGGTTTCTTGGATTTTGATTTGATTTGATTTACCCACATCCACAACTAAGGTGATCTCTGGGTTTTTGGTAGGATTTCTAATTTTTGCCTGACTGCCCTGTAAACAGCCAAGGGATCTTTAACGTGCACAGAGTGTTGTGATCTGCACACGGGACCTCCTTTCTTTCATCCGTCTCTGATGGGACTAGGTGGCGATCCACCTACCTGGACCAAGGGGGTAAGATTTTGCTCGAAAAAATCAATAAAAGTTTTCAGCCGTCGCTGAATTGTTCATCTGTCAGGGATGACACTGTCCTGAGTGTCTGTATGGTAAATCCACCCCTGATATATAGATTTACATTTCTAGATATTCTAGATTTAGTATGAAGATCTCTATATAGCCTGTATAAATCTAGATCTAACTTCCAACAACATCGGTCTGATAACCCCCCCACTACCTTTTGTTGAGAGGCCGAGACCTTGCCTCTGGACGACTGAATTCCCTGGATTTAAGGGTAATAAAAAGAACTAATAAATCAAAAACTGGCATTTAAAACAATTAAAGCCTTTAATCGCTCCTGTCCCATAGTGTTTCGGATAGATATTGTTATTCATTTGTGATACATTTGACAGCTTTGACCATTTGGGTTGAATTACAACATTGATACTTCTTATTAATCTTATCCTTTTCTTTCAAATGTTTCATGTCCCCGTGACCACTTTGTGACCAAATGTTATCGGCTCCAAATAATAAACAATAGAAGCAAAACAAGGGGGGTTTTTTCTCGCTAATAGTCAACCATTTGACAGTATCATGGGTTTCAAAGCCGAAAAAAATTAATGTCTTTCAGTTGATGAGGTCCTAAATGTTTTATCTGTAGCTTATCCTCATGCTTCAAACTTTTGAAATTATTTTTTTAAAAGAAAATTTATCTACCTCATTCACCCTTTAAATTAATAAACACAGTAATTACATTAACTATTATGATCACACAGATCAATAAATTATTATAAGTTTGTCCACAACAAGACTCGACAGAAACAAGTACCATCTCACTGCCGTGATCTGTTTGTAATTAGATCTAGATCTACATACAAACAATTATCGACTAGGCAGCTGTGCTAGGCATTACGCTGGCAGGTAAAAAGAAAATTATCAATCTTTTTTCTATTTTGAATTTCGGAATTTTTAAAAGTTTAAAATACAACATAAAGATGATAATTTAAATTGATATTAGTATAAAATTGATGTTAACTCATTAAGTGTTAATATACATGAGCAAAGCTGAAAGACTAGGCCTAAAATTGTCAGCCAAACGAATAAAATACATAAGTTTTACCTGTTTTCATTTACGCATATATATGCCAATGCACCAAATGTGGGACACTGATGCAAAGTGTCCCAAACAATTCTTACCCGCCTAGTCTTTCAGGCCTTCACTTTGACCTACATTGGGTTCTCATTACGTAGTGAAGATGATCAGCTCTTGAGGACACAAACGCAAAATGTCCCCCTCTAAAAATAGACTCACTCCCACCGCTCGTTTGGCGTGTCCCGTCACATCATGTGATACCACTTAGTTACAGGCTTTGTCTAATTACTACACCAGTAGTACTAGATCTATCTACAAGAACAAGCACTGAAAGTTTTCAAGGCCTTCAATAAATATGTAATATTTTCATTCTAGAGTGATTCAATTGTTCATCTGTCAGGGATGACACTGTCCTGAGTGTCTGTATGGTAAATCCACCCCTGATATATAGATTTACATTTCTAGATATTCTAGATTTAGTATGAAGATCTCTATATAGCCTGTATAAATCTAGATCTAACTTCCAACAACATCGGTCTGATAACACCCCCCCCCCTCCCAACAACATAGATTTAGCTTC
Organism: Doris montereyensis; assembly: GCA_037039925.1. NCBI lineage: Eukaryota > Metazoa > Mollusca > Gastropoda > Nudibranchia > Dorididae > Doris > Doris montereyensis. The sequence continues at coordinate 64,181 of JAXRKP010001622.1, forward strand.
TAGATCTAATATATATATATATATATATATATATATATATATATATATAGGCCACTGTTATCCGCAAGGTGCCTTGCGAATAACGCTTGAACATTGGTCCGCAAGGCACCTTGCCGATAGTCTTGCTTCTGTGGCGGCATTATCCGCAAGGACCGGAATTTTGGTCAATTTCACAGATAAGCATGTCTTGAAAAGTGTGTAAGTATTCTGTTCAATTCAGTACCACTCCTCCCCTGGTGTGTATGATTGTGCCTGTTCAGCAACCTAATCTTTTTATCCCTTTCTGCGACGTATAATGAAATGAGAAGTCAAAGAAAATTCTCATTTGTCGAAATTTATTTGAAATGTTAATCTGAGAGGATAGTTTAAAAACAATTTACAACCTTTTAAACAAAATACACCTTGCGGATAACGCTTGTACCTTGGATCCGCAAGGCACCTTGCGGATAATGACTCCCATATATATATATATATATATATAAAATATATATATAAAATATTCAGCTTAACTTTCACTTTTAGTGAATTTATTCTTTTCATTTGGATAGAAAACAGGTCTGACCTAGAATCTAGGTCGATCTAGATCTTAGTCCAGATTCGAGATTCAGCAACTCCAGACTCTAGCTAGACTAGATTAGACCTAGATCAACTCTCCTAACTTCTTAGTCAGAAAACCTCCTCTGACCGAGACATTTTAATAATAATTTTGATAAGAAATGCCATGAAACTAAGATTTCTGGGCTTGGAATTTAAAAAACCCAGATCTACTCTAGTTCTAGACTAGGTCTCAGTGTAACGATATACCTCACTACTATAATGTATAGATATAAATCTAGATTCTAGACCTTAGATATATCGAGCTAGATTTAGATCTAGGACTGGGTCACATTTCAGTTTCTTCGGCCATCGATATATGTCAAGGTCGTGGTGGTCCATGAAATGGAGAAGAGGACGGCTAGACAGATAAGAACGGCTAACACACACAACACTGACAGAAATATATGATACACTACAGATAGATCTAGATCTACACAACAAAAGCAGTAATGAGAGACGACGAAGGGGGTATTTGCAAGTCATGATGCTGCTATACAGCAAAATGTAAGCCTACAGCAAAGCAAAAGATTCTAGATTTAGGGCTAGATCTAGATTCTAGTAAGCTTTTAAATTAAGTCACAGTACAACATTTACATTATCGAGGCACGGGGCCATATGATTGCAGACAGTGAGAATGGATTACAAAATGAACTGCAAGCACGTCGTCGTAAACAGGTCCCTACAATTACAATGAAAGATTAAGAATCACTCACAGCTTATGCCTAGATCTGTGTAGATCTATAGTATGTGAGTCCAAAGTCCAAGGTTACCTGGCTGGCACCGTTGACGGTTTGGTGTTTGGAAACGCAACGCAATGGTGCAAACAATTATCGTCGCAGCTTACTTTCTCTGAATTAATTTATATAACAATTACACAATCGTCAAATACACCTTGAGTAGAATACAGATCTAGAGTTATATCCTCATGGAGTAATTTCCAAATCCCTTATCAGCGATGTTGACACGATGAGCACGTCAACCGGTACCAGTGCCCATGAACGCCTTAGTGTGTTAGCCTACGCACCAACATGGTTAAGTCTTGATTCTGAACCCTCGTTCGTGACAGGGTGGAGGGAGGGCGGCCTGTCGTTAACTAGGTTACAAGTTACAATACAAGGCTCAATACGACTTATTGCGTCATCGCTCTGCTTTAGCGAGCGCGCGGGCAAGCAGGCATCCTCTGCTCGCCACGTCTCTCGAGTGCGCTCCTCAGTCTTTGCTACGGACATCAACGCTCAAGCGTGCAGTCTATGTAGATCATTGCTTTTATATTTTCTGTACTTTAGTTCATGTAATACGCTTTTAGACCAGCGTTGGTTCAGGCCAAGGCCGTTTATAACCTATATAGACGGCCTTGTTCAGGCTCATAATGATCTCTCTCTCTCTCTCTCTCTCTCTCTCTCTCTCTCTCTCTCTCTCTCTCTCTCTCTCTCTCTCTCTCTCTCTCTCTCTCTCTCTCTCTCTCTCTCTCTCTCTCTCTCTCTCTCTCTCTCTCTCTCTCTCTCTCTCTCTCTCTCTCTCTCTCTCTATCTATCTCCCCCTCTCTCTCCCTCCTCTCTCTCTCTCTCACACACACACACATTTTCTCTCTCTCACACACACACACTTTCTCTCTCTCACACACACACACACACTCTCTCTCTCTCTCTCTCTCTCTCTCTCTCTCTCTCTCTCTCTCTCTCTCTCTCTCTCTCTCTCTCTCTCTTTCTCTTATCTATCTATCTTTCTTTCATGTACATCGTAATTAAATATTTCAACTTCACCGTAATACTAGATTCTATCTTTGGTATACACATTAGCGTAAAATTAACTTTGGTGTACATAGTAGCGTAAGATTATCTTTCATGTACAAAGAAACATTATGTTTTCCTGTACACAATAATACAATATTTCATGTGCACTGTCATATTATATTTCTTGTACACACTAATGCTGTCATCCATGTACACAATAATGCAGGTTTTCATGTACACAGTAATTCTATTTAAGTAATATTACCTTTCATGCACACAGTGTTACTATCTTTCATGCACACAGTAATACTACTTGTCATGTACATAATAATACTACCTGTCATGTACACAGTAATAATATCTGTCAATACTGTCATGTACACAGTAACAGTACCTGTTATGCAAATTTATTGAAGGCGCTGAAAACCTACAGCGATAGTTCTCAGAGATAGATCTAGATCTAGTAGTTAGACAAAGCCTGTTAGTGATGTCACGTGATGCGACGGAACAGACGACGGGACACGGTAAGCAAACGGTGAGAGCGAGTCTAGTTTTGAGGGGGACATTCTGCGTTTGTGTCCCCAAGAGCTGACCATTTTCACTAGGTAATGAGAACCCAATGTAGATCTAGATCTAGGTCAAAGTGAAGACTTGAAAGACGAAGCAGGTGAGAACGGTTATGGACACTTCGGCTCAGTGCCCAAAGTATGGCGCATTGGCATGCGTAAATGAAAAATGGCAAAACTTATGTATTTTATTCGTTTGGCTGACAACTTTAAGCCCATTTTTTCAGCTTTGTTCATGGATATAACATTTTATGAATTAACATGGAATTATACACTAATATTAATTAAAATTATCAGTTTTTATTTAATTTTTAAGTTGTATTTTAAACATTTAAAATTCCAAAATTCAGAATTTAAAAAAGATTGATAATTTTCTTTTTACCTGCCAGCGTAATGCTTAGCGCAGCTGTCTAGTCGATAATTGTTGTATGTAGATCTAATTACCCAGGCAGTGGACTGGTGAGCACATGTACGGGGAGTAGATGATCCCGCCCTCCACGAGTGTCCTGCTGCCTTGCAGGCAGATCTTGGCTGACCAAAGGCTAAGGGAATTAATCCTGAAAGAAAACAACCTACTGCCTTTAAGGCAGGTCTTGACTGACCAAAGGCTAAGGGAGTTTACCCTGACATAAAATAACAACCTGCTGCCTTGCAGGTTGGTCTTGAATGACTAAAGGCTAAGGGAGTTAACCCTGACAGAAAATAACAATGCCCAGTAGGGGGTCTCAAGGTGGCAGCCCCACCATCTACCTAGGGTACAGTGGGCTAACCCCTGCTTATCCAAAACAACCTGATTCAAAGTAATATATACAATGATATACCCGGCTTGAACTTTCGAAAACGATTCTGGAAAAGACCACGGACTGTGATTTTTGGAACATGGAATGTTAGGGCAATTAATGGAAAGAAGTAAGAATTAGCTGAAGAAATGGTAAAATTCAAAGTAGACATTTTGGCTATTACAGAAACAAAGAAAAAAGGACAAGGAATAGAAAATGTAGGACCAAATCACAGGAGTAGATGTCAAATATAGAGCTAGAGCAGGAGTAGGCCTCCTAATGCATAAAAGGCAAGAAATGCTACTAGAAATTTGGAAATTTGTAAGCCCACGGCTATTAGAGGTAAATATTAAACCAAAAGGAAGAAAAATTAAATTATTAATAGCTTATGGACCAAACGTAGATGCCACCAAAAAAGAAAAAGATATCTTCGAAAATGATTTATTTACAGAGAATTTCAAACCCAAAGAGGAATTAATGGTTTTAGGAGATTTAAACGCTAGAGTAGGCAACAATGTAGAAACATCAGGAGGAGTAATAGGTAAGGTAGGAAAGACAACAACTTCTCCAAATGGAGAGAGACTAATCGATTTTTGCATCATAAAGATATCCACAAATATACAAGAGTAAATAAAGACAGATTTGAAAAGTCAATCATAGACTACATAATAATAGTTAGCAGCTCCCTTTTTTTACAGTACAATGGATGTATGAGTAAACAGAGAAGCTGAAATATTTAGTGATCATTACTTAGTGATAGCCAAAATGAGATTATTAACTGAAGAAAACAAACAAAAAAGGAAAGAGAAGAAAGCTACTAAACTCAAAATAGAAGAACTAAATAAACCAATAGTAAAACAAATGTAGTACCAATCCAGGATAAAAAGATCTATCAGTGAAAGGCAGATGGATCTGAAGGAAAGCACAATAGAAGAAAAGTGGCAAATATATAAAGAAACACTCCTCAGTTGTACTGAAGAGGTCTGTGATAGGAAACAAATTAAAGGAGATAGGAAAAGAACAGCATGGTGGAATGAGAATGTCAAGACTAAGATCAAAGAAAAGAAAGATGCCTGGAAAAAATACTTTGAAACAAAGAGACCAGACGATAGGATAGATTACGTGAGTAAAAGAACTATCGCAAAAGAGGAAGTTAGGAAAGCAAAACAGGAACAGTGGGAAGAGTTTGAACAAAGACTTCAAGAAAGATATCAAGGAAATCAAAAGTTGTTCTGGAGAGCAATGAAGAGCATGAGAAAAACCAAAGCATGCCCAATACGACAAATTAAGGATGTCAAAGGAGAAATAATGAAAGAAGACAGCGAAATCATGGAAACGTGGAGAAAGTATTTTCAGCAATTACATAATCCCTCCAGAACATATGAAACAATGAGTACAGATCAATTATTAAGAGTAACAAGTAATCCAGATGAGATAGCTGAAGATGTAGATATCTCAATGGAAGAACTTCAAACAGCTATAAGAAAAGTGAAATTAGGAAAAAACCCAGGAGCAGATCAAGTTTATCCAGAAATGATTAAAAACCAAGGAAGAGAGGCAGACAAACTACTACATGCAATATGTCAAGAAGCATGGAAGTCCAAACAGGTACAAGACGACTGGAAAAAGGGAATGGTAGTACCAATACATTATAAAGGGTCAACTATGGAATGCTCAAACTATAGAGGGATATCACTACTTAGCGTACCAGGAAAAGTGTATGCCAAGATTCTGGAAAAGAGACTAAGGAAAAGAGTAGAGGATCAGATGGAAGAGCATCAGAGTGGATTTAGACCAGGAAGAAGTGTACAAGACCACATATTTACAATTAGACAAATAATAGAAAAATTCCTTGAGAGAAACACTGACTTGCACCTGTGTTTTATTGACTTAGAAAAGGTATTTGATACTATGAGGAGGGAAGAACTATGGCATTCACTAAAAGAACACAACGTAGAACAAAATTTATTAGAAGCCATTAAAAGATTTTACAAGAAACCAACATGTGCAGTGAGAGTAGCTGGAAATGTATCTGAAGAGTTTGATGTAGATATAGGAGTATGACAGGGTTGTTTCCTAAATCCTCTTTTGTTTATCACAGTTATGGATTCAGTTGCAAGGTATCCTCAAAAATGAAGAAAATGAATGTAGGTATGTGGAAGCTCAAACCAGTAAATGTATCAATGCTTTCATTTGTCTGATGATTAGTTTTGTTTGGAAAATCAGAAAGGGACCTCAGGTCCAATATCAATTAAAAGGGGAATGAGAGTAAATGCAAAAGAAAACCAAAAACAATGCTAGCAACTAGGAAGCTAAAACACAAAATCTTACATTAAGCAGGGAGAATTTAGAACAAGTTCAAAGCTACAATTACTTAGGAGTAATGATTAATTCAGAGGGAAAACTAAGAGAAGAAATCAGCCAGAGAATCCAAAAGGCAAGTGCAATATATAACCATATAGGAAAGGCATTTGTAGGTAAAAAGAATTGTCAACAAAAACCAAAATGGCAGTATACAACACAGTTTATTGCCCTACTCTGCTCTATGGCAGTGAAACCTGGACCTTAGGCAGTAGGGAATACAGTAGAGTGCAGGCAGCCGAAATGAAATATCTAAGAAGAGTAGTCGGGAAGACTAAAAGAGACAAAATCAGAAACAAAACAATAAGAAATCAAACCAAAGCAGATAGCATAAAAACTAAGATAGAAATGAATCAACTGAGATGGTTTGGGCATGTTAACAGAAGAATGACAATAGAATAGCTAAATCAGTATACATTGCTAAAACTCAAGGTAAAAGAGCAAAAGGCAGACCTCGGAGAAAGTGGGAAGAAGATATAAAAGAGGCATTAACGCAAAGAAATTTAACTTTCACGGAAGGAAACAGAAAATGCCAGGACAGGGCATCCTGGAGAAAGATCATTTCGGGCATCGAAAACCCATACACCGGAAGGTAGAATGGGAACTGATAAAGAAAGAAAGAAAGATCTAATTACAAACAGATTACGGCAGTGAGATGGTACTCGTTGCTGTGGAATCTTATTGTGGATGAATTTATAATAATTTATAGATCTACGTGCTCATAATGATTACTGTAATTACTGTGTTTATCAATTTAATGCTAAATGAAATGAGGTATATTTTCTTTTTTTAAATATAGCTTCAAAAGTTTATTGACTGATAGTGTTATAAGCGTAGAAAACAAAAAAGCGTTCGTTTTGCTTCAATTGTTTATTATTCGGAGGCGAAACATTTGGTCAACAAGTGGTCGCGCGAACGTGAAACATTTGAAAGAAAAAGTTAAGAAGTATCAACCCATATGGCCAATGCTGTCAAATACATGACAAACGAATAACAACATATATCCAAAACACTAGGGGACAGAATCAAATAAATGCTTTAATTGTTTTAAATGCCAGTTTAGAATGGTTTAATAAGGAGTATAAATACTTTAAACCAAAGAGATATCAATCGATTTGCATCTTTGATTTTTTATTTGATTTGATTTACCCATATTCACAACTAAGGTGATCTCGGGGTTTTTGGTAGCATTTTTAATTTTGCCCGGACTGCACGGTAAACAGCTTAACGTGCATATAGTGTTGTGATCTGCACACGGGACCTCCTTTTGTCATCTGTCTCCGATGGGACTATGTGTCGCTCCACCTACCTGGACTAGATTTCGTTTGAAAAAATCGAGAACATTTTTCAACCATCGGCGGGGCTCGAACCAACTACCTTTGGGTTGAAAGGCCGACTTCTTGCCTTTGGACAACCAAGTCATCATTAAAGAGCAAACGAGCTCAATTCCTTACACATATAAGAAAAGAAAGTACTTGTGACGTCATATTAATTTGTTGATCTGTTATTCTTTCTTAGTATTGTGTATTAAAGTGTTCCTCTCGGTGTTTAGGGTTAAATCCTCTCCTGCTGTGATGCATACAGTAATTCTGCCTTTTATGCACACAGTAATACTATCATTCATGCACACAGCAATACTACATTTCATGTACACAATAATAGTACCTTTCATGGACACAGTAATAGTACATTTCATGTACACAGTAATAGTACCTTTCATGCACACAGTAATAGTACATTTTATGCACACAGTAATTTTAACTTTCATGCACGCAGTAATAGTACCTTTCATGTACACAGTAATAGTACCTTTCATGCACACAGTAATAGTACATTTCATGCATACAGTAATTCTAACTTTCATGCACACAGTAATACTACCATTCATGCACACAGCAATACTACATTTCATGTACATAGTAATAGTACCTTTCATGTACACAGTAATAGTACATTTCATGCACACAGTAATTCTAACTTTCATGCACACAGTAATACTACCATTCATGCACACAGCAATACTACATTTCATTTACATAGTAATAGTACCTTTCATGTACACAGTAATAGTACATTTCATGCACACAGTAATTCTAACTTTCATGCACACAGTAATACTACCATTCATGGACACAGCAATACTACATTTCATGTACATAGTAATAGTACCTTTCATGCACATAGTAATAGTACATTTCATGCACACAGTCATACTACCTTTCATGCACACAGTAATACTACATTTTTTGCACACAGTAATACTACCTTTCATGTACACAGTAATAGTACCTTTCATGCACACAGTCATACTACCTTTCATGCACACAGTAATAGTACCTTTCATGCACACAGTAATAATACCTTTCATGCATAATAGTAACAGTAATAGTACCTTTCATGCACAAAGTAATAGTACCTTTCATGTACACAGTAATAGTACCTTTCATGCACAAAGTAATAGTATCTTTCATGCACACAGTAATAGTACCTCTCATGCACAAAGTAATACCACTTTTCATACACACATTAATACACCTTTTCATACATACATTAATACAACTTTTCATACACACATTAATACAACTTTTCATACACACATTAATACAACTTTTCATACACACATTAATACAACTTTTCATACACACATTAATACAACTTTTCATACACACATTAATACAACTTTTCATACACACATTAATACAACTTTTCATACACACATTAATACAACTTTTCATACACACATTAATACAACTTTTCATACACACATTAATACAACTTTTCATACACACATTAATACAACTTTTCATACACACATGAATACAACTTTTCATACAAACATTAATACAACTTTTCATACACACATTAATACAACTTTTCATACACAGTAATATTACATTTCATACACACATTAATACAACTATTCATAGACACATTAATACAACTTTTCATACACAATAATATTACATTTCATACACATATTAATACAACTGTTCATACACAGTAATATTACATTTCATATACACAATAATACAACTTTTCATACACAGTAATATTACATTTCATCAACACATTAATACAACTTTTCATACACAGTAATATTACATTTCATACACATATTAATACTACATTCCATAAACACAGTAATACTACCTTTCATACACACATTAATACCACCTTTCATGCACACAGTAATACTACCTGTCATGTACACAGTAATACTACCTGTCATGTACACAGTAATACTACCTGTCAGTAATACTACCTGTCATGTACACAGTAATACTACCTGTCATGTACACAGTAATACTACCTGTCATGTACTCAGTAATACTACCTGTCATGTACACAGTAATACTACCTGCCATGTACACAGTAATACTATCTTTCATGTACACAGTAATACTACATTTCACGTACACAGTAATACTACCTCTCATACACACAGTACTACTACCAGTCATGTACACAGTAATACTGCCTGTCATGTACACAGTAATACTACCTTTCATGTACACAGTAATACTACCAGTCATGTACACAGTAATATTACCTGTCATGTACACAGTAATACTACCTTTCATGTACACAATAATACTATCAGTTATGTACACAGTAATACTACCTGTCATGTACACAGTAATACTACCTTTCATGTACACAATAATACTATCAGTTATGTACAGTAATACTACCTGCCATGTACACAGTAATACTACCTGTCATGTACACAGTAATACTACCAGTCATGTACACAGTAATACTACCTGTCATGTACACAGTAATACTACCAGTCATGTACACAGTAATACTACCTGTCATGTACACAGTAATACTACCTGTCATGTACACAGTAATACTACCAGTCACTTACACAGTAATACTACCTGTCATGTACACAGTAATACTACCTGTCATGTACACAGTAATACTACCTGTCATGTACACAGTAATACTACCAGTCATGTACACAGTAATACTACCAGTCATGTACACAGTAATACTACCAGTCATGTACACAGTAATACTACATGTCATGTACACAGTAATACTACCTGTCATGTACACAGTAATACTACCAGTCATGTACATAGTAATAGTACCTTTCATGCACACAGTAATACTACATTTCATGTACATAGTAATTCTAACTTTCATGCACACAGTAATAGTACATTTCATGCACACAGTAATTATAACTTTCATGCACACAGTAACACTACATTTCACAGCAATATACATCTCATGTACATTAATAACCTTTCATGCACTAGTAACACTACCATTCATGCACACAGCAATACTACATCTCATGTACATAGTAATAGTACCTTTCATGCACATAGTAATAGTACCTTTCATGCACACAGTAATAGTACCTTTCATGCACACAGTAATAGTACCTTTCATGCACACAGTAATAGTACCTTTCATGCACACAGTAATACTACCATTCATGCACACAGCAATACTACATTTCATGTACATAGTAATAGTACCTTTCATGTACACAGTAATAGTACATTTCATGCACACAGTAATTCTAACTTTCATGCACACAGTAATTCTAACTTTCATGCACACAGTAATAGTACCTTTCATGCACACAGTAATAGTACCTTTCATGCACACAGTAAAAGTACCTTTCATGCATATGGTAATAGTACCTTTCATGCACAAAGTAATACCACTTTTCATGCACAAAGTAATACCACTTTTCATACACACATTAATACAACTTTTCATACATACATTAATACAACTTTTCATACACACATTAATACAACTTTTCATATACACATTAATACAACTTTTCATACACAGTAATATTACATTTCATACACATTAATACAAATTTTCATTCACAGTAATAATACATTTCATACACACATTAATACAACTATTTATAGACACATTAATACAATTTTTCATACACAATAATATTACATTTCATACACACATTAATACAACTTTTCATACACAGTAATATTACATTTCATATACACAATAATACAACTTTTCATACACAGTAATATTACATTTCATCAACACATTAATACAACTTTTCATACACAGTAATATTACATTTCATACACATATTAATACTACATTCAATAAACACAGTAATACTACCTTTCATACACACATTAATACTACCTTTCATGCACACAGTAATACTACCTGCCATGTACACAGTAATACTACCTTTCATACACACAGTAATACTACCTTTCATGTACACAGTAATACTACCTGCCATGTACACAGTAATACTACCTTTCATGTACACAGTAATACTACCTTTCATGTACACAGTAATACTACCTTCATGTACACAGTAATACTACATTTCATGTACACAGTAATACTACCTTTCATACACACAGTAATACTACCAGTCATGTACACAGTAATACTGCCTGTCATGTACACAGTAATACTACCTTTCATGTACACAGTAATACTACCAGTCATGTACACAGTAATATTACCTGTCATGTACACAGTAATTCTACCTTTCATGTACACGGTAATACTATCAGTCATGTACACAGTAATACTACCTGCCATGTACACAGTAATGCTACCTGTCATGTACACAGTAATACTACCTGTCATGTACACAGTAATACTACCAGTCATGTACACAGTAATACTACCTGTCATGTACACAGTAATACTACCAGTCATGTACACAGTAATACTACATGTCATGTACACAGTAATACTACCTGTCATGTACACAGTAATACTACCAGTCATGTACACAGTAATACTACCAGTCATGTACACAGTAATACTACCTGTCATGTACACAGTAATACTACCTGTCATGTACACAGTAATACTACCTGTCATGTACACAGTAATACTACCTGTCATGTACACAGTAATACTACCAGTCATATACACAGTAATACTACCAGTCATGTACACAGTAATACTACATGTCATGTACACAGTAATACTACCTGTCATGTACACAGTAATACTACCAGTCATGTACACAGTAATACTACCTTTCATGTACACAATAATACTATCAGTTATGTACACAGTAATACTACCTGCCATGTACACAGTAATACTACCCGTCATGTACACAGTAATACTACCAGTCATGTACACAGTAATACTACCTGTCATGTACACAGTAATACTACCAGTCATGTACACAGTAATACTACCTGTCATGTACACAGTAATATTGCCTGTCATGTACACAGTAATACTACCTGTCATGTACACAGTAATACTACCTGTCATGTACACAGTAATACTACCTGTCATGTACACAGTAATACTACATGTCATGTACACAGTAATACTACATGTCATGTACACAGTAATACTACATGTCATGTACACAGTAATACTACCTGTCATGTACACAGTAATACTACCAGTCATGTACACAGTAATACTACATGTCATGTACACAGTAATACTACCAGTCATGTACACAGTAATACTACCTGCCATGTACACAGTAATACTACCTGTCATGTACACAGTAATACTACCTGTCATGCACAGAGTAATACTAGCAGTCATGCAGACATTAATAATACAATTCATGCACACAGTAACGCTACATGGTTTGAACACATTTATACTACCTTTCATGCACACAGTGATACTATCGGTCATGCACACATCACTACTACGTGTCATACACACATTACTACTACTACTACTACTACATGTCATACACACATTACTACTATATGTCATACACACAGTACTACTACATGTCATACACACAGTACTTCTACATGTCATACACACAATACTACTACATGTCATACACACAGTACTACTACATGTCATACACACAGTACTACTACATGTCATACACACAGTACTACTACATGTCATGCACACAGTACTACTACATGTCATACACACATTAATACTACATGTCATACGCACAGTAATACTACATGTCATACACACATTAATACTACATGTCATACGCACAGTAATACTGCCTTTCATGCACACAGTAATACTATCGGTCATACACACAGTAATACTACATGTCATACACACAGTAATACTGCCTTTCATACACACAGAAATACTATCGGTCATACACACAGTACTAGTACTACTATATGTCATATCATATCGGTCACACAGTACTACTATATGTCATATGTCATACACACAGTAACACTGCCTTTTCATACACACAGAAATACTATCGGTCATACACACAGTACTACTACATGTCATACACACAGTACTACTATATGTCATACACACAGTAACACTGCCTTTCATACACACAGAAATACTATCGGTCATACACACAGTACTACTACATGTCATACACACAGTACTACTATATGTCATACACACAGTACTACTACATGTCATACACACAGTACTACTATATATCATACACACAGTACTACTATATGTCATACACACAGTACTACTATATGTCATACATACAGTACTACTATATGTCATACACACAGTACTACTATATGTCATACACACAGTACTACTATATGTCATACACACAGTACTACTATATGTCATACACACAGTAATACTGCCTTTCATGCACACAGTAATAGTATCGGTCATACAGTACACTATATGTCAGTAATACTACATGTCATACACACAGTAATACTACACGTCATACACACAATAATACTATCGGTCATACACAGAGTACTACTACATGTCATACACACAGTAATACTACATGTCATACACACAGGAATACTACATGTCATACACACAGTAATACTACATGTCATACACACAATAATACTACATGTCATACACACAGTAATACTACATGTCATACACACAGTAATACTGCTTGTCGTGTACACAGTAAAACTACCTTTCATGCACACCGTAATACTAGTTGTAATATACACAGTAATACTACTTGTAATACACACATTACTCATACATGTCATGTACACAGTAATAATACCTGTCATGCACACAGTAATACTACCTTTCAAGTGCAAAGTAAGACTACTGTTCATGAAGACAGTAATACTACCTTTCATGCACACAGTAATACTACCTTTCCTGCACACAGTAATACTACCTTTCATGCACACAGTAATATTACATTTCCTGCACACAGTAGCTGTATTATCCATGGGCACAGTAGTATTACCTGGCATACACACAGTAGTAATACCTTTTATGCCCACAGTAATAAATATTACTTTTCATGCACGCGGTAATAATACCTTTAATGCACACAGTAATACTACCCTTAATGCACACAGTAATACTATCTATCGTACACACAGCAATACTACATTTAATGCACACAATAACATTATCTGCCATGCCCACACCAATACTATCTGTCATGCACACAGTAATACTATCTGTCATGCACACAGTAATACTATCTGTCATGCACACATTAATACTATCTGTCATACACACAGTAATACTATCTGTCATGCACACAGTAATGCTATCTGTCATGCACACAGTAACAATATCTGTCATGCACACAGTAACACTATCTGTCATGCACACAGTAATACTATCTTTAATGCACACAGTAATACTATCTATCGTGCACACAGTAATACTACCTTTAATGCACACAGTAATACTATCTATCGTACACAATAATACTACCCTTAATGCACACAGTAATACTACCTTTAATGCACACAATAATACTATCTTTAATGCACACATTAATACTACCTTTAATGCACACAGTAATACTATCTATCCTACACACAATAATACTACCCTTAATGCACACAGTAATACTACCTTTAATGCACACAGTAATACTATCTTTAATGCACACAGTAATACTACCTTTAATGCACACAGTAATACTACCTTTAATGCACACAGTAATACTATCTTTAATGCACACAGTAATACTATCTTTAATGCACACAGTAATACTATCTTTAATGCACACAGTAATACTATCTTTAATGCACACAGTAATACTATCTATCCTACACACAATAATACTACCCTTAATGCACACAGTAATACTATCTTTAATGCACACAGTAATACTATCTTTAATGCACACAGTAATACTATCTTTAATGCACACAGTAATACTATTTTTAATGCACACAGTAATACTATCTTTAATGCACACAGTAATACTATCTTTAAGGCACACAGTAATACTATCTTTAATGCACACAGTAATACTATCTTTAATGCACACAGTAATACTATCTATCGTGCACACAGTCATACTATCTTTAATGCACACAGTAATACTATCTATCGTACACACAATAATACTACCCTTAATGCACACAGTAATACTACCTTTAATGCACACAGTAATACTATCTATCGTACACAATAATACTACCCTTAATGCACACAGATAATACTACCTTTAATGCACACAGTAATACTATCTATAGTGCACACAGTAATACTATCTATCGTACACACAGCAATACTACATTTAATGCACACAATAACATTATCTGCCATGCCCACACCAATACTATCTTTAATGCACACAGTAATACTATCTTTAATGCACACAGTAATACTATCTTTAATGCACACAGTAATAATATCTTTAATGCACACAGTAATACTATCTTTAATGCACACAGTAATACTATCTTTAATGCACACAGTAATACTATCTATCGTGCACACAGTAATACTATCTTTAATGCACACAGTAATACTATCTATCGTACACACAATAATACTACCTTTAATGCACACAGTAATACTACCTTTAATGCACACAGTAATACTATCTATCGTACACACAATAATACTACCCTTAATGCACACAGTAATACTACCTTTAATGCACACAATAATACTATCTTTAATGCACACATTAATACTACCTTTAATGCACACAGTAATACTATCTATCCTACACACAATAATACTACCCTTAATGCACACAGTAATACTACCTTTAATGCACACAGTAATACTATCTTTAATGCACACAGTAATACTACTTTTAATGCACACAGTAATACTACCTTTAATGCACACAGTAATACTATCTTTAATGCACACAGTAATACTATCTTTAATGCACACAGTAATACTATCTTTAATGCACACAGTAATACTATCTTTAATGCACACAGTAATACTATCTATCCTACACACAATAATACTACCCTTAATGCACACAGTAATACTACCTTTAATGCACACAGTAATACTATCTTTAATGCACACAGTAATACTATCTTTAATGCACACAGTAATACTATCTTTAATGCACACAGTAATACTATCTTTAATGCACACAGTAATAATATCTTTAATGCACACAGTAATACTATCTTTAATGCACACAGTAATACTATCTTTAATGCACACAGTAATACTATATATCTGCACACAGTAATACTATCTTTAATGCACACAGTAATACTATCTATCGTACACACAATAATACTACCCTTAATGCACACAGTAATACTACCTTTAATGCACACAGTAATACTATCTATCGTACACACAATAATACTACCCTTAATGCACACAGTAATAGTAC
The DNA here is from genome assembly GCA_037039925.1 of Doris montereyensis. Classification (NCBI taxonomy): domain Eukaryota; kingdom Metazoa; phylum Mollusca; class Gastropoda; order Nudibranchia; family Dorididae; genus Doris; species Doris montereyensis. Next base: position 80,745 of record JAXRKP010001622.1, read on the forward strand.
CTTTAATGCACACAGTAATACTATCTATAGTGCACACAGTAATACTACCCTTAATGCACACATTAACACTATCTGTCATGCCCACAGCAATACTATATGTCATGCACACAGTAATACTATCTGTCATGCACACAGTAATACTATCTGTATGCCCGCAGTAACACTATCTGTCATGCACACAGTAATACTATGTGTCATGCATACAGTAACACTATCTGTCATGCACAGAGTAATACTATCTGTCATACACACAGTAATATTATAATTAATGCACACAGTAATACTATCTGTCATGCACACAGTAACACTATCTGTCATGCACACACTAATACTATCTTTAATGCACACAGTAATACTACCTTTAATGCACACAGTAATACTACCTTTAATGCACACAATAATACTATCTTTAATGCACACAGTAATACTATCTTTAATGCACACAGTAATACTATCTTTAATGCACACAGTAATACTATCTTTAATGCACACAGTAATACTGTCTTTAATGCACACAGTAATACTATCTATTGTGCACACAGTAATACTACCTTTAATGCACACAGTAATACTATCTATCCTACACACAATAATACTACCCTTGATGCACACAGTAATACTACCTTTAATGCACACAGTAATACTATCTATCGTACACACAATAATACTACCCTTAATGCACACAGTAATACTACCTTTAGCGCACACAGTAATACTATCCATCGTACACACAGTAATACTACCCTTAATGCACACAGTAATACTATCGATAGTGCATACAGTAATACTACCTTTAATGCACACAGTAACACTATCTGTCATGCTCACAACAATACTATATGTCATGCACACAGTAATACTATCTGTCATGCATACAGTAATACTATCTGTATGCCCGCAGTAACACTATCTATCATGCACACAGTAATACTATCTGTCATTCATACAGTAACACTATCTGTCATGCACACAGTAATACTATCTATCATGCACACAGTAACACTATCTGTCATGCACACAGTAACACTATCTGTCATGCCCACAGTAACACTACCTTTAATGCAGACAGTAATACTATCTACCGTGCACACAATAATACCAGCCTTAATACATAGAGTAATATTACCCTTAATGCACACAGTAATAATATCTTTAATTCACACAGTAATACTACCCTTAATATACACATTAATAATACCTTTAATGCACACAGTAATACTACCCTTAATACACAGTAATAATATCTTTAATGCACACAGTAATAATACATATCATGCATACAGTAATACTACCTTTAATATACACAGTGATACTATATATCGTGCACACAGTAATACTACCCTTAATGTAGACAGTAATACTATCTACCGTGCGCACAGTAATACTACCCTTAATGCACACAGTAATACTATATATCGTCCACACAGTAATACTACCCTTAATGCACACAGTAATACTATATATCGTCCACACAGCAATACTATCCTTAATGCACACAGTAATACTACCTTTAATGCACACAGTAATACTATCTATCGTGCACACAGCAATACTATCCTTAATGCACACAGTAATACTCCTTTAATGCACACAGTAATACATCTAGTGCAGACAGCGATACTACCTTTAATGCACACAGCAATACTATCCTTAATGCACACAGTAATACTATCACACAGTAATACTATCCAGTAATTAATGCACACAGTAATGCACACAGTAATACTACCTTTAATGCACACAGTAATACTATCTATCGTGCACACAGCGATACTACCTTTAATGCACACAGTAATACTATCTATCTTGCACACAGCAATACTATCCTTAATGCACACAGTAATACTATTCTTAATGCACACAGTAATACTATATATCGTGCACACAGTAATACTATTTTTAATGCCCACAATAACACTATATTATGTCATACCCACAGCAATACTATCTGTAATGCACACAGTAATACTATCTGTCATACACACAGTAATACTATCTGTCATGCACACAGTAACACTATCTGTCATACCCACAGTAACACTATATGTCATGCACACAGTAATACTATATGTCATGCACACAGTAACACTATATGTCATGCACACAGTAACACTATCTGTCATGCCCACAGTAATACTACCTTTAATGCACACAGTAATACTATCTATCGTGCACACAATGATACTACACTTAATGCACACAGTAATACTACAATAATGTACACAGTAATAATACCTTTAATGCACACAGTAATAATACCCTTAATGCACACAGTAATACTACCCTTAATGCACACAGTAATACTATCTATAATATACACAGTAATAATATCTTCAATGCACACAGTAATAATACCTTTCATGCATACATTAATACTACCTTTAATATACACATAATACTACCTTTAATACACAGTAATACTATCTATTAATATCAATAATACTATATAATGCACACAGTAATACTACCTTTAATGCACACAGTAATACTATCTTTAATGCACACAGTAATACTACCTTTAATGCACACAGTAATACATGCACACAGTAATACTACCTTTAATGCACACAGTAATACTATCTAATAATGCACACAGTAATACTATCTTTAATGCACACAGTAATACTATCTTTAATGCACACAGTAATACTATCATACACACAGTAATACTATCTATAATGCACACAGTAATACTACCTTTAATGCACACAGTAATACTACCTTTAATGCACAGGTAATAATATCTTTAATGCACACAGTAATACTACCTTTAATGCACACAGTAATACTATATATCGTCAACAAAAGTAATACTCTCTGTCATGCACACAGCAATACCGTCTTTAATGCACACAGTAATACTATCTGTCCTGCACACAGTAATACTATCTGTCATGCACATAGTAATACTATCTGTCATGCACACAGTAACAGTATATGTCATGCACACAATAATACTATCTGTCATGTACACAGTAACACTATCTGTGTGCACACATTAATACTATCTGTCATGCACACAGTAACACTATCTGTCATGCACACAGTAATACTATCTGTCATGCACACATTAATACTATCTAATCATGCACACAGTAACACTATCTGTCATGCACACAGTGCAACACTATCTGTCATGCACACATTAATACTATCTGGAATGCACACAGTAACACTATCTGTCATGCACACAGTAATACTATCTGTCATGCACACAGTAACACTATCTTTAATGCACACATTAATACTATCTTTAATGCACACAGTAATGCTATCTTTCATGCACACAGTAATACTATCTGCCATGCACACAGTAATACTATCTGTCATGCAAACAGTAACACTATCTGCCATGCACACAGTAATACTATCTGTCATGCACACAGTAACACTATCTGTAATGCACACAGTAATACTATCTGTCATGCACACAGTAACACTGTCTGTCATTAATACACAGAGTAATACTACCTTTAATGCACACAGTAATACTACCTTTAATGCACACTTTTAATAACACTATCTTTCATGCATACAGTAACACTATCTGCCATGCCCACAGTAATACTACCTTTAATGCACACAATAATACTATCTGTCATGCACACACAGCAATACTACCTTTAATGCACATACTTTAATACTACCTTTAATGCATACAGTAATACTACACTATTTAATGCACACAGTAATACTATCTTTAATGCACACAGTTTTAGTACCTTTAACATACAGTAATACTATCTGTCATGTATACAGTAAGGACTATCTTTTATGAACACAGTAATAGTACCTGTAATGTACACAGAAGGGTTATCTTTATACACACAATAATATCTTACCTGTCATGTACACAGAAGGGCTTAATATCTTTTATACACACAGTAATAGTACCTTAATCATGTACACAGCAATAAGGACAGTAATACTATCTTGTAATACATACAGTAATAGTAGTAACACATGTCATGCACAGTAATACAGTAACACACACATACATGTCACCACAGTAATACTATCTTTAATGCACACAGTAATACTATCGGATTATAATGCACACATTAATACAGTAATAATACCTTTAATCGTGTATACAGTAATACTATATGTCAGAACTTTCAACACCTGATTACTATCTTTTATGCACACACCTTTAATATACAGTAATACTATCTATCGTGCACACAGTAATACTATCTAATAATGCACACAGTAATACTACTTTTAATGCACACATTAATACTTCCATCTTTAATACACACAGTAATACTACCTTTAATAATACAAAGTAACACTGTCCTTAATGCACACAGTAATACTACCTTTAATGCACACAGTAATACTATCTATAGTGCATGCACAGTAATAATACCTTTCGTGCACACATTAACACTATCTGTCATGCACACAGCAATACTATATGTCATGCACACAGTAATACTATCTGTCATGCACACAGTAATACTATCTGTATGCACACAGTAACACTATCTGTCATGCACATCTGTGTTACTATCTGTCATTTCCTGCACACAGTAACACTATCTTTCATGCACACAGAGTAATACTACGTGTCATACACACATTAATATTATAATTAATGCACACAGTAATACTATCTGTCATGCACACAGTAACACTATCTGTCATGCACACAGTTATACTATCTGTCATGTCACAGTAACACTGTCTGTCATGCACACAGTAATACCTTTAATGCACACAGTCTTAATGTACACAGAGATACTACACTTTCATGCCCACAGTAATACAGTAATACTACCTGTCATGCACACAATGCACATACTTTACTACCTTTCATACAGTAATACTACATTTAATGCAACAGTAATACTATCTGCCTTTTCATGCACGTACATACAGTAATACTATCTGTCATGTATACCTATCATGTACACAGTAATAGTATTCTACCTGTAATGCACACAGTAAATACATGTAATTTTCATGTACCACAATGTAATACTGTATACATTGTATACACACAGTAATACCCCCTTTCTTGCACACAGTAATACTACCTATCTTGCCTCAATAATCAGAACTGCCCTTGATTCATCTTTGCACACAATAATACTACCTTTAATGTACAGCTAGTAATACTATCTTTTCATGTACAACAATACTATACTACCTGTAATGCACACAGTAATACTACCTGTCACGTACACACAGTGTAACCACCTTTCGTACACACAGTAATACTACCTGTCATTAGTACATTGCTGATGTTATTACATTTCCTGCCACCTTTCGTACAGACAGTAATACTACCTGTCACGTACACAGTGTTACCACCTTTCAATACACCTTACATGTAATACTACCTGTCACGTACACAGTGTTACCACCTTTACCTGTCATGCACACAGTAATACTACCTGTCACGTAACGTATATACAGTGTTACCACCTTTCGTATCATGTACACACAGTAATACTACCTGTCACGTACTATTTGTTATACACATGTTCCCACCTTTCTTGCACACAGTAATACTACCTTGCCATCTACAAGGTCATATTACCTGTTATGTACTATACTACCTGTCATGCTTTACAGTAATACTACATTTCATACAGACAGTAATACTACCTGTCACGTACACAGTGTTACCACCTTTACAGACAGTAATACTACCTGTCACGTACACAGTAATACAGTAATACTACCTGTCACGTACACAGTGTTACCACCTTTCGTACATACAGTAATACTACCTGTCACGTACACAGTGTTACCACCTTCGTACATACAGTAATTACCACCTGTTCCCAATCTTCGTACATACAGTAATACTACCTGCCATCTACAAGGTCATATTACCTGTTATGTACACAGAGATACTACATTTCATACAGACAGTAATACTACCTGTCACGTACACAGTGTTACCACCTTCGTACACACAGTAATACGACCTATCATGTACCACAGTGTTACTACCTTTCGTGTACCTTCACATACAGTAATACTACCTGTCATCTACATATCATATTACCTGTTATTACACAGAGATACCTTTCGTACAGACAGTAATACTACCTGTCACGTACACAGTGTTACACACCTTTCGTACACACAGTAATACTACCTGTCACGTACACAGTGTTACCACCTTTCGTACACACAGTAATACTACCTGTCACGTACACAGTGTTACCACCTTTCGTACACACAGTAATACCTGTCACGTACACAGTGTTACCACCTTTCGTACACAGTAATACTACCTGTCACGTACAGTGTTACAGTACACACAAAACCTGTATCATTTTTGTACACAGTAATACTACCTGTCACGTACACAGCAAAAACTATCATTTATACACAGCAAAACTATCATTTATGCACACAGTAATACTACCTGTCGTACACAGCAAAACTATCATTTATGCACACAGTAATACTACCCGTTATGCCCACACTAATACTACCTGTTGTGTACATAGTAAAACTACCTGTCACAACTGCCATGCACAGTATTTCTACCTTTCATGCACACAATAATATTACCTTCATGCACTCAGTAATACTACTTTTCATGCACACTGTGTTATTACCTTTCCTGCATCATTATATTACCTTGATGTACACATTAATACTAGTTTTCATGCACACAGTAATATTACCTTGATGTACACATTAATACTAATTTTCATGCACACAGTAATATTACCTTGATGTACACATTAATACTTATTTTCATGCACACAGTAATATTACCTTGATGTACACATTAATACTTATTTTCATGCACACAGTAATATTCCCTAGATGTACACATTAATACTTATTTTCATGCAGACAGTAATATTCCCTAGATGTACACATTAATACTAATTTTATGCACACAGTAATATTACCTTGATGTACACATTAATACCAATTTATGCACAGTAATATTACCTTGATGTACACATTAATACCAATTTTATGCACACAGTAATATTACCTTGATGTACACATTAATACTAATTTTATGCACACAGTAATATTACCTTGATGTACACATTAATACCAATTTTCATGCATACAGGAAGATAAACGGCAAAGACGAAGAAGACGAAAAAATGGAAGAAAGACGGAAAAGACTAAAAAATTGAAGAAAAACGGTAAAGACAGAGAGGACGAAAAACTTGATGACAGACGGCAAAGGCAGAGAAGGCAAAAAAAATTGTAGAAAAACGACAGAGACAGAGAAGCCAAAAGATTGAAGAAAACGACAAACATGGAGACAATAAAAACGACAGAGACGGAGCAGACGAAAACATTGAAGGAAGATGGTAAAGCCGAAGAACATGAAGAAAATTGAAGAGAGCTAGAGAAGACGAAAGAATTTAAGACAGACGGAGAAGACGAAAAAATTGAAGAAAGACGGTAAAGTCGATGAAGATGAAAAAATTGAAGAGAAACGGAGAAGACGAAAAAGTTGACGAGAGACGGTAAAGAAGGAGAAGACAAAAAAAATTGAAGAAGCAACAGAGATGGAGATTACGACAAAAGTGAAGAAAGAAAGAAAAGACGAAAAAAAATTAAGAAAAGACCGCAAATAGTAAAATAATTGTAGAAAGACGAAGAAGACAAAAAATTGAAAGAGACGGTAAAAAAGAAGAAGATGAAATAATTGAAGAATGATGGACAAGACAGAAGAATGGAAGAAAGACAGAAAAGATGGAGATGACGGGAATTATTTAGAAAGACTGAGAAGACAAAAAAATTGAAGAAAGACGGAGAAGGTGAAAAAATTGAAAAAGAACAGGTGAAAAAACTAAGAAAATTGACAGCGACAGAGAAGAAAAAATTGAAGAAAGATGGAGAAGACGAAATAATTGAAGAAAGACGGGAAAGACGAAAGAATTGAAGAAAGACGGCAAAAACAAACAAAAATTGAAGAAAGCGGCAAAAACAAACAAAAAATTGAAGAAAGACGGAGAAGACGAACAAATTGAAGAAAATCGACAGAGATGGAGAAGACGAAAACTTGCAGAAAGACGGTTAAGACAGAGAAGATGAAAAATTTGAAGAAAGACGGAGACACAAACAAATTGCAAAAAGACGGAGAAGGCAAAATAATTGAACACAGACAGTAAAGACAGAGAAGACGAAAGAAGTTAACAAAGACGGATAAGGCGAAAAAATGGAAGCAATAGGAAAAAAACTGAGAAGACAAGAAAGGTAAAAAGAGGTGATAAAGATCTAAAAGAATCTAATTTCAGCAGAAAGCTGAGCAAGTTAGATCGGTAACGGTAGACCGAGATAGCTCTAAATTTCTGGATCTTAATCTCTTCCTACACATGGGAGGTCTCTGATTCTGATAATATTTTCGCTCATTTTTATGCTCTGTCAAATTTGAAAGTATTGAATTTTTGTCGTGAACTGTTCTTCGCCTGAAGTCAAAGCTCAAACGACCTTTGAAGTCGATTGAATCTAACTTCGAAAGTAGACTCAACAAAGGAAATGTTATCATTTTGGGCAATACGCTTGCGCTGTAAGTCAAACACAACCGATCACTTAGAAACCGCGAACACTGCGCCGACGCAGCTAGTTTCGCGCTCACTTTAGAAACGCAAGGTTACTCTTAGTTTACCGGCCGGCGCAAAACAAGTTCCGCAAGTGTGCGTGTGACTAGCTGCGCTAGGCGCAAGCGCAACTTACGCACAGTTTATGTTGACGGCCCAATGCTACTACCTGCTATGCAGACAGTAATACTACTTTTTATTTACACAGTAATAATACCTTTCGTGAACACGGTATTATTACCTTTCGTACGCAGAGTAATAATATATGTCATGCACACCGTAATACTACCTTTCATTCACACCGTAATACTACCGTTCATGCACAAAGTAATACTACCGTTCATGCACACAGTAATACTACTTTTTATGTACACGGTAATACTACCCTTTATGTACACAGTAATACTACCTTTTATGTACACAGAAATACTACTTTTTATGTACACAGTAATACTACCTTTTATGTACACAGTAATACTACCTTTTATGTACACAGAAATACTACTTTTTATGTACACAGTAATACTACCTTTTATGTACACAGTAATACTACCTTTTATGTACACAGAAATACTACCTTTTTATGTACACAGTAATACTACCTTTTATGTACACAGTAATACTACTTTTTATGTATACAGTAATACTACCTTTTATGTACACAGTAATACTACTTTTTATGTACACAGTAATACTACTTTTTATGTACACAGTAATACTACCTTTTATGTACACAGTAATACTACCTTTCATGTACACAGTAATACTACCTTATATGCACACGGTAATACTACCTTTATGTACACGGTAATACTACCTTTTATGTACAGAGTAATACTGCCTTTTATGCACACGGTAATACTACCTTTTATGCACACGGTAATACTACCTTTTATGCACACGGTAATACTACCTTTTATGTACACAATAATACTACCTTTTATGTACACAGTAATACTACTTTTTTATGTACACAGTAATACTACCTTTTATGCACACGGTAATACTACCTTTTATGTACACAGTAATACTAACTTATATGCACACTGTAATACTACCTTTTATGTACACAGTAATACTACCTTTTATGTACACAGTAATACTACCTTTTATGCACACGGTAATACTACCTTTTATGTACACGGTAATACTACCTTTTATGTACACAATAATACTACCTTTTATGCATACGGTAATACTACCTTTTATGCACACGGTAATACTACCTTTATGCACACGGTAATACTACCTTTTATGCACACGGTAATACTACCTTTCATGTACGAGGTAATACCACCTTTTATGGACACGGTAATACTACCTTTCATGTACACGGTAATACTACCTTTTATGTACACGGTAATACTACCTTTTATGGACACGGTAATACTACCTTTTATGGACACAGTAATACTAACATTCAAGTACACAGTAATACAAACTTTCATGGACACATTAATACTAAACGTCATGTACACAGTAACACTAACGTTCATGTACACAGTAATACTAACTTTCATGTACACAGTAATACTAACTTTCATGTACAAAGTAATATTAACGTTCATGTACACACTAATACTAATTTTCATGTACACAGTAATACTAACTTTTATGTACACAGTATTACTAACTTTCATGTACACAGTAATACTACATTTCATGTACAGAGTGATACTACCTTTCATGTACACAGTGATACTACCTTTTATGTACACAGTAATACTAACCTTTCATGTACACAGTAATATTAACGTTCATGTACACACTAATACTAACTTTCATGTACACAGTAATACTACCTTTCATGTACACAGTAATACTAACTTTTATGTACACAGTAATACTAACTTTCATGTACATAGTAATACTAATTTTCATGCACACAATAATACTAACTTTCATGTACATAGTAATACTAATTTTCATGCACACAATAATACTAACTTTCATGTACAAGTAATACTAACTTTCATGTACACAGTAATATTAACTTTCATGTACAAAGTAATATTACCTTTCATGTACACAGTAATACTAACTTTCATTCACACAATAATACTAACTTTCATGTACACAGTATTACTAACTTTCATGTACACAGTAATACTACATTTCATGTACAGAGTTATACTACCTTTCATGTACACAGTGATACTACCTTTCATGTACAGAGTGATACTACCTTTAATGTACACAGTGATACTACCTTTCATGCCCACAGTGATACTACCTTTCATGTACACAGTAATACTACCTTTAACGCCCACAGTTATACTACTTTTTATGCACAGCATGATCTTACTTTCATGCACACAGTGATACTACCTTTCATGCTTACAATGATACTACGTTTCATCCACACGGTGATACTATCTTTCATGCACACAGTGATACTACCTTTCATGCACACGTGATACTACCTTTAATGCTTACAATGATACTACCTTTTATCCACACAGTGATGCTACCTTTCATGTACACAGTAATACTAACTTTCATGTACGCAGTAATACTACCTTTCATGTACACAGTGATACTAACTTTCATGTACACAGTAATACTACCTTTCATGTACACAGTGATACTAACTTTCATGTACACAGTAATACTACCTTTCATGTACACAGTAATACTAACTTTCATGCACACACTGATACTAACTTTCATGTACACAGTAATACTAACTTTCATGTACACAGTAATACTAACTTTCATGCACACACTGATACTAACTTTCATGTACACAGTAATACTAACTTTCATGCACACACTGATACTAACTTTCATGTACACAGTAATACTAACTTTCATGCACACAGTGATACTATCTTTCATGCACACAGTGATACTATCTTTCATGCACACAGTGATACTTTATCAGTAATTCATCCACACAGTGATACTACCTTTATGTACACAGTGATACTACCTTTTATGCACACAGTGATACTATCTTTCATGCACACAGTGATACTACCTTTTATGTACACAGTGATACTACCTTTTATGTACACAGTCATACTACCTTTTATGTACACAGTCATATACCTTTATGTACACAGTGATACTATCTTTCATGCACACAGTGATACTAACTTTCATGCACACAGTGATACTACCTTTTATGTACACAGTGATACTACCTTTTATGTACACAGTGATACTAACTTTCATGCACAGTGATACTACCTTTTATGTACACAGTGATACTACCTTTTATGTACACAGTGATACTACCTTTTATGTACACAGTGATACTACCTTTATGTACACAGTGATACTATCTTTCATCCGCACAGTGATACTACCTTTTATGTACACAGTGATACTACCTTTTATGTACACAGTGATACTAACTTTCATGCACACAGTGATACTAACTTTTATGTACACAGTGATACTACCTTTTATGTACACAGTGATACTACCTTTTATGCACACAGTGATACTAACTTTTATGTACACAGTAATACTATCTTTCATCCACACAGTGATACTAACTTTATGTACACAGTGATACTAACTTTTATGTACACAGTGATACTAACTTTTATGTACACAGTGATACTAACTTTTATGTACACAGTGATACTAACTTTTATGTACACAGTGATACTACCTTTTATGTACACAGTGATACTACCTTTTATGTACACAGTGATACTACCTTTTATGCACACAGTGATACTACCTTTTATGTACACAGTAATACTATCTTTCATCCACACAGTGATACTAACTTTTATGTACACTGTGATACTAACTTTATGTACACAGTGATACTATCTTTTATGTACACAGTGATACTACCTTTTATGTACACAGTGATACTACCTTTTATGTACACAGTGATACTATCTTTCATCCACACAGTGATACTACCTTTATGTACACAGTGATACTAACTTTTATGTACACAGTGATACTATCTTTTATGTACACAGTGATACTACCTTTTATGTACACAGTGATACTACCTTTTATGTACACAGTGATACTATCTTTCATCCACACAGTGATACTACCTTTTATGTACACAGTGATACTACCTTTTATGTACACAGTGATACTACCTTTTATGTACACAGTGATACTATCTTTTATGTACACAGTGATACTACCTTTTATGTACACAGTGATACTACCTTTTATGTACACAGTGATACTACCTTTCATGCACACAGTGATACTACCTTTATGTACACAGTGATACTACCTTTCACCCACACAGTGATACTACCTTTCATGCACACAGTGATACTACCTTTCATGTACACAGTGATACTACCTTTCACCCACACAGTGATACTACCTTTCATGCACACAGTGATACTACCTTTCATGCACACACTGATACTACCTTCATGCTTACAGTGATATTACCTTTCATGTACACAGTGATACTATCTTTCAAGCACACAGTGATACTACCTTCATATACACAGTGATACTACATTTCACGTACATAGTGATACTACCTTTCATGCACATAGTAATACTACCTTTCATGCATACAGTGATACTACCTTTCATGCTTACAATGATACTACCTTTCATCCACACATTGATACTACCTTTCATGTACACAGTGATACTACTTTTCATGCATACAATGATACTACCTTTCATGCACATAGTAATACTACCTTTCATGCACATAGTGATACTACCTGTCCTGCACACAGTGATATACTTTTTATGCATACAGTGATACTACCTTTCATGTACACAGTTATACTACCTTTTCTGAACACAGTGATACTACCTTTGATGCATACAGTGATACTACCTGTCATTAACACAGACATAGTTCCTTTCATGCAACAGTGATACTAACTTTTATACTCACATTGATACTACATGTCGTTCACACAGTTACGTTAACTGTCATCCACAGTGAATGCTATATGTAATGCACACAGTAATACTACCTGTTATGTAGACAGTACTACCAGTCCTTCACACAGTGATACTATCTTTCATGCATATAGTGTTACTATTTTTCATGCAGAAAATGTTACTATCTTTCATGTACACCGTGATACTATTTTTCATGCAGAAAATGTTACAATCTTTCATGTACACAGTGATACTATTTTTCATGCACATAGTGATGCTATCGTTCATGCACACAGTAATACTATCTTTCATGTCCACAGTAATGTCACCTTTCATGCACACAGTAATGTCAAATTGCATGCACACAGTAATGTCACCTTTCATGCACACAGTAATGTCACCTTTCATGCACATAGTAATGTCACCTTTCATGCACATAACAATGTCACCTTTCATGCACACAGTAATGTCACCTTTCAAGCACACAGTAATGTGACTGTTCATGCAGACAGTGATACTATCATTCACGCACATATTAATTCTATCTCTCATGCACACATTAATACTATCTTTCATGCACACAGTGATACTATCTTCATACACACAGTAATACTACATTTCATGCATACAGTAATACTACATTTCATGCACACATTAATACTCCCTTTCATGCACACAGTAATACTACATTTCATGCATACAGTAATACTACCTTTCATGCACACATTAAAACTACATTTTATGCATACAGTTATACTACATTTCATGCACACAGTAATACTACATTTCATGCACACAGTAATACTATCTTTCATGTACACAGTAATACTACAGTTCATGCACACAGTAATATTACTTTTCATGCACACATTAAAACTACATTTTATGCATACAGTTATTTTCATGCACACAGTAATACTACATTTCATGCACACAGTTATACTACATTTCATGCACACAGTTATACTACATTTCATGTACACAGTAATACTACATTTCATGCACACAGTTATACTATCTTCCATGTACACAGTAATACTATCGTTCATGTACACGGTAATACTACAGTTCATGCACACATTGATACTATCTTTCATTTACACAGTAATACTACATTTCATTTACACAGTAATACTACATTTCATGTACACGGTAATACTACATTTCATGTACACAGTAATACTACCTTTCATGTACACAGTAATACTACATTTCATGCACACAGTAATACTACATTTCATGTACACAGTAATACTACATTTCATGCACACAGTAATATTACCTTTCATGCACACATTAAAACTACATTTTATGCATACAGTAATACTACATTTCATGCACACAGTAATACTACATTTCATGCACACAGTAATACTTTCTTTCATGTACACATTAATACTATCGTTCATGCACACCCTAATACTACATTTCATGCACACAGTGATACTATCTTACATGTACACATTAATACTATCGTTCATGTACACAGTAATACTCAATTTCATGCACACAGTAATACTATCTTACATGTACACATTAATACTATCGTTCATGTACACAGTAATACTCAATTTCATGCACACAGTAATACTATCTTACATGTACACATTAATACTATCGTTCATGTACAGTAATACTACATTTCATGCACACAGTGATACTATCTTTCATGTACACAGTAATACTACATTTCATGTACACGGTAATACTACATTTCATGTACACAGTAATACTACATTTCATATACACAGTAATACTACAATTCATGTACACAGTAATACTACATTTCATGTACACAGTAATACTACATTTCATGTACACAGTAATACTACATTTCATGTACACAGTAATACTACATTTCATGCATACAGTTATACTACATTTCATGTACACAGTAATACTACATTTCATGTACACAGTAATACTACAATTCATGTACACAGTAATACTACATTTCATGTACACAGTAATACTACATTTCATGTACACAGTAATACTATCTTCCATGCACACATTAATACTATCGTTCATTAGGACAATAATACTACATTTCAAGCACACATTAATACTATCTTTCATGCCATACATTAGTACTGTCTTTCATGCACACATTAATACTATCTTTCATGCACACATTAATACTATCTTTCATGCACACATTAATACTAGCTATCATACATACAGTAATACTACTTGTCATGTACATAAATATTACCTTTCATGAGCACAGTAATACTCCCTTTAATGAACATATTCATAGGCTGATTTTGTCATGGACATAGATGTTAGAACTAAGTAAGCGACAAGTAATTGATTTATCGTCCTGAAAAGGAGATGGTCCAAATGAAACAGTATTGTACCTTGCGTGTGGTCTAGACCTACAGGCCCCCCATTCATTATACATAGTCATTTTCACCACGACATTGATACCCAAGGGAATGCTTTTCAATAAAGCAATCACCGATTAGTCAGGTCACTGAGGAAACATGCTATGGTATAAGGCTGTGGAAAACTGAACAATAGATAGTTAGATCATTGGACGTATAGATGGAGAGATATAGATACATAACTGCAGCTACAAGCAATATAAACCTCTTTTTCTCTCTCTCTCTCTCTCTCTCTCTCTCTCTCTCTCTCTCTCTCTCTCTCTCTCTCTCTCTCTCTCTCTCTCTCTCTCTCTCTCTCTCTCTCTCTCTCTCTCTCTCTATATATCTATATATATATATATATATATATATATATATATATATATATATATATATATATATATATATATATATATATATATATATATATATTACATCTGGTTAAATAAGTTTTGATTGATAAATAAGGTAATCTCGGGAATTTTGGTAGGATTTTTAATTTTTCCCGGACTGCCTGTAAACAGCCCAGGGATCTTTAATGTGCCCAGTATTGTGATCTAACCACGGTACCTCCCTTGTATCGTCCGTCTCCGATTGAACTAGGATTTGATCCACTTACCTGGACTAGGTGGGTAGATTTTGCTCGAAACAAAAATCGAGAAATTTTTTCAACCGTTGGCGGGCTCCAACCCACTACCTATTAGTTGAGAGGCTAACGCCCTGTCTCTGGACTGCGGAGTCCCCCGATAAGACATACTACTATAAATTATAAATCTAGATGCACACATATAAACATACTAGACAGACTGATAATTATTCAGACATGTAAAGTAATAGATACATGTTATAGCTATGTATATAGATATATAGATAGATGGATGGATGGATGAATGGATGTGTGGATTGATGCATATATATATATATATATATATATATATATATATATATATATATATATATATATATATATATATATATATATATATATATACATGTATATATATAAATACATATATAGATAAGTAGATAAATATAAATACATGTATATATATAAATACATATATAGATAAGTAGATAGATAAATAATAGATAGGATGGATAGATAGATAGATATATCGATAGAAGAAAAAGTATGCGGATCCCCCCCCACCCCTTTGGAATCAATCACACTCGTTCGTAAATAGTCATCTCATTTTTCTGCGTTTTACTATATTATATGATAAATCACTTTGATTAGGTTGATTCGATTAAACAAAAGTTGAGAGGTTAAAAAACATGTTTTTAAGCTTTCCCTTGCAATTTGGATATTCTGATCCGTCTATATTTTTGGGTTGTGTCTTCTTAGGTGTTATATCACAACACTCATAACTGTTGATAGAATTATCAGAAAGGTGAATAATGACTATCGTGGTAATAAATTGTCCAGAAGAAGAAGAAGAAGAAGAAGAATAGGTTATTCTGTCGGATGTATGCAAGTTGCCAATTTTAGATATCGTTTAAATTTGTAAGTCTAGGATTATTCTGAATTTTTGGGGACCTACTAGACACAGCTAGATCAAGATTCAGATTTATATCCCCATCTAGATCTATAATATAATAGTAAATAGGCCTTACGCTAGACTAATGGATAAAAAAATAGGTTGTAGATTTTTAAACCAAAGTTCACAAACCACTCAACATTATGAAAACAACTGTCAGAAAACACAGTATTATTAGGCTTATTATTATTAGTTTTTCTAAATCCATCTTTTTTGAAAAGGAAAGGAAAATGGTATCTACATAGATTTACATTGTACGAATCTTCACACTGACCAATTAGATCTAGAAATCTATAGAAATCTACATCTACATCTAGATCTAGACATAATACTTACACTTAGACGGATGTTAGCCTATGATCGAAAAGTCGAAAAGTCCAGGTGCAATGACACTAGATCTAATATCTTAATTGAAGTCAATTAAAAAAATGTGGAAGGAATTCGTATATCTGATATGAAAAAGGAAAAAAATGCAAACAAATCCAAAATAAGCCAATCCAAACAAAACCAAAAACCAAACAGAGCAAAACCCAGAACTATAAATTGCTTGATGACGTTGAAGTCAGATAAAGGTAAACTTAAAACGTGTCATGAAATTATTAGCGCTGCTGGTAATAATGCATTAATTAGGTTATCAAGATGGAGATAAAATCATATAAGATATAGACTTATGGTAAGGTTGTACTTTCGCCCATAATGTTCACAATGACAGCTTCTCAATGCTCGACTTCTGTGGGCAACTTAGTATCACCCTGCCCTAGATTTAACCTGTACTAGTTTATTTTATTTGATGCTTGCCGAGCGGAATGAGGAAGGCGCTGGGGAAGGGGAATGGGGGACCGTCCCTTTCCAGGTTTGTCCCCAAGTCATGGAAAGGCAGGGGAGGAATTACCATACGGACATACAGGACATTGGGCCGTCAACATAAACCATGCGCAAGTTGCCTTGCGCCTGGCGCAGCTAGTCACACGCACACGTGCGGAACTTTTTGCGCCGGCCGGTAAACTAAGAGTGACCTTGCGTTTCTAAAGTGAGCGTGAAATTAGCTGCGTCGGCGCAGTGTTCGCGGTTTCTAAGGATCGGTTGTATTTGACTTACAGCGCCTGTGTATTGCCCCTAATGATAACATTTCCTTTGTTGAGTCTACTTTCGAAATCAGATTCTATCGACTTAAAACCTCGTTTGAGCTTTGACTTCAGAAGAAAAACATTTCACGACAGAAATCCAATACTTTCAAATTTGACAGAGCACAAAAATGAGCGAAAATATTATCAGAATCAGAGACCTCCCATGTGTAGGAAGAGATTAAGATTGAGAAATTTAGAGCTATCTCGGTCTACCGTTACCAATCTAAGTAACTTGCTCAGCTTTCTGCTGAAATTAGGCCTACTCATCCACATGAATCCAATCCATAAACATAACCACAACATGGAATCTGGCATGTCAATCTTGTCATTTTTTTTCTCTCCTCTTCAATTCGTCTTTTTTGTTTTCATTGCCATTGCTTATCCTCGTTATTTTCTTCTATTGCTGTTAGATCTTTATCACCTCTTTTTACCTTTCTCGTTTTCTCGAGTTTTTGTCTTATCCGTCTTTCTCAATTCTTTTCATCTTCTCTGTCTTTGCCGTCTGATGTTCAATTACTTCGTCTCCTTCGTCTTTCTTCAATTGTTTCATCTTCTTCACCTTCTGTCTTTCTGCAATTTGTTTGTGTCTCCGTCTTTTTTCAAATTTTTCATCTTCTCTGTCTTTACCGTCTTTTTGCAAGTTTTTCGTCTTCTCCATCTCTGTTGATTTTTTTCAATTTTTTTTCGGTTTTACTACATCTTTCTTCAATTCGCTCGTTTTCTCTATCTCTTCAAATTTTTTGTTTTTGCCATCTTTCTTCCATTTTTTCGTCTACCATCTTTCTTCAATTTTGTCGTCTTGTCCATCTTTCTTCAATTTTATCGTCTTCTCCGTCACTTTCATTTTTTTAGTTTTTTCGTCTCCTCTGTCCTTCTTCAATTTTTTCGCCTTCTCCGTCTCTCTTCAATTTTTTCGCCTTCTCCGTCTCTCTTCAATTTTTTTATCTTCGTCGGCTTTACCGTCTTTCTTCAATGTTTTCGTTTTCTCCGTCTGTCGTTTTTTATTCAATTTTTCCGTCTTCTCTGTCAGTCTACAATTTTGTCGTCTTCTCCATCTCTGCTGCTTCTTCAAAATTTTTTGGGTCTTCGCCTTATTCACCATCTCTCGTCAATTTTTTGTCTTCTCCGCCTTTCTACATTTTTTTGTCTGCAGTTTTTCTGAAATTATTTTCGTCTTTTCCTTCTTTCTTCAATTTTATCATTTTTCAGTCTCTGTTGTTTCTTCAATTTATTCGTCTTCTCGTTCTTTGCCATCTCTCGTCTTCTCTGTCTTTTAAAATAATTTTCGTCGTCTCCATCTTCTCCGTCTTTTTTTCAATTCTTAATTTTTTTCGTCCTCTGTCCTTCTTCAATTTTTTCGTCTTTCCTTCTTTACCGTCTCTCGTTAATTTTTTGTCATTTCCGTCTTTCTACATTTTTATGACTGCTGTGTTTCTTAATTTTTTTCGTCTTTTCCTTTTTTTCTTCTATGTACTTCTTCCATTTTTTTTTGTCTTTTCGTCTTTCTTCAATTCTTTCAACTTCTCGGTCTTTTGCTGTCTTTTGTAATTCTTTACATTTTCTCCGTCTTTGTCGTCTTTCTGATTTTTTTTGCATTTTCATCCTCTAATGTGATTCTTTATTTTTTATCTTTGTTTTTTCCTTTATCTTTCATGGCTTTGTCGCCTTTTTCGTCTTCTCCACCTTTCCTAACATGTTAAGTCTTCTATGTCTCTTTCGCCTGTTTAAAAAAAGAAAGACCTTAAATTTTCAATCTACTTCAATTTCTACATGGATTTAGTCTCCCCACGATATCGATGACTAAATCTACTTTCAAGTCGAATAATAGCTTTCTAGTGGGCCTCCTAACCGGCACTCGATCTGCATGTTTTGAAAGACAATTTTTTAATCAAACTAGATCTAGTCTAATTTAGATCCTGTCTAGATTATTCCTTTTCTTTCTTTCTTCATCAACTCCCATTCTACCTTCCGGTGTATGGGTTTTAGATCCCGAAATGATCTTTCTCCAGGCTGCCCTGTCCTAGACATTTTCTGTCTTTTCCTCCTAAAAAAGTTAAATTTCTTTGGATAATGCCTCTTTTATATCTTCTTCCCACTTTCTCCAGGTTTGATCTAGATTTGGTCTTTTTACCTTGAGTTTTAGCACCGTATACTGATTTAGCTATTCTATTTCATTTATTCCTATCATGTTTACAACCATCTCCAGTTGATTCATTTCTATCTTAGTTTTTATGCTATCTGCTTTGGTTTGATCTCTTATAGTTGTGTTTCTGATTTTGTCTCTTTCCACCTTCCCTACTACTCTTCTTAGATATTTCATTTCGGCTGCCTGCACCTATCATGTATTCCATCTGATCTAGTCAGATTCTCCACTGCCATAGAGGAGAGTAGGACAATATGCTGTTGTATACTGCCATCATGGTCTTAGTTGACAATTCCTGTTTACCTACAAATGCCTTTCCTAGATGGTTTATATTGCACTTGCCTTTTGATTTTTCTGGCTGATTTTTCTCTTAGTTTTCCTCTGAGTTAATCACTACTGCTAATAATTGTAGCTTTGAACTTGTTCTAAAATATCCTTGCCTAATTTAAGATTGTGTGTTTAGCCACCCTAGTTACTAGCATTGTTTTAGGCGATCTAGATCTAGTCTTTTCCACCTTCCTATAAAGACAGAACAACATAGCATTGTTTTACCTTTTTACATGTTTGCATTTACTCTCATTCCTTTTTTACCTTTTATTCATGATTCATTATGTTGATGTTTGACTGGAGGTCCTTTTCTATCATTTTCCAAACAGAACTAAATCATCAGCAAATTAAAGCATTGATACATTTACTGGTTTGAGCTTTCCCATACCTACATTCATTGTTTTTCATTTTGAGGATGCCTTTCTTTGACTGAATCCATAAATGTAATAAACAAAAGATGACTTAGGATACAACCCTGTCTTAGTCCTATATCTACATCAAATTTTGCAGATACATTTCCAGATACTCTCATTGCACATGTTGGTTTATTGTAAAAACATTTAATGGCTTCTATTAAATTTTGCTCCACGTTGTGTTCTTTTAAGGAATGTTATAGTTCGTAATGTCTCCTAGGGTCAAATCTCTCTAAGTCAATAAAACACAGGTGCAAGTCAGTGTTTCTCCATGAATTTTTCGATTATTTGTCTAATTGTAAATATGTGGTCTTGTACACTTCTTCCTGGTCTAAATCCACTCTGGTTTTCAAGAATATGATCCTCTACTCTTTTCTTTAGTCTCATTTCCAGAATCCTGGCCCACAGTTTTTCTGAAAAGGACCTAGTGATATCCCTCCTACAGCAAAGAAAAGGA